>CM042179.1:48698849-48907168 GCA_023376005.1 Doryteuthis pealeii
AATGCATAAATGTAATTCCTGATTATCTGGTGTTGCTTATCACCGAATTCTTATTTCTTATGCGTGTTGTCACCTCTGCTAATAATAGACCATTCTGTTTTTATTATAAAGAAAGAAATGGAAGAAAAAGGACATGTTACACTGAAAGATATATAAGAAAGAAAGAAAGAGTGTAGGGGAAAGATAGAGAGAGAAGGGTGTGTATGCATATAAGCGATAACACTAATCTGTTTCAATCGAACATAATAAAAAGATTAAAAAAAGCAAAGGAAGAAAAAAAAAAATGACTAAACTTACAAACTTTTCCTCTTTTTTGTTTTCTATTTTCTTTCTTTTTTCTCTTGTTGATGCACATTTTTCTCCATCTATGTATTAATACTATTGTTCCTAAAAAGTTAAAATGAGACTGTCTAAAAGATGAAATGCATGAATGTATCTGGTGTTGCTTATCCACCAAATTCTTATTTCTTATGCGTGTCATCACCGCTGCTAAATAATAGACCATTCTGTTTTTATTATAAAGAAAGAAATGGAAGAAAAAGAACATGCCACAGAGAAAAAATATAATAAGAAAAAAGAAAGAAAGACAGAGTAGGGGAAGATAGAGAGAGAGGGTGAGTGCATGGAAGCGATAACACTAATCTTGTTCAATCGAACATAATAAAAAGATTAAAAAAGGAAAGAAGAAAAAAATGACGAAACTTACAAACTTGTGTGTTTCAGTTTCTTCCTCTTTTTTGTTTTTTCCTATTTTCTTTTCTTTTCTCTTTCTTGATGCAAATTTTTCCCATCCGCGTATCAATACTATTGTTCCTAAAATCTATGACCATTAACATCTTGCAACACCCTCCTTGGTTAAAAATGAGACCGTCTAAAAGATGAAATGCATGAATGTAATTCCTGATTATCTGGTGTTGCTTATCCACCGAATTCTTATTTCTTATGCGTGTCGTCACCGCTGCTAAATAATAGACCATTCTGTTTTTATTATAAGAAAGAAATGGAAGAAAAAGGACATGTTACACTGAAAAAAAACAATAAGAAAGAAAGAAAGAAAGAGAGTAGGGGAAAGATGGAGGGAGGGGGTGAGCGCACAGAAGTGATAACGCTAATATGTTTTAATCAAACATAATAAAAAGATGAAAAAAAGGAAAGAAAGAAAGAAAGAAAAAATGACTAAACATACAAACTTTGGTGTTTCAGTTTTTTTTTCTCTTCTCTGTTTTTTCTCTTCTTCTTGATGCAAATTTTTTCAATCTATATATCAATACTCGTGTTCCTTAAAAGTATGACCGTTATCATCTTGCAACTCCCTCTGGTTTAAAATGAGACCGTCCAAATCGTCCAAGATGAAATGCAAAAATGTAATATTGATTATCTTGGTGTTGCTAATCTGCCAAATTCTTATTTCTTATATGAGTGTTGTCACCTCAACTAAATAATGAACCATTCTGTTTTTATTATAAGAAAGAAAGGGAAGAAAAGGACATGCTACACTGAAAAAATAAGAAAGAAAGAAAGAAAGAAAGAAAGAAAGAAAAAGATAGAGAGAGGGTGAGCGTGTAGAAGTGATAACACTAATCTGTTTCAGTCAACTTAATGAAAAGATGAAAGGAAGAAAAAAAAGAAAGAAAGGAAGAAAAGAAGAAAAGAAAGAAAGGAAGAAGAAAGAAAAGAAAGAAAAGAAAAGAAAGAAAGAAAGAAAGAAAAAGATAGAGAGAGGGGGTGAGTGTGCAGAAGTGATAACACTAATCTGTTTCAGTCAAACCTAATGAAAGATGAAAGGAAAAAGAAAAGAAGAAAAGAAAAGAAAAGAAAGAAAGGAAGAAAAGAAAGAAAGAAAGAAAGAAAGAAGAGAAAAGAAAAAGAAAAGAAAGAAAAGAAAAGAAAGGAAGAAAAGAAGAAAAGAAAGAAAAGAAAGAAAGAAAGAAGAAAAAGGTAGAGAGAGGGGTGAGCGTGTAGAAGTGATAACACTATCTGTTTCAGTCAAACTTAATGAAAAGATGAAAAGAAGAAGAAAAGAAAAGAAAAGAAAGAAGGAAGAAAGAAAGAAAGAAAGAAAGGAAGAAAAGAAAGAAAAGAATGAACATTGTAAAGCAATTTCTTTCTTTGGATGGTTTGTGTGATGGGATGTAAGTGGCCACACAGCTGATGTTTTTAGGGTGCTACTGCTAGGATTTGCTCAAACAGCTTGGAGCATCTTTGTGTAGTTCCCATCTATCTTTTTCTCCAAGCATTTCTGCCAAAATTACACTATACCAAAATTAAGAAATTTTGGGGAGAAATAATAGTTCTGTCATAAATGAAAGGAGACAAAGCAATTATAATGTATATAATTGATGCAATATAAGAAGTGTTGTTGGAAATCTGGTAGTTACATTATCTCCCCTGCTGCTAGGGGGTGAATCGCCAACACGAGGTTGGCGGGAAATCAAAGCCCATCACTTTATCTGGAGATTGACACCGAGGTGAGTCGCTAAAATAAGCCTCCAACACTAGCCCATAAAAAGGGTACCCAGGCGTGTAGCTTCTAATAAGCACTCCCTACTTTTTACTTATCGCACCAGAGAACCGACTGCACGGACGCGACGCAAGCAATTCCAACACTTGACTTTCTAAGAACTCCTAAGAGAAACGTCTAACAGCAATCTACAAACTACGGCGACCAGAATACCTTGCTACAGCCAATTCCCAACGAACTATAATTTTCACCTCTCAGATAAGTCTTGTAGCAAATGCAAACAAAATTTGCAACATATTTTTTGTACTATTTGTCAATACATGTGTTTAAATTCTTGTGTTGTTTGTCTTCTTTTGTCCAAATAATTTGCCTACAACTGGAGATAAGAGCTCCCCTAAAGATAATAAAATTCCTCTTAGTGTTTACAAAGTGTATGTTCAAAGTTGTGTGCGAAAAAGTTCATAAAAGTTCATAGAAACATATAGAGATAGAAAAGTTGCCAAATACGTTCGGTTGGCGGATGTAGAAAGTTAAATGCAAGTGACAACTTGTTACTTAGCTTTGTAGAATTCTATCTTGATTGTTTCTTATTAGGAGAATATTGTCTGCACTGTCGTTGTTCGTTTTGGACTGCTACCTTGTCTGTAGAATTTGTCTGGTGCCTGTTGAGCTGTTCTGACCTCAGTGCCTGCTGATACTGTTTGATGATTTAGGGCTCTGTCTCTGCCACATATTTTTCTGAACTTCCGGAACGCGATTTAGGGCAGATAACACAAATTTTCCATAACTCTAACCAATAGAGATCAGGTAGAGCATCTTTGTATACAAGCTTCTCACAACTTATTGAGCAGTGTGCATAACTGTGTTTCTCAGTATGATGTTTACTGCAGTGGTGAGGTTCCAATTCTGGAGCCTAGGGGGGGGGGAATACCCTTTGATTGTCATTACTCCCAGGTTCACTCTGACCCAGAGTGATAATACCTGTTAGAGTTCTATCTAAGCGGTTAAAGAGATGTTGTGGACTAGCCTATCTTACCTTTTCTTCGAGAGTAAATGAACATGTCCAAGATAGTTGTGTTACTGATGTTTAGAGCAGTGAGCAGATCATTATGTGAACCGTCTACTTCAACCTCAATTGATAGCAATTTGTTATAAAGTACTTTATTGCTAGTGCGAACCTTATTTGGATGTACTAGTTACCAAAATATTCTATGTTCCAGTATACAACACAACAATGTTTCTCTATATATTTTTCCCTTACTTCTATCTCTTGCTTTGTACATTTAGATCCGTGGCAAGAAAACTGTTGTGGACTAACCTATCTTACCTTTTTCTAAGAGAGTAAATGAACTGGTCCAAGACTAGTTGTGTACTGATGTTTAGAGCAGTCAGGAGATCATTATGTGAACCGTCTACTTACAACCTCAATTCTTGGAGGTTTTTGTAGTGTAATGGTTACTGTCATAGGAAATGGACACGGTGACATGAGTTCAAATCCTGGACAAGGCTGTTTGCATTTCACATAGTGTTAATACACTGAGAAAGGTATGAATCCAACTATTCTCCCTCCATCTATGGGCAAATAGAAGAGTAGACTGGACTCTTTAACCTAGGTACAGCAACCAGTTTAGGAGAAGGAAAACTCTGAATTCAAACCTGTTAAACTCCACTAAATAATTGACCTTGTGTCACATCCTGCTTGTGTGAAGGAATTGGTAAATACATACAACTCCAATTCTTGGCACTTTGTTGCGATTTATCTTATTGTCAGCACAAATCTTTAATTGAATGTACTAGTATACTGAAATATTTTATGCTCCAGAATACAACAATTGTGTAATTATTTTAGCTCTAATTGTCATAATTAGTAGCAAAGTTCTTTATTGCGGGGACAATGAATGATAGGATGGGTTGGCGAGATACTGTCATGGATATCCGTGCTGCTAACACAACATGATGATGAGTGTTGTAGACTAGCCTATCTTACCTTTTTCTAGAGAGTAAATGAACTGGTCCAAGACTAGTTGTGTACTGATGTTTAGAACAGTCAGGAGATCATTACAAGAAATGGTACTTTGTGTCAAAGTACTTTACTGTAAGTGCAAACCTTTATTTGAATGTACTAGTATACTGAAACATTCTATTCTCCAGAATACACAATTGTGTAATTATTTTTAGCTCTAATTGTTCATAATTAGTGGAAAAGTACTTTATTGTTAGTGTGAACCTTTATTTGGATGTATTAGTATACTGAAATATTCTATGTTCCAGAATACAACAAAGCTCCAAAATATATATATAGGTGGTGACAAAACTTTCAAACCACCCTGTAGTATCTAAATGAATACTCAACTATTTTAACCTTGTGCCAGTTTTATCAAGTTTTAATTAATATTATCTAACAAATGTTAATTATTATTAGTTTCTTTAGTAAACCAACTCAACAACAAAATCATTTAGTATTTCTTCTCAACTCTAAACACATCTTTGCAATATTCTTGAAAATTGTACAGGAAATTTCTTTTAAATATTTGCTTTTTTTACCTTTTTTAATAGAGAGTTAGAAAATTTGAGTTGATAATTATTTGCAATTTAAATTCACTCCCCAGAATTAAACATAAGGAAATATTTTATATTTCCAACAGGTTTTTTTAATCATTATTATTATATTATTTACTCCTTTTGAGTTTTCACATCAGCGTTAGCTGATAGTCTTTCACTGGAGTCTGAGTGACAGCAAGTCTCCTCAGGCTCCAGGACTTTCTGAGTATTCTAGCAGATTGCAGCAGTGCAATGTTCTGGATTATATAATCCTTCCTCTGATTCCAGATAATAGCATTTGTTTAAATGTAATGTTAAATATATTTAGAAGTCTTTGATTTAAGTGAAATACAGGTAACTTTAGATGCAAAAGTCATTTTTAACCATTTTTTTAAATATATTCTTATAGGAATGCTCTGGACTTAGAAAATTCTCAACAGGATGTTAAGATGTTAAAAAAGAAATTGAATATCCAACAAGAACAAATAAAACAAAAACGTCTTTGGCATAAATAATTCCAATGGTTGACATGGCAACCAACCAACCAACCAGCATCCCACCACTCAGGTTCTAATTCTTCAATCTTGTTAAAGATCTATTCAGTACAACCATAATAATAATTAGCGTGAATCCCAGAGGGCCATCCCCCAGGCAACATCTTGTTATATAATCTATGTGGTTGCATAAGTTATTTGTCAATCCCCTGTATTTCTAAAAGGGATGGACTTTCCAAGGAATAGTACAGAAAGCCCGCCAAATTACGTGAAGTCACGTGGGACCTGGTTTGGTCCTCAGTTTTCAGTTGGACGTCGGGCAGAGAGGATGTTCTACCTTAACTGGAACTCACACTGCATACGCGCGCTATGTTAGTTCAGATATTTAGTTACATGAAATATATAGTTAGGTAAATAAAAGCTTAAGAAAATAACACAGTTTTGTGATTATGAATGTCTTGGTAACAAGACTGATATAGAAGAAGAAATGAGTTAAGTGCGACACGACCCAAGACGAAGACCAAGGTGCTAGAAGAGACCTAGAAGAACTTAAGATGTCAGGAAGAACAGAAGAAGAATAGAAGTAAGAAGTAAGTAATGAGAAGGTATACAACAATCTATCTCCTCGTCTAAAAGGGTAGGGCTGGGTTTATATGTCTTAATTGAGGAAAGCCAAAGGGATACACAAAATTTTTAAAAACACTAGTTACACATGAGTTTTAGTGTCTGTGTTTATTCCTCTCTATATGATCCTTGTATTTGACTTACATGACTCAGTAAATATTGTATATACCAAATCTGTCACAGAAATTTGAGGCATGTGTTGTTATGGTTACAGTTAGAGGAAATGGATACATCGACGCAAGTTCCCTATCCTGGATGAAGCTGTTCGCATTTCATATAGTGCTATTTTTCATTTTATAGGCATTTCAGTCTTGGAAGACTATAATATAGTCTTTGTGCCCCTAAAGTTACAGCGACTCCTATAACTGTGAAGTCCAATATATTAGAAAAACATTCCCGACCACAGATGTCGCATGTGAAGGTTGTCCCTGAAGATGTTGATGCTCCGGTGCTTTGTTGATGCTGCTTCTTCTAGACCTCTTAGCTTCATGGTGTTGCGTCAGGGTGATTTCTGATTTGAGCAATCCTCTACAGAGAGTCTGCCGCCACCGAGGCGCGTCCTGATCCAAATTTTCCTAGCTGAACGGGCAATGCCAAAGCATTTGAGATCCTTCTTGCAGACATCTTTGAATCACAGCTGGGGGCGACCAATCTGTCTCTTACCAGATGAAAGCTCTTCATAGAGGATGTCTTTCGGGATTCGTCCATCATCATCTGACATACATGACCCAGCCATCGGATGTTTGTGCTAATACCCTTGGGAAAATATGAATCCACCTACTCTCCCTCCAGTTATGGATAAATAATAGGGCAGACTGGCTCCCATGTTAATCGGATTTGTGTCAACTGCAGGGGGGATGTCAGTAAATAACTACATACTCATATAGATTCCCTCTCTCTCTATATATATAATTATCCTCTCTCTCTCTCTCTATTCCTTTCTCTCTCTCTCTCTCTCTCTATTCCTTTCTCTCTCTCTCTATTCCCCTCTCTCTCTTCTATTCCTTTCTCTCTCTCTCTCTCTATTCCTCTCTCTCTCTCTATATATATATTCTCTCTCTCTCTCTATTTCCTTTCTCTCTCTCTCTCTATTCCCTCTCTCTCTCTCTCTCTCTCTATTCCTTCTCTCTCTCTCTATTCCCCTCTCTCTCTCTCTCTCTATCCTCTATTCTCTATATATATATGTTCCTCTCTCTCTCTATCTATTCCTTTCTCTCTCTCTCTATTCCCTCTCTCTCTCTCTCTCTTCTCTATTCCTCTCTCTCTCTATATATATTTCCCCTCTCTCTCTCTCTATTCCTTCTTCTCTCTCTCTATTCCCCCTCTCTCTCTCTCTATTCCTCCTCTCTCTCTCTCTATATATATTCCTCTCTCTATTCCTCTCTTCTCTCTCTCTTACGTCTCGTAAGTTCGTGTAGAGGTCACTTAAGAGGAATATAAATACTACTACTTAACAAAGCGAAGAAAATCTTGCTAAGTCCGTTGGTGTGGAGGTAAGACACTTGCCTGCTAATTTACAGACAGGTTTCGAATCNCACAAAGAGAGAGATATATATATTAATGCACTAATTGAACTAATATATTGAGCATTTTTGGATGAACTGCTAATGCTAATACAGCGAAAACGTAGGAGTAGTGGTTGAAGAAATATATATATATATTTTATTATCGACTCTCTCTTGTCGATTTTTTGACGCATGAGGGTTCATACATACAATGAACACCCACACAGTGATTTGTTTATAGTGGTGAAGGCTTGTGTTGGACCATCCACACTTTTTGGCACAGTTGATAGAAAAGAATTGGTGCATCAAGGGTTGCCACAAACACAATCAACGACCGACCTCAGGAATTTTGAATTCAGAGTTATCCATCTCCTAGACTGGTTACCTACCCAAGACTGAAGGGACCAGTCTGCCCTACTATTTAACCCATAGCTGAAGGGAGAATATATGGATTCATACCTTTCCCAAGGGTATTAGCGCTATGTGAAATGCCAACAGCTTTGTCTAGGAATTGAACTTGAATCGACGAGTCAATTTTTCCATGACTCTAACCACTAGCCCACGCGCCTCCATATATATATATATATATATATATATATATATATATATATATATATATATATATATATATATATATATATATATATATATATATATATATATATATATATATATATATATATATATATATATATATATATATATATATATATATATTTCTCCGGAAATTTGATAATTTCTCCAGAAATTTGATCTCTCAGTGACCGAAAGATACATACTATGTATTTAATAGTTTAAAAACACCCGTCCCGCATCAGCTGTCAGTGGCGAGGGGATAAGATATCGGACTACCATGTGGTCAGTCTGAGTTCAACCCT
This sequence comes from Doryteuthis pealeii, assembly GCA_023376005.1. Taxonomy (NCBI): domain Eukaryota; kingdom Metazoa; phylum Mollusca; class Cephalopoda; order Myopsida; family Loliginidae; genus Doryteuthis; species Doryteuthis pealeii. Next base: position 48,707,353 of record CM042179.1, read on the forward strand.
ACCCAAGGATAGTTGTGTCTAGCCACACTGAAGAAACACGTGTCTGTGGATGACTTATTATTTATATATATATATATATATATATATATATATATACATATATATATATATATAGACATATATATACGTAGGAGTAGCTGTTGAAGAATATATGGGTATATATATATATATATATATATTATTATTATTTATAGGCATTTCAGTCTTGGAAGACTATAATATAGTTTTTGTGCCTCTGAAGTTACAGCGCCTCATGTGACTGTGAAGTCCAATGTTTGAAAAACATTCTCAACCACAGATGTCGCATATGAAGGCTGTCCCTGAAGATGTTGATGTGCCGTTGCTTTGTTGCCGCTGCTTTCTTTTGGACCTCTTGGCTTCATTGTGTTGCGCCAGGGTCACTTCAGACATGAACAGTCCTCTCTCTCTCTCTCTCTCTCTCTCTCTCTCTCTATATATATATATATATATATATATATGTATGTATGTATATATATATATATATATATATATATATATATATATATATATATTTGAATTTTAAAGGTTGAAATAAGTCTATACAGTGTTGGAAATATGCTTTTGCAGTTTTGTATTATTTTTTGTTTTGTTTTGTTTCAGATACTATACCACAATTCCTAAGTATATCTAGCACCATTTGAAAATATGGTTCTAGATATTCTTAGCCATTTTGGTATAGTATATGAAACAAAACAAAACAAAAAATAATAAAAAAAACACAAAAATATTTGAATTTGTAGAACTGTTTTTTTATACACTTTTCCTACACACACACACACACACACACACACACACACACACACACACACACAACACACATACACACACACACACAATTATATATATATATATATATATATATATATATATATATATATAAGTTAAAAGAAAGGAAATGAATCCGACAGTATGAGTATGAAAAGGTGGAATGAAAACATCACACAATGCTGTTAAAGAGAAAACAATTTATAATATAATCATAGCTGATACTGATCAATATTTCGATATTGAAATATTGATCAGTATCAGCTATGATTATATAATAATAATAATAATTATATTAAGGAAGGAAAAACTCAACACCATTATTCCATAATAAATTTATTTCTACCAAAATTGGGGCCTTTATAAATCATCAATAATTTGAATTGCATAACAGAAAAATTTTCTCAATGTAGAATCTTCTTCCTCCTCAAAATTTTTTTTTTACAAAATGTATACATTAAAAGTCTGTCACCATAGTGACAGACTTTTAATGTATACATTTTGTAAAAAAAAGTTTACAAGTCATTGCAAATGAGAAAAAAGAACATTTTTCAAGGCAAAGCTTTTTAAGGGTAGTAGTCAGTTAAATTAACAAATATGAAGATTAAATAAGTCTGAATAAGTCTGAAGCAAAGATAAAACAAAAAATATAAAATATATAAAATATATATATATAAAAATATAAAAATTATTAATTATTATAATATATAAAAAATATATTATTATTATTAAACAAATAAACATAGTAAAACCGTAAAATATAATATTGTATAAATATAATATTAATAAAAATATACACATATCATACATAAATATTAAGCACATACATATATACACACACACATATATATATATATATATATATATATAAATATAAATAAAATATAAATTATAAATATATAATATAAAAAATATTATTATTATTAAACAAATAAACATAGTAAAACCGTAAAATATAATATTGTATAAATATAATATTAATAAAAACATACACATATCATACATAATATATATATAAGCACATACATATATATACATACATATATATATATATAAATATATAAATATGAAGAGGCCCTTGAAAAAAGTGGTTTCCAACAGAAACTTAAATACCATGATAGACCAATGTCCAGTGGGTCTGATAGTATAACCAACAACATTACTAACAGCAATGATAGTATTAATAAAGATATTAGTAGTGATAATAAACAGGAAAGTAAAGAAACTAAAAACAGAAAAAGAAAGATTTTGTGGTTTAACCCTCCTTTTTGTAGTTTATCCAACATTGAAATAGGAAGATACTTCTTTAAATTGATAGATAAGCATTTTAATAACACTAATCCTTTAAATAAGATCTTCAACAGAAAAATTGATAGAAGATAATAAATAAGGTAACAAATCATGAAATTGATACAATACGAGATTAGAAAGCTCTTCCTAGATTACCACATAAAATAAACCTGTCTTCCCATCATGTCTCACTAACTAAAGTAGCCCTACTGTCATGCCCCTAAAACTTAACCACCCTTCCCAGGATGCACTGCAAAACAGTATATATCACTTTAAAAACTTTTTTTCTACTTTTGGTTGAGAGATGATCCTCCTGCCCAGCAGAATAGTTCATTAACCAGTATTGACGAGGAAAATACCAATATTTGGCATCACATAACCCTAATGGGTTGATATGCCATTAAATCACCCAACCAACCAACCAACTAACAGGATTTCACTCAACTTAGAGGAGTTACTGCTTGTATTTTTTATTCTTATCAAGGATCGCTACAGATTAACTCTAGGTCTCATCTAAATAATAATACTGGTGTTCCTACAAAGTCTAAAAGATGAAATGCATAAATGTAATTCCTGATTATCTGGTGTTGCTTATCCACCGAATTCTTATTTCTTATGCGTGTTGTCACCTCTGCTAAATAATAGACCATTCTGTTTTTATTATAAAGAAAGAAATGGAAGAAAAAGGACATGTTACACTGAAAAGATATAATAAGAAAGAAAGAAAGAGTGTAGGGGAAAGATAGAGAGAGAGGGTGTGTATGCATAGAGCGATAACACTAATCTGTTTCAATCGAACATAATAAAAAGATTAAAAAAAGCAAAGGAAGAAAAAAAAAAATGACTAAACTTACAAACTTTTCCTCTTTTTTGTTTTCTATTTTCTTTTCTTTTTTCTCTTTGTTGATGCACATTTTTCTCCATCTATGTATTAATACTATTGTTCCTAAAAAGTTAAAAATGAGACTGTCTAAAAGATGAAATGCATGAATGTATCTGGTGTTGCTTATCCACCAAATTCTTATTTCTTATGCGTGTCATCACCGCTGCTAAATAATAGACCATTCTGTTTTTATTATAAAGAAAGAAATGGAAGAAAAAGAACATGCCACAGAGAAAAAAATATAATAAGAAAAAAAGAAAGAAAGACAGAGTAGGGGAAAGATAGAGAGAGAGGGTGAGTGCATGGAAGCGATAACACTAATCTGTTTCAATCGAACATAATAAAAAGATTAAAAAAAGGAAAGAAAGAAAAAAATGACGAAACTTACAAACTTGTGTGTTTCAGTTTCTTCCTCTTTTTTGTTTTTTCCTATTTTCTTTTCTTTTCTCTTTCTTGATGCAAATTTTTCCCATCCGCGTATTACTATTGTTCCTAAAATCTATGACCATTAACATCTTGCAACACCCTCTGGTTAAAAATGAGACCGTCTAAAAGATGAAATGCATGAATGTAATTCCTGATTATCTGGTGTTGCTTATCCACCGAATTCTTATTTCTTATGCGTGTCGTCACCGCTGCTAAATAATAGACCATTCTGTTTTTATTATAAAGAAAGAAATGGAAGAAAAAGGACATGTTACACTGAAAAAAAACAATAAGAAAAAAGAAAGAAAGAGAGTAGGGGAAAGATGGAGGGAGGGGGTGAGCGCACAGAAGTGATAACGCTAATATGTTTTAATCAAACATAATAAAAAGATGAAAAAAAGGAAAGAAAGAAAGAAAGAAAAATGACTAAACATACAAACTTTGGTGTTTCAGTTTTTTTTTCTCTTCTCTGTTTTTTCTCTTCTTCTTGATGCAAATTTTTTCAATCTATATATCAATACTCGTGTTCCTTAAAAGTATGACCGTTATCATCTTGCAACTCCCTCTGGTTAAAAATGAGACCGTCCAAATCGTCCAAGATGAAATGCAAAAATGTAAATATTGATTATCTGGTGTTGCTAATCTGCCAAATTCTTATTTCTTATATGAGTGTTGTCACCTCAACTAAATAATGAACCATTCTGTTTTTATTATAAAGAAAGAAAGGGAAGAAAAAGGACATGCTACACTGAAAAATATAAGAAAGAAAGAAAGAAAGAAAGAAAGAAAGAAAAAGATAGAGAGAAGGGTGAGCGTGTAGAAGTGATAACACTAATCTGTTTCAGTCAAACTTAATGAAAAGATGAAAGGAAGAAAAAAAAAAGAAAGAAAGGAAGAAAAGAAGAAAAGAAAGAAAGGAAGAAAAGAAAGAAAAGAAAGAAAAGAAAAGAAAAGAAAGAAAGAAAGAAAAAGATAGAGAGAGGGGGTGAGTGTGCAGAAGTGATAACACTAATCTGTTTCAGTCAAACCTAATGAAAAGATGAAAGGAAGAAAAGAAAAGAAAAGAAAGAAAAGAAAAGAAAGAAAGAAAGAAAGAAAGAAAGAAAGAAAGAAGAAAAGAAAAAAAGAAAAGAAAAGAAAAGAAAAGAAAGGAAGAAAAGAAAGAAAGGAAAAGAAAAGAAAGAAAGAAAGAAAAAGGTAGAGAGAGGGGGTGAGCGTGTAGAAGTGATAACACTAATCTGTTTCAGTCAAACTTAATGAAAAGATGAAAAGAAGAAAAGAAAAGAAAAGAAAAGAAAGAAAGGAAGAAAAGAAAGAAAGAAAGAAAGGAAGAAAAGAAAGAAAAGAATGAACATTGTAAAGCAATTTCTTTCTTTTGGATGGTTTGTGTGATGGGATGTAAGTGGCCACACAGCTGATGTTTTTAGGGTGCTACTGCTAGGATTTGCTCAAAACAGCTTGGAGCATCTTTGTGTAGTTCCCATCTATCTTTTTCTCCAAGCATTTCTGCCAAAATTACACTATACCAAAATTAAGAGAAATTTTGGGGAGAAATAATAGTTCTGTCATAAATGAAAGGAGACAAAGCAATTATAATGTATATAATTGATGCAATATAAGAAGTGTTGTTGGAAATCTGGTAGTTACATTATCTCCCCCTGCTGCTAGGGGGTGAATCGCCAACACGAGGTTGGCGGGAAAATCAAAGCCCATCACTTATCTGGAGATTGACACCGAGGTGAGTCGCTAAAATAAGCACTCCCAACACCTAGCCCATAAAAAGGGTAGTTACCCAGGCGTGTAGCTTCTAATAAGCACTCCCTACTTTTTACTTATCGCACCAGAGAACCGACTGCACGGACGCGACGCAAGCAATTCCCAACACTTGACTTTCTAAGAACTCCTAAGAGAAACGTCTAACAGCAATCTACAAACTACGGCGACCAGAATACCCTTGCTACAGCCAATTCCCCAACGAACTATAATTTTCACCTCTCAGATAAGTCTTGTAGCAAATGCCAACAAAATTTGCAACAATATTTTTTGTACTATTTGTCAATACATGTGTTTAAATTCTATTGTGTTGTTTGTCTTCTTTTGTCCAAATAATTTGCCTACAACTGGGAGATAAGAGCTCCCCTAAAGATAATAAAATTCCTCTTAGTGTTTACAAAGTGTATGTTCAAAGTTGTGTGCGAAAAAGTTCATAAAAGTTCATAGAAACATATAGAGATAGAAAAGTTGCCAAATACGTTCGGTTGGCGGATGTAGAAAAGTTAAATGCAAGTGACAACTTGTTACTTAGCTTTGTAGAATTCTATCTTGATTGTTTCTTATTAGGAGAATATTGTCTGCACTGTCGTTGTTCGTTTTGGACTGCTACCTTATCTGTAGAATTTGTCTGGTGCCTGTTGAGCTGTTCTGACCTCAGTGCCTGCTGATACTGTTTTGATGATTTAGGGCTCTGTCTCTGCCACATATTTTTCTGAACTTCCGGAACGCGATTTAGGGGCAGATAACACAAATTTTCCATAACTCTAACCAATAGAGATCAGGTAGAGCATCTTTGTATACAAGCTTCTCACAACTTATTGAGCAGTGTGCATAACTGTGTTCTCAGTATGATGTTTAACTGCAGTGGTGAGGTTCCAATTCTGGAGCCTAGGGGGGGGGGAATACCCTTTGATTGTCATTACTCCCAGGTTCACTCTGACCCAGAGTGATAATACCTGTTAGAGTTCTATCTAAGCGGTTAAAGAGATGTTGTGGACTAGCCTATCTAACCTTTTCTTCGAGAGTAAATGAACATGTCCAAGATTAGTTGTGTACTGCTGTTTAGAGCAGTGAGCAGATCATTATGTGAACCGTCTACTTACAACCTCAATTGATAGCAATTTGTTATAAAGTACTTTATTGCTAGTGCGAACCTTTATTTGGATGTACTAGTATACCAAAATATTCTATGTTCCAGTATACAACACAACAATGTTTCTCTATATATTTTTCCCTTACTTCTATCTCTTGCTTTGTACATTTAGATCCGTGGCAAGAAAACTGTTGTGGACTAACCTATCTTACCTTTTTCTAAGAGAGTAAATGAACTGGTCCAAGACTAGTTGTGTACTGATGTTTAGAGCAGTCAGGAGATCATTATGTGAACCGTCTACTTACAACCTCAATTCTTGGAGGTTTTTGTAGTGTAATGGTTACTGTCATAGGAAATGGACATGGTGACATGAGTTCAAATCCTGGACAAGGCTGTTTGCATTTCACATAGTGTTAATACACTTGAGAAAGGTATGAATCCAACTATTCTCCCTCCATCTATGGGCAAATAGAAGAGTAGACTGGACTCTTTAACCTAGGTACAGCAACCAGTTTAGGAGAAGGAAAACTCTGAATTCAAACCTGTTAAACTCCACTAAATAATTGACCTTGTGTCACATCCTGCTTGTGTGAAGGAATTGGTAAATACATACAACTCCAATTCTTGGCACTTTGTTGCGATTTATCTTATTGTCAGCACAAATCTTTAATTGAATGTACTAGTATACTGAAATATTTTATGCTCCAGAATACAACAATTGTGTAATTATTTTAGCTCTAATTGTCATAATTAGTAGCAAAGTTCTTTATTGCTGGGGACAATGAATGATAGGGATGGTTGGCGAGATACTGTCATGGATATCCGTGCTGCTAACACAACATGATGATGAGTGTTGTAGACTAGCCTATCTTACCTTTTTCTAAGAGAGTAAATGAACTGGTCCAAGACTAGTTGTGTACTGATGTTTAGAACAGTCAGGAGATCATTACAAGAAATGGCTACTTTGTGTCAAAGTACTTTACTGTAAGTGCAAACCTTTATTTGAATGTACTAGTATACTGAAACATTCTATTCTCCAGAATACAACAATTGTGTAATTATTTTAGCTCTAATTGTCATAATTAGTGGAAAAGTACTTTATTGTTAGTGTGAACCTTTATTTGGATGTATTAGTATACTGAAATATTCTATGTTCCAGAATACAACAAAGCTCCAAAAATATATATATAGGTGGTGACAAAACTTTCAAACCACCCTGTAGTATCTAAATGAATACTCAACTATTTTAACCTTGTGCCAGTTTTATCAAGTTTTAATTAATATTTACTTAACAAATGTTAATTATTATTAGTTTCTTTAGTAAACCAACTCAACAACAAAATCATTTAGTATTTTCTTCTCAACTCTAAACACATCTTTGCAATATTCTTGAAAATTGCACAGGAAATTTCTTTTAAAATATTTTGCTTTTTTTACCTTTTTTAATAGAGAGTTAGAAAATTTGAGTTGATATATTATTTGCAATTTAAATTCACTCCCCAGAATTAAACATAAGGAAATATTTTATATTTCCAACAGGTTTTTTTTAATCATTATTATTATATTATTTACTCCTTTTGAGTTTTCACATCAGCGTTAGCTGATAGTCTTTCACTGGAGTCTGAGTGACAGCAAGTCTCCTCAGGTCTCCAGGACTCTTCTGAGTATTCTAGCAGATTGAAGCAGTGCAATGTTCTGGATGATATCAATCCTTCCTCTGATTTCCAGATAATAGCATTTGTTTAAATGTAATGTTAAATATATTTAGAAGTCTTTGATTTAAGTGAAATAACAGGTAACTTTAGATGCAAAAGTCATTTTTAACCATTTTTTAAATATATTCTTATAGGAATGCTCTGGACTTAGAAAATTCTCAACAGGATGTTAAGAGTTAAAAAAGAAATTGAATATCCAACAAGAACAAATAAAACAAAAACGTCTTTGGCATAAAATAATCCAATGGTTGACATGGCAACCAACCAACCAACCAGCCATCCCACCACTCAGGTTCTAATTCTTCAATCTTGTTAAAGATCTATTCAGTACAACCATAATAATAATTAGCGTGAATCCCAGAGGGCCATCCCCCCAGGCAACATCTTGTTATATAATCTATGTGGTTGCATAAGATTATTGTCAATCCCCTGTATTTCTAAAGGGATGGACTTTCCAAGGAATAGTACAGAAAGCCCGCCAAATTACGTGAAGTCACGTGGGACCTGGTTTGGTCCTCAGTTTTCAGTTGGACGTCGGGCAGAGAGGATGTTCTACCTTAACTGGAACTCACACTGCATACGCGCGCTATGTTAGTCAGATATTTAGTTACATGAAATATATAGTTAGGTAAATAAAAGCTTAAGAAAATAACACAGTTTTGTGATTAATGAATGTCTTGGTAACAAGACTGATATAGAAGAAGAAATGAGTTAAGTGCGACCGACGACCAAGACGAAGACCAAGGTGCTAGAAGAGACCTAGAAGAACTTAAGATGTCAGGAAGAACAGAAGAAGAATAGAAGTAAGAAGTAAGTAATGAGAAGGGTATACAACAATCTATCTCCTCGTCTAAAAAGGGTAGGGCTGGGTTTATATGTCTTAATTGAGGAAAGCCAAAGGGATACACAAAATTTTTAAACACTAGTTACACATGAGTTTTAGTGTCTGTGTTTATTCCTCTCTATAATGATCCTTGTATTTGACTTACATGACTCAGTAAATATTTGTATATACCAAAATCTGTCACAGAAATTTGAGGCATGTGTTGTTATGGTTACAGTTAGAGGAAATGGATACATCGACGCAAGTTCCTATCCTGGATGAAGCTGTTCGCATTTCATATAGTGCTATTTTTCATTTTATAGGCATTTCAGTCTTGGAAGACTATAATATAGTCTTTGTGCCCCTAAAGTTACAGCGACTCCTATAACTGTGAAGTCCAATATTAGAAAAACATTCCCGACCACAGATGTCGCATGTGAAGGTTGTCCCTGAAGATGTTGATGTTCCGGTGCTTTGTTGATGCTGCTTTCTTCTAGACCTCTTAGCTTCATGGTGTTGCGTCAGGGTGATTTCTGATTTGAGCAATCCTCTACAGAGAGTCTGCCGCCACCGAGGGCGGTCCTGATCCAAATTTTCCTAGCTGGAACGGGCAATGCCAAAGCATTTGAGATCCTTCTTGCAGACATCCTTGAAACACAGCTGGGGGCGACTAATCTGTCTCTTACCAGATGAAAGCTCTTCATAGAGGATGTCTTTCGGGATTCGTCCATCATCCATCTGATGTACATGACCCAGCCATCAGATGTTGTGCTAATACCCTTGGGTAAAATATGAATTCACCTACTCTCTCTCCAATTATGGATAAATAATAGGGCAGACTGGGCTCTCCATGCTAATCGGACTTTGTGTTCAATTGACATGGGGGGATGTCAGTAAATAACTACATACTCATATAGATTCCTCTCTCTCTCTATATATATATATATATACATATTCCTCTCTCTCTCTATATATATTCCTCCCTCTCTCTCTCTCTCTCTCTCTATTCCTTTCTCTCTCTCTCTCTATTCCCCCCCTCTCTCTCTCTCTCTATTCCTCTCTCTCTCTCTATATATATATATATCATCCTCTCTCTATATATATATTCCCCTCTCTCTCTCTATTCCCTCTCTCTCTCTCTATTCCTCTCTCTCTCTATATATATATTCCTCTCTCTCTATATATATATATACATATATATTCCTCTCTCTCTCTCTCTATTCCTCTCTCTCTCTCTATTCCCCTCCCTCTCTCTCTCTATATATATATTCCTCTCTCTATATATATATTCCCCTCTCTCTCTCTCTCTTATTTCCTCTCTCTCTATATATATATATATTCCTCTCTCTCTCTCTCTCTCTCTATATATATATATATATATATATATATATCTGTCTCTGTATTTCTCCCTCTCAACCCCCTCTCTCTCTCTCCATCACACACACATATATCATTCTGATCATATCTGTCTATCTATCTATGACAGTCTGATCATATATATCTATCTAATGGAGGCGTGTAGACTAATGGTTAGAGTCATAGGAAATGGACTCGTCAACCTGAGTTCAGTTCCTGGTCGAAGCTGTTTGCATTTCACATGGCGCTAATACCTTTCGGAAAGGTATGAATCCATTTCTCCCTCCAGCTATGGGTAAAATAGCAGGGCAGACTGGACTCTTTAACCATGGCTAAGTAACCAGTCTAGGAGAAGGAAAACTCTGAATTATTACCTGTTAAACTCCGCTTAATAAATTGACCTTGTGTCACATCCTGCTCGTGTGGAGGAGTTGGTAAATATATATAGACATGCTAATATTTAATTCATTTTTGTTAGGTGTAGATTGATATATGGAAATCTGATCTCTCCGATAAGATAAAACGAGAATTCTTCCAAGTTGTAGCCATATCAGTGCTACTGTATGGCTGCATCACTTGAACTTTAATGAAATGCTTAAAGAAAAAGCTAGATGGGATTTACAAAGACAAATTCTTGGTCGAAACACGTGTCGGCAATTCAATAGATTTTCATACATACCTTTTCTTATCATTTATCATTCAACAAAATTGTCGGAATCACTTCTATTTTTCTCCCTTACATACTCTCCACGGAAAAGAATATATATATATATATATATATATATGAAAAATAGATGGAAATTAATCCGACATTTAACATTTTGAAAAAAAATATGATGTTTGTTATGTGATTGCTGACAGATCTGTTTCGACCAAATCGATAAGTTGGTCTTCATCAAAGAGCGACATAGATGGGAAGAAAGATATCCGTTAAAAAGACTGTTTACAAAAAACGAACGCTGAATTCAACCGCTGAAATTTTGAAAAATGCATGTTCTGTATTAAAAATAAAATAAATTTTATTTTTAATTTTTAAAAATAAAATAAATTTTATTTTTAATTTATAAAAATCAGAAGCATTATAGTTTATAATAAAACTCAAAAGAGTTTGTTACATGTTTTTTCAAAATGTTAAATTTCATATATATATATATATATATATATATATATATATATATATATATGTGAGAGAGAGAGAGAGAGCGAGAGAGAGACAGATAGACAGAGACAGAGACAGAGAGAGAGAGACAGAGAAAAGAAAAAAGTAAGTTGACCGATAGACATTCGGAATCTATCCATTCTCCAGTGAGCAACTAAATCTGACCGCGCCTTAAATCACTGCAAACACTAAAAATTCAAAGAAATTCAATGGACTCATTCAAATTCGAAAGTGATATTTCATTTCCCATATCCAGTTCTCCAAATTTAGGAAGGCGGTTATTCCACTTTCTTCTAAGAAAAAGGAACAAACAAACAAACAAAAAAGAAAGCTGCACACAGTCTTGAACAAATCTTGGAAACAGTAGCTGTATGGCCACTTACCACCTATCATGTCTCACTGTATCCATTCCTTACAATGATAACCATTACACCACATGCTTCCTGTAACCTGTGCATACATATATATGTGACCTATGTCCACCCCTACACCTGCACAATTATGTATGCACATGTGGGTTAGCATATACGCATACATACTCATATAGACATTGTCACACCTACCTACATGCATATGTATTATTTTATCTGAATATGTGTACCCTGGGGGAATAAAAAGCTATATGCATCACACCTACCCCACCCATTTTTGTCAAATTACAACAAAAGCAAAAACAATGCTATTCTAACAATTAAAACTGGGCGTATTTTATGTTACCCAACAAAAAATAAATAAATAAGAAATGAATAAATAAAAATAAAAAAATAAATAGAAAAATAAATAGAATAATAAATAGAAAAATAAATAAATAAATAAATTTAAAAAATAAATAAATGAAATAAATAAATAAATAAATAAATGAAATAAAAAATAGATAAATGTAATAAAAAATAAATAAAAAATAGAAAAATAAATAGAAAAATAAAAAATAAATAAATAAATAAATTTAAAAAATAAATAAATGAAATAAAAAAATAAATAAATGAAATAAATAAATAAATAAATGAAATAAATAAATAAATAGATGAAAATAAAAATAAATAAAAAATAGAAAAATAAGTAAATAAAAAAAATGAAAAAAAAAACAACACAGTAATTTTAATCACCCCACCAAATAAAAATAAGCTGGGGGATTTTAATTACTTAAAAAAAAAAAGAAACAACAGTGAAGTGAGATTACAAAAGCAATCCTTTCCCTTGTTGCCTACCATATTCATCATGAGTTGTATCTTACATATAGTGTAATCTAGTAGAGTACAGTAGTACTTTGTAGAGTATACCCCTGGTTGTATACTCATCTTCTATGGAGGCGTATGGTCTAATGGTTTGTGTTGTAGGAAATGGACTCATCAATCTGAGTTCAAATCCTGGATGAAGATGTTTCACATAATGCTAATACCCTTGGGAAAAGTATGCATCCAATTACTTACCTTGCAGCTATGGGTAAATAGTAGAGCACACTGGGTTCTTTAACCATTTTGCTCAGTCAGTAGAGTATCCACCTCAGAACCACAAGGTACCGGCCCTTTCCAACTCATGAGTGTGTGGGTAGGTTAGAGTAACCTCCCTTTATTGATAGTTAACTTAGAGTGACCAATTGTGGTGTTATGCAAATATTAGTGGCAAGCCGCCGGTAAGTCTCTACTTAATGACTGGTGGGCACCGCCATTTGCATTCTGGACTTTGTATGTCATATGAGACAGTCGATTCATGTTACTCTTCCTACAATGAGTAGCACAGCTTGGATCTGTGCGGTAAAGTAGAGAGCTGATGTTAGGTATGGTTCTCTACTTCAGATGGTCAAGCACGAGTGAAAAGGGATAGACTCCCTCACTATCAGACTGATACCAACAATAGGCCACTATGCCAACTTTACTTACTACTACTTGTAGACTTAGATGATGGTAGGTGTTTGTTGGGGGTATTTGTTAAGGGTATTTAATGGGGGTATTTTGCAGCTGTAGTTGTCTGAATTTTTCATTTATCACTTACTTACTCACACAAAGTTTTCATCAGATGGTGACCCTAATATAAGGCATGATTTCAGAACTAAAACATAATTATCACAAATCAAGGACACCCCAGCAATACCTCACAATACCACCAGGCTTTGGTACTCCTACACTGTGATGTAAAACCAACAGACTGAGGCAAGTACAGCTTCAGACTGATCTTGGAGCCTCTTGATTTATTTAATCTTTTTTCTCTTACTAACAAATTGAGTTTATTCAGATATGCCAAGATTGAATTGGCACTCAAAAACTATTTTTTACCTGTATGGTGGGATACTTCAAAGTTCACTATCTATTCACCTCAGAACACATTCTATTCAAATAAAGTCCTATTATTATTGTAATCTGTGTCCTTTGGCAAGAGCTGCTGCCAGAAGCTTATGATAGAATGTATGGTGGGATATTTCAAAGTTCACTATCTATTCACCTCTAAACTCATTCTATTCAAATAAATTCAAATATTATTCAAACATCATTGTAATCTGATCCCTTCAGCTCAATTATAATAAACTAACCATCAACACGGACATAAAATGGGGGTTCAGTTTATTTTATGGTAGGAATTTACGAGCAAATAGTCCTTTATTACCAATTTTTGTATGGTAGGATTGCAATGGTGGGAGAGCCATTGTGAGTGGTTTAAAGTAGGCAAAGAGGTAAATAACCCAGGCCACACCCTAGCAGTACCTTACAATACCATCACAATACCATCAACATCGAAAATCAATTAAAAAATCACAACAAGGTTAATGTAATCAACTCTTCTTGGACATTCAAATTTGATCAACAATTAAATGGCGTATCAACCCTTTTTGGGTCATTTAATGCCAAATCAAATCATTTTGATAAAAGCTTCTATATTTCAATTTCTTAATATCTTCAAATTGGTACAAATAATTTTCATTAACTTTATTTGGTTTGGATTGGTTTGTTTAACTCTTAACATCCTATACCACCTCATTCCACCCAGCTGGAATTCACATTCATTTTCTTAATCTACCCCAAATGATAGCCTTTGTTTAAATGTAATATTAAACATATTTAGAAGTCTTTGATTTAAGGGAAATAACAGGTAACTTTAAATGAAAATGGCATTTTTATCCATTTATTGATAAATCCTTATAGGAATGGGGTTCTGGACTTAGAAAATTCTCAACAGGACGTTAAGTGGTATAATAACCCTGTGGGTTATTTAATACCAAAAACTGTCCGCCCTGTCGGCTGGGGCGTTAGAATGCACCGACTGCACCTCTGCAGAAGGGTAAGACTCCCCCAATGGGGCCACCTGTTGGCCGTGGGTGGCGACCCGTGATGCTTAAGGATAGAGCCCAGGTGGATGAGCAGTTCATGACCTGCAATACTCCACTTTGGCCCTATCTTGGGCTAGACGGGTGGTCGGAGAGGCCCCCTCCGATCAATCGGCTGGTCACGTCAAGCCCTAGCACCTATATGATTTTCCCAACCCTATTGCCCTCATGGCAAGCCCCAACCCCTTTTTATCATCTGAGTGCTAGAAGGCGGTAACTGAGGGTCTACATGTCCTGGGAATGACGTTAAACTCTATCTGATGGTGATGTTCCAGTTTTGGAGGTTTGGGGAATGTGGAGCACCCCTTCATCACCATTGCTCCCTGGTCCACTCTGACCTGGAGTGGTAGTACCTGTTAGGGTCCCATCTATGGGTTAAATAGAAAAATGTATTTATAAAAAAAAATTGTATTATCCATTAAGAATTGATTTATTTCAAAACTTTATCGGCATTAAATGACCCATTGAGGTTGATATGCCGTAAAACAAAACAAACCAAACAAACAACTGTTAGAGTGTGAGATAAACATTGGGTACTCAAGTATTGTTTACTGGTGTATTTTTGTAGATGAATTTTATGGATGTATTTTATATCTAATTCATAATTTCCAATATATTTTTTATTTCTCTCAAGAAGGATACAATGTCATCCATGCTAGTATTCTTAAAAAGATCCCTCATTTAATTATTTGCGTTGAAATATTTCTTTCTGATTGGAGTGAAGGCTTCACACTTTATGAGAAAATGTTTGGTAGTGCACAGTGTTTAGGACGTTTTACACTGTGGTTGATCCTCCTGTGCTTAAATCTTATATGGCCAATGTACAGCCAAGCCATTTATGTCCATTCATATTTATCTGGTCATTTATAAATATCACTCTCACTCCATCCTTTTTTTTATTTCTTTCTTTCTTTCTTTCTCTCTCTTTCTCTCTCTCTCTTTCTCTTTCTCTCACTTTCTCTCTCTCTCTCTCTGTCTCTCTCTATTTCTTTCCATTTTGTTCATTATCTAAAACTCCCTTACACCCTTTCTTTCTCTTTCTCTTCACTTACTCTCTCTCCATACATATATATATATATATATATATATATATATATATATATATATATATATATATATATATATATAGTGTGAGATGGTCACTGTTTCAGCTTTTGCTGGAATGGCGTACCAAAAGCAAATTACAAATTACCACCACATACATACGCATATCATTTTATCCAGTCATACATATCCCATGTCTATTGAATTTTCTGAAATTTTTTGAAATTTTTTTTCTTGATTTTCCTTGCATTTGAAACATCTTCACCTGATGATTGCATCGCATGAAACCAATATGATTGTGAATGTTCCTTTGTCACCTAATAAATAGATATGTAAAACCTTTATATATTTATCTTATTATATTACATATATATATATATATATATATATATATATATGGCTACTACTTCAGTCTATTCATATCTCTATCATTCACCTGCGAGAGAGAGAGAGAGAGAGAGAGAGAGAGAGAGAGGAGAGAGAGAGAGAGAGAGAGTGAGTGAAAAAAAAAGCATTTGACTCAACATAATATATACTAGCAAGAGAATATGCCCTTCAGACGTAAGTATTTAAGTTTTACTGTATTGAAATATATTAAATTAGAAAGACTAATGAAATGACTACATCCTCTTGGAATTTTCGATATCCTGGCTCCCAATCTCCTACTGTTGGCTTAATTGATAATAATTTGTTTGGTGTAAAACGTACACACGTGGAGACATGTTTGAGGCTAGGAATATATTAATATGCATTCCTATATTAAATGCAAATCTTAAATAAGTGAAGTCAGTGAGGTGAAGCACCACACCTACCATCATCTAAGTCTACAAGTAGTAGTAAGTAAAGTTGGCAGAGTGGCCTATTGTTGGTATCAGTCTGATAGTGAGGGAGTCTATCCCTTTTCACTCGTGCTTGACCATCTGAAGTAGAGAACCATACCTAACATCAGCTCTCTACTTTACCGCACAGATCCAAGCTGTGCTACTCATTGTAGGAAGAGTAACATAAATCGACTGTCTCATATGACATACAAAGTCCAGAATGCAAATGGCGGTGCCCACCAGTCATTAAGTAGAGACTTACCGGCGGCTTGCCACTAATATTTGCATAACACCACAATTAGTCACTCTAAGTTAACTATCAATAAAGGGAGGTTACTCTAACCTACCCACACACTCATGAGTTGGAAAGGGCCGGTACCTTGTGGTTCTGAGGTGGATACTCTACTGACTGAGCAAAATGGTTGTATACAGGTTTTATACAGGCTTATTCTCTTGGGTTCATCTGTCTGATGCGGCTCAATGTATTATACCTTTCATTGATATTTTCTTACCTTGTCCATAAAACCCAAACAACTAACCAACCACAAGAATAGGTCATGGCACAAGGCCAAGTTTATTATGTATTTTTCCGGTAATATTCACCTTTAGTTGGCTAAATTCCTAGCGTAAAATTGCGCGCGCGCATTATCTGAAATGAACTTAATTGTTATTAAGAACTCATTTTATGATATTTTTGTGTTAAAGCATGCAGTTGTATTGTTTTCGAAAAAGTTTCTAAGATTTGTTTATTTCGCTACCGGCTTGTTTCAAAGTGAAAGTCAAGGGAGGTTACTCTAATTACCTTATTTGCTAGGAATATAGCCAACTAAAGGTGAAAATTACCCATTTTTTTTTTTTACAGGACACATAGTGAAGATGGGGGTAATTACATACTCGCAAGTGTTTAACCTTGACAGTTAAACACTTATTCATGGAATGCAGGTTTTTTGCTCACACCAGAAACTGTTATTTTAAAACAAACAATATGAAAGATCTGTTTGAAAACACATTGTTAAAACCAATTGTTAAAACCAATTACTAAAAAGTATAAATATAAATACACGATATGTATTACTTCCTAACCGTTAGGCATGACATAACTCTAGACGGGTTGATATGCCGTTAAAATAAAAAAACCAAACAAACAAACATTACTTGCAATGACTATTACAATCAGATTACAAACTAGTATTGTCGTGCATTAGAGATAAATTTTTTTTAAACGTGAAATGAATGCTTAAGCTTTCATTCCTTCTAAACTGTCATTATTTGTAGTGACCCTTTCTTCATCCTTTCTTCAAAAAACATTTCTAATAATAATCAAATTAACTTAAATATCAATTTAATGTGTAATATTTCAAATCACAAAAAAAAAGAGATAGCAACAAATACTGTAATAATAATTACTTTAAGCGCGGAAGACGATCTCTACATAATGTTATTTTAAATTATTAACTGTTTCTTTAGTTTCCTTTTAAATGGGGTAGAAGGTAGGAGTTAGATGGCTTTAGTTGTTTCCCCAGTTCATAAATAAAAAAGAAGTAAAGTAGTGGGGGGCTATTGTCAGTATCAGCCAGATGGCAAGGGTGTCTATCTACTTTTCATTAGCACTAGACCAGGGAGATTGTATTTGCTGTGGTGGAGCACCACATCTACCACTCAGATCAGATTACCCAACTTGTGCTACTCATGCGCTCAGTTGGCAGGGACTGGTATTGAAAGCAGAACCTTGCAATTCCTGGGCGGCTGCTTTACAGACTGAATTAAATCAGTCCCAGTTCAGAAGGTTTATTTAGGACCCATCAAATTTCCCGGGGACTCATTCAAATGAAATACGTGTGTCCTAGGATGCACTAAATTAAAAAGCTATCATCATCACTGAAAATTCAATAGAGAAATGGATAAAAGGCTGCATCCTCCCATTCCCGAGGAAAGGGGACCTTGGAATCTCTAAGAAAATTACATTCTAGCCATTAAATTAAATACCAAATGGTGAAAATTCCATTCCAAAATTCCATTCCATTATATACATTGGTGATGAATTTCAAAAATTGAATGGACCATATTACCTTTAGGCACCCCTTTTGCGATCTTGATTCATAAAGACATTTTTTTCATTTACACTGTCAAAATCCGTTTGTTAGTTAACAGACGATTTTTAGAGTTTAAAAAAAAAATGATAAAACTAACCCCTAACCCTAACCCCTAACAAACAACCGGATTTTGACTGTATAAATGAAAAAAAATGTCCTTATGAATCGAGATCGCAAAAAGGGTGCCTAAAGGTCATATGGTCCAACTGAATAATTGCACAAACTTCAAACTTTGGTGGTAGTGTCAATTGTGAACTGTATTATAAACAATTGTAAAGCCAAGACTTAGCATGGTAGTGAGGCACATGTATGGACATGTGAGTGCACAACAAACACAACAGTGTTGCCAATAGTCACTGAAACAGTTTTCCTGCATCCTCTTCACTTTGGAGACTTTATTTATGGGATTACCATCATACACACACACACACACGCACACACACGCACACACGCACACACAGGCACACATGCACACACAGACACAGACAGACACACACATATGCACACACAGACACAGACACAGACACAAAAACACAAACACATGCACACACACACATGCACACACAGACACACACACACGCAAACACAAACACAAACACACGAACAAACACATACACAAACACACACACACACACATATATATATATTTGTGATATCCGTCTGAACAGGCCAGCCTCTTTAGGATTTTAAAATTAAAAAAAAAAATGTTAAAAAGCCTTTAGAGCTTTTGGTTAAAACAAATTTATTATGAAATGACGGTTTATTAAGTTTTTTCTCTCTTAGAAAGTTAAATATTGCTCTGTATTTAATCTAATTTATTGATTATTATACATTGAGCTCTCTTTAGGGATTGATAAAAATCCTTGTATGAATATATGTTTGCACCTACAAGAGCATACAGTATGGTTATACAGTGAGATTTTGAGGATCCCAGGTGGAATCATCCCTTACTACCAGTCATTTGGAGACCTTACACACACACACACACACACACACACACACACACACATATATATATATATATATATATATATATATATATATATATATTACATGGAAATTTCAGTGACCTGAGGTTTAATGCATAACTGCATGAAACCTTGGGTCACAGAAATTCCTATGTAATATATATATATATATATATATATATATATATATATATATATATATATATATATATATATTCTTATATATACTACACCTTAGTCCCTGATATTGAGCACTATTAATATTATTACAAAAAAATTGTGAAAAACAAGTGAGGTAGTGATAATCATATATAGCACTATATACATATATATATGTGCATATATATGCACATATATATGTGCATATATATGCACATATATGTGCATATATGCACATATATATATGCATACATATATGCATGCATATATATGTATATATATTTAAGCATTTAAGCATATATATATGCATATATTGGTATGCATATTCATGTATCTATGCACATATATACATGTATGCACATATATGCATACCTATATAGATGTGTGCATGCATGTATATATATATATATATATATATATATATATATATATATATACGTGTGTGTGTGCATATGTATGTAAGTATATATTTATGTATGAATATATATATATATATGATCTTAATATATGTCTGCATATATGTCTGTATCTATATGCATATCCATATATATATATATACATAAATAAATACATAAATAGATATAAATATGTGACTGTGTGTGTGTGTGTGTGTATGTATGTGTATATACATACATACATATGTGTGTGTGTGTGTGTGCACACACTTCTACCACCCTGCCATTATAACCGGTGTCATTTTTACCGGTGCAATATTTTCCCTAGCTCCAAAATTTCCCCTTATTACGCAAAGGTAGATATTGGCAAAAAACAAAAAAAAGAAGAAAAAAATTTAACTTTTACAATGGTTTAGTGCAGTGATCAGTAAGACCAGATCAATACTAATCTGCTAAAACGATTTAATCCTCGGCTTTTGTGCTATAAACGTGATATATCTTTAGCCGACATCAAAACTTTAATGATAAGACTGAAACGAAAGAACGAAGCAAGAAGGAAGTAACAAGAGTGATTTGTTAATAATAACAACAATCGTTGAATAATATCTGTGGCTGAATCAAAAGAAAAACGAAACTGTCATTATTTTAAACAACAACCCAAGAACCATTCTGACAATTTTGACAGCCAATAATTAACTATAAACAACAAGAAATTGCTTGTTTTTACGAGAAAACTTGTTGAATCGAGTGTGAGCGCCATTTTTTTAAGCAGACGGATCGTCAATTGTTGAACAGGAGGAAGATAGACAGACCTTCGTTGATTATTAACATTTTTTACTGTAAATCGCTACTTGTCAAGGGATTCCTTTGATATAGTAGCATCTATAAAGCTACTAGCTAACTTGTATTCTTATCTAAATATAACAGTTCTTGTGTTTTAGTGTTTAAAAACGAAAGAAGAAAAAACAAATTTTTACAGTCCACGAAAATGTCTGTTGAAAGTATTGAAACCATTTTCTTGTTTGTACCGAATCTCATAGGTAAGTTAATGTTTTTCTCTTCTTCAAATAATTAAATTAGAAATATTTGTTTGATGACTGATTAAATGTTTTATGTATGTTGATTTTGTTTTTCGTTTGATTATGAAACTAATTTTTATGCTCTAATATTATTTTTGTGTAATATTAATATTATCAAATTGATTTTTCAGGTGTTTGTTGTTAAATTTTTTTTTTAACGATTACCCCTAATTTCAGAAAATTGAATTTTAATTAATTAATTCATTATTGTATTTATATATGTTTTTATTATTATTATCATCAATTAGGTAATATATGTTTTTGTATTATCTTGGTATTATTTAATCCCTTTAAATAATTTCGTAGTAGTCCGATCCATCACTGTACAAAACTGAACCACCTCGTTCCTATCTACAAAAATGTTTTTTTCGCAAAATATATTTTTCGCAACTATATTTTTATTGTTTAGCATTCATAATACCTTATTCTACCCAGAAAATGTATCAGTTTCGAAAAATATTGATTTTTTTTTCATAGTTTCATAAGGGGGGTCCTATTTACAATATAAGTGTAATGTAGAAACGATCTCTCACTTTTGCGACTAGCAAGAGTTATCTTTCCCTTGTTTTTATTTACAAATGACAATTTTATGGAATGATGCTTACGTCATTGGAACTTGGGGGCCCCTAATAATGGTTAGCATCACCCAATTCATTTGTTATTATTAGGGATTATTCCTCTATTATTCTTCCTATTCTTAGGGAATATTAATAATAAAAAGTAAAAACGAACGAACGGTATATTCATATACATTCATGTTACAGTCATAGATCTTTTTCACATATAACTTTACTTATATATTGTAAACAGGGCCCACCCCTCTGTCTCTAAAACCATGAAGAAATAATCAATATTTTTTTTTCAAATTTAGAAAAATGCCTAAAAGAACATGAAGGTCTTTTGGATGCTGATTAATAAGAATAGTTGCAAAAAATGTTTTTAATTTTTTTTCTTTCTAGATGATATCCAGATGTTCCTTCTATTTGATTTATTCTAAAGACTTGTTTCTTTTTTATATCTTTTTTTTTTGTTGATATTTTGTTTATAGTTACGCTTTACATGTCTTTAATTAAAGCCCGTTATTCCATTATTATATAAAATATAATTTTTTTATGTAATCCAATCTACTGTATTTGAAAAAAAAAAAAAAAAAAAAAAAAATACACGTCCATTTCTTTCTGGATTATTTTAATTTTCGGAATTAATTAAGTTTTTAAGTGGGGGTGGGGGAATGAATGAAGGGATTCTATTAGAATCATTCGAAAGTGTTTTATTATTATTATTATTTACAATATCTGTGAGACTAGCTTGCTAACCATTCCACCAAGCGTGGTGGAATGTTTAGATCGCAAATCTATTACTACTGAGTAGCGAGTTCGATCCTCGTTGGATGCTCCATATATGCGACCTTGTGTCACACCCTATCCGTGAAGAACGGGTTGGATAAATAAATACCTACATATATGACGTCGTCTACGTATTTATGACACAAAGATATTAAATTTACAATGTAAATTAACGCTGAAACAGATCCCTGATTTTGTATACATTTTTCTACAAGTGGCAGATTTTCCCCCTTCTTTTCGTTTCATGCACAATTTTAAAATACGGAAGCCTAAAATGAAATAAACTCCCATCTTCTTTTCCCCTGCCACTAAGAATTCGAGGTGTTAGGAATGCAGTAAATTCAGATTCTTATTTAAATTTTTTTTTAATCTGCTAGGGCCTCCTACTAGAATTAGTAATATAGGTGCTTAGCATTTTTTAATTTTTTGATGAGGGGGTGGGCTCTTCAACAAGAAAAGAAAATACTGCTTTAATATTTAAAAAAAAATTTTTTTTAACACCACTCATATCATTAGCATAATGAGGGATACTAAAGTCAGTTTTCAGTTAATTTTACGCTGTAAATTAAATATCTAGTGCCTTGAATATGAACACAAAGTCAGGATTCAGTTTCAGATTATATTTGTATTGTAAATAGACCACCCACTTTAGAGCCGCATCACCTGTTTTGACTTTAAAACCTTAATCTTTGTTGCGAATAAACATGTTTTTATTTTAAATGAATGAAGGTCATTTTCAAGTAGAACAAATTGAACCAAAACGAGAAATTACAGTTGTTCATTTAACCCACTCATCAACACTTGTTTTAACACCATGTAGTGTTGTTTTGATAATAATATTTAGTAATAATAATAATAATAATAGTAATCATGATAATAATAATAATAAAAATGATATAATAATCATAATAAACATAATGATAGCAATGATATAATACAAATAATAACAATCATAATGATAGTAATAATTATAATGATAATAATGGTATAATAATAATAGTAATGATATAATATAAATGATAATAATGATTGTAATGGTATAATAAAATATTCATAATCATAATGATAGTAATGGTATAATAATAGTAATAATAGTAATTATATAATATAAATAATAATAATCATAATCATAGTAATGATATAATAGAATAATGATCTTAATGACAGTAATATGATAATGATTTAATAATGATAGCAATGATAGTAATAATAGTAATGATATAATAATAATAACCACAAATTGATAATTGTTGAGCATTGACCTTTAAGAAACAACTACAAACGTATTTTATTGTATGAATAAAGAATTATAAAAACTAAATAAATGAATGTTTGTTTATCTATTCAATGAAAGCATGTACAAAATTAAACTAATGAATTTCTTTAAAATCAAATTTTCTTATGAATTAATAATATCTATAAGTTATTATCTAGTTTCTTCCCTAAAATAAAAATTTTATCCAAATTTCTAATATTAAAATACAGACGTTAGCTATGTTAAGATCCGCTTGAATACTCAGAAGAGTCCTGGAGACCTAAAGACATTTGCTGTCACCCATTCTCCAGAGAACCACCAGCTTAGGCAGGTGTGAAAAACTCTCATGGGGTAAAATATTAATGATAATAATAATGCTAGAGGAATAATCGAGACAATCCAGACAACAGCATTGTTAAGATTGGCTAGAAAACTCAGAAGAGTTCTGGAGACCTGAGGAGACTGGTTTGATAAACTTGCAAAGAGTAAAATAAGTATTAGATTAAGAATTTATAAAAAGCAGACTCATAAGATGTGTGTTTTGACTTAATGTAAAAGAATGTATGTAGAATGTGAATGCATTGTAAACAATTTTTATTATAGGAACTAGCAAATATATGCACCCTCCGGGTGCTAGTATTTAAGTTTTAATATAATAAAATATATTAAATTAGAAAGGCTGATGAAACTGAATAAGAATGCAGATAAAAAGATTTTGAACAGAGGGGGTATGATTGAAAAATAGAACAACTTTGAAACTAACTCTTCCATCATTTTAGATTACTCCTGTCTGTCTTTGTTAAATTTTCCTAATTTAACTATTTAGTTAAAATAGGAAGTAAAGAATAAAATTACAGTTATTTCTTCTTGTCAATGGATTTCTTTTAAGATTTATTCCTGAGATTTTTGCTCATATTCAATAAGATAAAACCAAACAATTAGAAATCAATAATACTTAGCATATATTTATTAAAATCAATTTTTTAAGATCAAAATGCAAATTAGCCTTACCATTCACACTGTAATCCGCTATTTTGTTGTATATATAAATACAATTGCATGTTATTAGTATGTAGATATGGTCAACAGTCTTAATGATGTAAAACAATTTTATTAATAATTGGGTTTTAAATAAAAAATAAAATCATGGAGAATGTGATGTAAATAACAAAGGGAATTGTGATTTGTATAGTAATATAGTTTCGGTTACAGACAGAAAAACTCACAATCTCCATTATAATAAGATGTATTGAAAATTAGGAAATAAGTTATCAGTGGTCAGTAATTAACGCAAATATTACTGATAGAATAAGGTTCCCATTAGATCACCAAAGTTAAGTTTATTTACTGACCAGGTTAGCCCAGTCGGTAGAGCGTTCTGCTAGAAACCACAATGTTATAGGTTCGATACCAGCACTCGCCAACTCAGCGTATGACTAGCACAGGGATCAGTGTGGTAAAGTAAGGAGCTAGGGGTAGGTGTGTCCACCTGAGACACAAAAAACCTATCTCCTTGGTCTAATGCTCATGAAAAGAGGATAGACTCCCTCACTGATTGACTGATACCGACTCTAGGCCACCCTGACGACAACTTTATATATATATAAATAAAAAGAAGGTCCGCAAAATGTATTTTGTTCTCAGAAAATTAAAAAAAAAAAAAAATTCTTTTTATCTTATATATGCGACATGTGTTTCTGATCTGTTGTCTTCTTCAGGCATTGAGTTATTATTTGAGATATTTGAAAGGTTGTGTGTGTTTCTGCAACTTTTCTATTATAATAGAAAAGTTGCAGAAACACACACAACCTATCAAATAATAACTCAATGAAAAAAATTTTCTGAGAACATAATACATTTTGCGGACCTTCTTTTTTATAAAATATTAAATTTTCTCCCGTTGGAACCAGAACAACATTATATATATATATATATAAAATGTTGTTCTGGTTCCAACGGGAGAAAATTTAATATTTTATAAAAAAAATATCGGACATATTCTGCCAAAATAATAATTCAATGCCTGAAGAAGACAACAGATCAGAAACACATGTCGCAAATATAAGATAAAAAGAATTTTTTTTTTTTTAAAATTTTCTGAGAACATAATACATTTTGCGGACCTTCTTTTTATATATATATATATATATATATATATATATATATATATAAAGTTGTCGTCAGGGTGGCCTAGAGTCGGTATCAGCCAATCAGTGAGAGAGTCTATCCTCTTTTTATGAGCATATATATATATGAACCCCTCTGCACAAGCAGGATGAATTTCAGAGGTTTTCTTCTTCTAGACCTGTTGCCATACAGAGAGCCTAGTCCACCCTATTATTTATCAATAGCTGGAGGGAGAATAGTTGGTTTCATACATTTCCCAAGGGTATTAGCACTATATGAAATGCTACCAGTCTTGTCCAGGATTTGAACTCTTGTCCATTTCCTTTGAAGACCACCATTACATCATGGGCATATTTATATACATACACACACACAAACATATGTATGTGTAGGTATTTATGAGTTTTTTTTTTACCGAGAAGGAAAATTAGCATTAACAAAACTCTGTTATTTCCTATAACTCCAACATAAACAAAGGGGAACCACTCTTGACTGATAGATTATTTATTTATTTAATGATCTACTAGGAAAAAAGAAGACGGGGTTAGGGTTTAGGGTTAGTTTAATGGGAAAATAAATAAATAATTTATCAGTCAAGAGTGGTTCCCCTTTGTTTATGTTTGAGTTATAGGAAATAACCCGAAAACTCTTCCTGTGTAGGAACGGGAGCCGCTTATCTCTGTGACAATAAAATAAGAATAAAATTCAGTAATCTTGCCGAGGCTTGTCACTGGATATCAGATTCAGAGGGAAGAGAGTATTATATGCACCATATAAGCGTGTAACATTAGAAACCATGGGAAGCAGCATAGTGAATGTGAAACAAGACAGATGAACTTAAAATTGGGTCAATGGATGACCTGTATTATTACTAAAACCACTGGTCACAGGGCCTGAGGGCCAGGGAAGTGTAGGATAAATGTATCTCATGTATAAATCTTTCAAATGGGAATTTTCACATTAAATTCATCTTTCATACAAGTTCACCCCTCCCCAACAATTTGAGAATATTCCATTTTGTTAATTTGTTATTTTCCTGACTTCCCACCATGTCATATTAACATAAAGTATTTTTTTTACATGCACAAACCAAAGTTCATGTGATGAACAGTGTAAAAAATGCGTGGTCCTGTCAGCATTCCCCTTTAGGAACACATATCCTTCCCCAGGCACCGGGCAATAAACCTGGCCCTTACCCCTTTTAGGTGAGGAGGCAGATACTGCCTGTGGGGATGGTACCTTGGGGACTATGCGATATATTTTTGTTACAATCTTTTGGGCCATCCTTGTAGGCCTGTCTTCTTGCCTGGAAGAGTTATCTTCCCTCTGGGTTCCCGTTTTTACCACCAGGGTTTTTTTTTGTATTTAAGCGCCTGTTTCAAACTCTCTCACTCTCTTTCTTCTTCGGGAGCTCAAACACATGGGTTAGACATTTATGTCTACACACTTCTCGTGTGGGGGCTTCGGCCCCCATTACAGTCACTAGTAAGTGACTTTAGGCTATGGACTCTCCATAACTATCCATAACTTTGTATCTTATTCCTTTTATATATCTTTGTCATGTACATTTATTCTATGTTATAAATATTTCTCCATGTGCTTATATCAAAGTCCATGTTATGTTTAACACACTTGTCAGAGTTGTTTGGTTCAACCAATTATAACATTATTATAACCTTGAACCTTACAGCCTTAAGCCAGAGTGCTTGTCCATTGGAATTGGATCCTTGGCAAATCCCTTGGTAATGAATCCTTTGGTTCTTCTGGTAAAGAGTCCTCAGTTCCTTCGTCAATGGTCGTAAGTTCCTCCTCAATGATTGCAAGTGAACTGTGGCAAGCACCAGTGTTTAAGTAGTGAATCAACCATGCATTATGGTTGTTGATTGGCTGGAGGAGTAAACCACGTGACCTTGGCTAGTCTATAAATTCAGGATGGGAATTGGAGAACACCTTATATCCAAAAAAACTCCAACAATTTTTACCTCACTCACCAGATAGGAGCCAAAGTCCCTAAAGTAAAGGACTGGGAATATACAGGATAAAAAAATATCCAGGCTGACCATCTTTGCTGAAGTTCGTGATGACATGTTTGAGCATTTAACGCACTGACTCCCAAAAGATTTTATCTATACAATTAGTTTTAAAGAATACAATCTATAGACAACCAAAATAAGTAAAATTAATTAATACATGTCAAAAAGGTGGAGGTGCTCATGGTCTAATGGTTATCAGCCATCATAGGAAAAGGACATGTCGACACGAGTTCAAATCCTGGATGGGGCTGGTTGAATTTCACATTGCACTAATACTCTTGGGAATGGTATGAATCCAACAATTCCCGCCCGAGGCTGTTTGCATTTCACCATTAATATCTATAGGAAATGCATGAATCCAACTATTCTACCTCCTGCTATTAGTAAAATAGTGGGGTATATTGGGCTCTTTAACCTTGGTATGGCAACCAATCTAGGAGAAAGAATACTCTGAATTAAAAAATGACCTTGTGTCACATCTTGCTTGTGTGGAGGGGTTGGGTAAATACATATCTGGAATACAATTTAAAGACAACCAAAATAAGTAAAATTAATTGATACATGTCAAAAACGGTGGAGGTGCTTGTGGTCTAATGGTTATTGTCCATCATAGGAAAAGGACATGTCCACACAAGTTCAAATCCTAAATGGGGCTGGTTGAATTTCACATTGCACTAATACTCTTGGGAAAGGTATGAATCCAAATATTCTCCCTGCTGCTATGGGTAAAATATAAAGGAAGAATGGATTCTTTAGGCTTGGTAAAGTGACCAATCCAAGAGATGGAAAACTCTGTATTAAAAAATGACCTTGTGTCACATCCTGTTCGTGTGGAGGGGTTGGGTAAATACATATCTGGAAAACAATCTGTAAACAGCCAAAAAAAGTTAAAAAGATGGAGGTGCCCATGATTTAATGGTTATTGTTGTAGAAAATGGACACGGTGATATGAGTTCAAATCCTGGTTGGGGTTATTTGAATTTCACATAGAGTGCTAATACCCTTGGGAAAGGTATGAATCCAATTATTCTCACTCCAGCTATGGATAAATAGTAGGGCAGACTTTTAGTACCTCTTTAAGCTTGATAAGGTAACCAATCTAGGAGAAGGAAAACTATTTTTTAATAATATCTGCACTTTTTCTCTTTTATTATTAACAACTTTCCAATAAAATAAATGGAATTTATTTTATTACTTACCTGATCAGGTAACTTGAATTGTAGGAGAAAAAAAATCTTTGTGAGTTTTAATATTAATTGCATATTGCTCCATCTAAAGAGTATTTATCAGGTGAGCGTACCATTGCTCACAACGACTTCTTTGACATTGTCGCTGGAGTCCTACAAGGAGATATGTTAGCACCATATATATTTATAATGGGCCTAGACTATGTACTTCGAACATCATTAGATCCCATAAAAGAAAAGGGCCCCACACTAAAAAAGGCAAGAAGCAGGCAATACCCCACAGAAACTATCATGGACGCAGTCTACACTGATGATCTAGCACTTCTTGCAAATATGCCTGCACAGGCTAAATTCCTGCTACAGCACCTGGAGAAAGCAGCACAGAACATCGGCCTCTATTTGAAAACCAAGTTCATGTGCTTTAAAAAGGAAGGAGGCATCTCTAGAGTTGACAGTAAGCCAGTAGAACAATTCACTTACCTAGGTAGTAATATCTCTTCCACAGAAAGCAATGTTAATGCTCACATAGGGAAAACATGGTCTGCTATAAACAGATTATCAGTCATATGGAAATCTGATCTCACTAAGTTAATGCAGAAATTCTTCCAGGCCATAGTTGTGTCGGTGCTACTATATGGCTGCACCACCTGGACCCTAATGAAACGCCTAGAGAATAAGCTAGATAGGAACTGCATAAGAATTCTGCATGCAATTTTAATAAAATATGGAAACAACACCCCACAAGAAAGCAGCTGTATGGCCACTTGCTCCCTATCACACAAATCATCCGAGTGAGACGAACAAGACATGCTGGGCATTGCTGGAAAAGCAAGGATAAACTCCTAAGTGTGGGCTGTCCAGTAAAGGCTTACATTAACCAGCTCTGCGCAGATACTGTATGCTACGCAGAGGACCTGTCCAGGGCAATGAATGATAGGGATGGTTGGTGAGAGATTGTCATGGATATCCTTGCTGCTAGCATGATATGATGATAATGATGAAAGGGTACTCAGCCCTGTCGGCTGAGACTGTAGAATATGCTGACTGCACTTCTACAGAAGGGTACCACTCCTCAATGGGGCCACTTGTTGGCCATTGGGGGTGACCGCTGATGCTTAAGTGAGAATCCTGGTGGTTTAGTAGTCCATGACCTGCAACACTTACTTGGGTTTGGCAGGTGATTGATTGGTTGGTCATGTCAAACTCTAGCACCTATATATATTTACCAACCCCTCCGCACGAGCAGGATGTGACACAAAGTCAATTTCTTAAGCGGAGTTCAACAGGTTTGAATTCAGAGTTTTCCTTCTCCTAGACTGTTTGCCTAACCATGGTTAAAGAGACCAGTCTGCCCTACTATTTACCCATAGCTGGAGGGAGAATAGTTGGATGTATACCTTTTCCAAGGATGTATATATTTCAAATTTCTTTCATTATATTCAAATTATGTTCTATCTTACCAATGAGCATTTATAAGAAAAACAATAAATAATTAAAAAAATAGAAAAAATTAGTGAAATAGATCACTAATTAGGACTGAGCCTATTCTAGTAGTAACCACCCCAAGCAGAGTTCAATAGGTTTGAATTCAGAGTTTTCCTTCTCCTAGACTGGTTACCTAACCAAGGTTAAAGAGCCCAGTCTGCCCTACTATTTATCCATAGCTGGAGGGAGAATAGGATTCATACCTTTCCCAAGGGTATTAGCGCAAAGTTAAATGCAATTATCACATCTAGGATTTGAACTCGGGGCGACGAGTCCATTTCCCATGACTTTAACCATCGCACCATGTGCTTCCTAGCGCCTATATGATTATCCAGACCCTATTGCTCTTATGGCAAACACTCAAGTATAATTAGTATAATTCCAGATTGGCCTAAAAAAAAAGGATAGGCCAATATGGAATTATACTAAGACATTATTGGACAGACGCACACATAAACACACACACACACTTACACATACACATACACACAGAATTTGTAGGAAGATATCACCAGGCATACAACAGAGTGGACAAATCCTAGCAACAAGGTAACAGCTCCAGAACTTAGCTTTCGGAAATCTTCTGATGAAAAGATCTTTATCTCGAAATATTAAGAATAAATCAAAGGTAAACAAACAACATCATAGTTACCTCATTTTTCTTTACACTTTGCATTGTGATAGCTTTCAAAACCAACCAACAAACCAATATAAACACAATGCTTCAAGCACATTATAAAAATCTTTTATATATATATATATATATATATATATATATATATATATATATATATATAGTATAATCATTTACAGTATTAAAACATATTTGAAATAAATCAGACTTCATGTTCATCATGCTCGGTCTTATTTCACAGAAACATGCAACCCATCTGCCCTGAGCAGGATCTGACACAAGATCAATTTTACAGTGGAGTTTTTCCTTCTCCTAGACTGGTTGCCATACCAAGGTTAAAAAGCTCAGTCTGTTCTACTATTTACCTATATCTGGAAGGAGAACAGTTGGATTCATACCTTTCCCATGGGTATTAGCACTGTGTGAAATGCAAACAGCACCATCCAGGATTTGATCTTGCATCACAGTGTCCATTTCTTGTTATGATAACCATTACACCATGAGCTTTTTAAGGGGATAAGTGTATTCCAGCTATTAAACTTGTTGCCAAAAGTGTCACATCAAAAGGGTTAATTAAAGATTTTAGCATGAAAGTTTTGTGTAGGTGGGGGCGACCTGTGGTGTAGTGGCTAATATGCTGGACTAGATTCACTTCCGGTTTTTGTCTGTAACAAAAACTACGTCACTTCTTATGTCACATTACCCAAAATTGTCATAACATAGAATAAATACACTCAAAATTTGAACATGCAACATTAGACAGTCCTCGTTGTTTTTTAAAACAAGTTTTAATAAATACATGACTGGTATTATATATCTATATATAGTTTGTTTTATTTTAATACATATTTAAAGTTTACATTTGAAATTGTTTTATTCTTTAATCCTTTAATGAATTTGATGATTTTACTTACTTAGGGTACAAACTCGCTGACATTGAATTTTTTACTCCCACCCCTCAGGCAATATGTTTCAAAAATCTACTTTAACATCGCCCCGGAGGGTGTTTTTTATTTTGTACTAGTATATATAATGTATGATACATGTTCCTGTATTGGTTAT
Organism: Doryteuthis pealeii; assembly: GCA_023376005.1. NCBI lineage: Eukaryota > Metazoa > Mollusca > Cephalopoda > Myopsida > Loliginidae > Doryteuthis > Doryteuthis pealeii. The sequence goes on from CM042179.1 coordinate 48,739,664, forward strand.
TATACCTGACCTAAACAAAAAGGCATTACTAACAAACGAGTTTGTACTACAGTTGCACTATTACGTTAACTTTCAGACTAATGCTCTTGGAAATGGTATAAATCCACTGATCCCCCCAACTATGGGTTAAATAGTACCACTACTGTTCTTCTACAAGGATGGCTTTTGGCATTCAATAATCTACAAAGGTTGATATGCCATTAAGCAAAGAAATCAAACCAATTTGTTATATAAATGTAAATTTGTCCTGTTAAATACATAAGATTTCTTCATCTGTTAATGGATGGGAGTCTTTGTGGCGTAGTGGCTACTGTTCTTCTACAAGGATGTTTTTGGCATTAAATAATCCACGAATGTTGATATGCCATTAAACAAAGAAACCAAATCAATTTATTATACATATTTGCTAATGTAACTCCTGCTAAATACATTTCTTTATCTGTTAATGGAAGGGGAGTCCCCATGGCATTTAGTGCTACTGTTTTTCTACAAGGATGGCTTTGGCATTAAATAACCCACAAAGATTTATATACCATTAAAGAAACCAAACCAATTTGTTATACAATACATAACATTTTTTCATCTGTTAATCGAGAGGGAGTCCTCATGGTGTAGTGGCTACTGTTCTTCTACAAGGAAGGATTTGGCATTAAATAACCCACAAAGGTTGATATGCCATTAAACAAACATACCAAACCAACTTGTTTTACATATTTGCTAAATTGAATTGATCTTGTTAAATACATAACGTTTAATGGAGAATGGGAGTCCTCGTGGCGTTAGTGCTACTGTTCCTCTATAAGGAAGATTTTGGCATTAAATAACCCACAGAAGTTGATATGCCACCATTAAGCAAAGAAACCAAATCAATTTGTTATACATATTTGCTAATGTAACTCCTATCAAATACATTTCTTTATCTGTTAATGGAGGGGGTCCTCATGCTGTTAGTGCTACTGTTCTTCTAAGAGGATGGCTTTGGCATTAAATAACCCACGAATGTTGATATGCCATTAAACAAAGAAACCAAACCAACTTATTATACATATTTGCTAATGTAAATTGGTTCTGTTAAATATATAACATTTGTTCATTTGTTAATGGAGGGAGGGTCCTCATGGCGTTAGTGTTACTGTTCTTCTATAAGGATAGCTTTGGCATTAAATAACCCACAGGTTTTATATGCCATTAAACAAAGAAACCAACTTGTAGAAAACATGAAAGTTCTGTTGTGTCAATTCAAAAGATGAAATAAAATTTGGAGGTTTCTGATTCTCTTTTATTTCTAAGTATATAACAGTAAATTAGTATTCGGTATGAAACATACTGAACGCTGACATTAGTAAATATTTATTCTATCATCAATTACTTAAGTAGATTAACAATGAATTTGGAAAAACTAGTGCACACGTCAGATGAACAAAATTTAGAAAGTATTTAGGTCAGTCATTTACAGTTAATCTACTTATATATATAAATTACAAAATGACTTTATATAGGCACTTACTATAACCAGGTGACCTTAATAATATTTAGTTTGCTTTTTGTATAAAACTACCATTTCTAAATTGTTAACATCTTTTTAAAAAACTCAATTTGAATTTTAAAAGAATTTAAGGTCTGATATGCCATTAAACAAATTTTTGTATAAAACTACCATTTCTAAATTGTTAACATCTTTTAAAAAACTCAATTTGAATTTTAAAAGAATTTAAGGTCTGATATGCCATTAAACAAATTTTTGTATAAAACTACCATTTCTAAATTGTTAACATCTTTTTAAAAAACTCAATTTGAATTTTAAAAGAATTTAAGGTCTGATATGCCATTAAACAAATTTTTGTATAAAACTACCATTTCTAAATTGTTAACATCTTTTTAAAAAACTCAATTTGAATTTTAAAAGAATTTAAGGTCTGATATGCATTAAACAAATTTTTGTATAAACTACCATTTCTAAATTGTTAACATCTTTTTAAAAAACTCAATTTGAATTTTAAAAGAATTTAAGGTCTGATATGCCATTAAACAAATTTTTGTATAAAACTACCATTTCTAAATTATTAACATCTTTTTAAAAAACTTGACTTTTAGTTGATTTTAACTCTTAACATCCTGTTGAGAATTTTCTAAGTCCAGAGCCCAATTCCTATAACCATTTATCAAAAAATGGCTAAAAATGGCCTTTTTAAATAAAAGCTATCATTTGGGGTAGATTATGAAAAATGAATGTGACTTCCGACCAGGTGGAATGAGGTGGTATAGGATGTTAAGAGTTAATAAAACTAGTCCCACCCACCCCCAAAAAAGAAGAAAATCTCCCCTCTGGTGGTGTAAAAAAATAATTTTTCGAAAGATATTGGCTGAGAGTTAAATATTTGATATCAGAGAGTTTGTACCATAAGTAAAATTATCAAATTTATTAAAGGAGTAAAAAAATAATAAAACAATTTGAAATGGAGACTTAGTTGTGATAACTTTAAATATCTATTAAAATAAAACAAACTATATATAAATATATAATATCAGACATCTATTTAATAAATCTTGTTTTAAAAAACAATGAGGATCGTCTAAGATTGCATGCTCAAATTTTGACTGTATTCTATGTTATGGGGGTAATCTGATGTAAGAAGTGATGTAGTTTTGGTTACAAACAAATAGACATTTAATATCCATTAATAGATTTAAGATTTGTATTATATAGATTTTTTAAAACCATTGTCCTCATCTTCGGTTGGTAGAGTGTTCAGCTAGGAATCATAAGGTTCCTAGTTCGATACCGGCCCTCGCCAACTCAGCATATGAGTAGCACAGGGATCTGTGCGGTAGAGTAAGGAGCTGATGGTAGGTGTGGCGCATCCACCTCAGATGCTAAAATAATCTCCTTGGTCTAACGCTAGTGAAAAGGGGATAGACTCCCTCGCTGTATGGCTGATACCGACATTAGGCTGCCCCGATGACTTAATTAGTATATACACAATGTTTCTAAATCTAGATAATACAAATAATCAAGTATCCTGGGTATGATGTTAAACTGCATCTAGTGGTGAAGTCTGGAACTTTGGGGAATGTGGAGTGCCCCTTTATTTTCATTACTCCCATCTCCACCCTGACCCAGTGATAGTACCTGTTAGAGGCTCATTTATAGGTTAACTCTTAACATCCTATACCGCCTCATTCCACCCGGCCGGAAGTCACATTCATTTTCCTAATCCACCACAAATGATAGCCTTTGTTTAAATGTAATATTAAACATATTTAGAAGTCTTTGATTTATGGGAAATAACTGGTAACTTTAAATGAAAAGGCCATTTTTAGCCATTTTTTGATAAATCCTTATAGGAATGGGGCTCTGGACTTTGTTTAAATGTAATATTAAACATATTTAGAAGTCTTTGATTTAAGTGAAATAACAGGTAACTTTAAATGAAAAGGCCATTTTTAGCTATTTATTGATAAATCCTTATAGGAATGGGGCTCTGGACTTAGAAAATTCTCAACAGGATGTTAAGAGTTAAATAGATAAAAAAATGAGTATTAAAAAATTTGTTTAAAAAAAAATTGAATAACCGACAAGAATGAATGTCTTCAGCATAAAATAATCCAACGAGGTTTGACATGTCATAAAATCCAACCAACCAACATTCTGCTTATGGGGGAGGGGTTTTGTAAATGTAGCACTAAGTGCATACACTAAACCAAATGAGAGTCGTGACAGAGTATTAGATGTAGAAAATTCACATAAGTAATAGTTGACATGCCGTAAAATCCAACTAACAAACCCCACCCTGTCGGTGGGGCATTAGAATGCACCGGCTGCACCTCTGCAGAGGGGTAAGACTCCCCCAATGGGGTCACCTGTTGGCCGTGGGTGGCGACCTGTGATGCTTAAGGATAGAACCCAGGTGGATGAACAGTTCATGACTTGCAATACTCCACTTTGGCCCTATCTTGGGCTAGACAGGTGGTCGGAGAGGCCCCTCCGATCAATCGGCTGGTCACATCAAGCCCTAGCACCTATATGATTGCCCCAACCCTAGTGTCCTTAAAGTAACCCCCAACCCCTTTTTATCATATGGGTGCTAGAAGGCGGTGACTGAGGGTCTACATGTCCTGGGAATGACGTTAAAATCTATCTGATGGTGAGGTTCCAGTTTTGGAGGTTGGTGAATGTGGAGCACCCCTTCATTTTATGCCTAGTGGTTAAGGAATTGCATTAATTGTACTTTCACATTTAAATTTTTTGCGTAATTGTTTTTTAAGAATTATTATTTTTTGTTTTGGACTGTTGTTCTCATATTTATTATGTATGAACATAACATTTCAGGCTACAGTAACCTCAGGCTCTGTTCAAATGTTGTTGTTTTTTAAAATTACCTTAAAATAAGTCATCTTCAGATGATTCCTCAAGAATCTAAATGTAGTTTTAGAGCTTAAATCCATACCATTTACTCAAGGGTACTCCAAGCAGCAACAAATGCCGCCAGATTTATTGAACAGAAACCACTTTTGAATTCATGGTTAATCTAAAAAAAAATATCTGAATAGAGCTTGGGGATACTATGGCCTGAACATTGTGTTTATACACAATAAAGATGAGGATAACAGTTCAAAATATCAAAATTTTTCATATCATGCCTCATCTAGTAAATATATATAGTAAAGTCGCCAGGGCGGCCTAATGTCGGTATCAGCCAGTCAGCGAGGGAGTCTATCCCCTTTTCAATAGCGCGAGACCAAGGAGATTATTTTAGCATCTGAGGTGGAGCACCAAACCTACCATCAGCTCCTCACTTTACCGCACAGATCCCTGTGCTACTCATTCGCTGAGTTGGCGAGGGCCAGTATCAAACTAGGAACCTTGTGGTTTCTAGCCGAACGCTCTACCGACTGAGCTAACCTAAGTAAATAAATTGAAATTAAAAATTAAAATTGAAATTAAAATAGATCACTAATTAGGACTGAGCCTTTTCTAGTAGTGACCACCTTAAGCGGAGATTTTTTAAGAAGTTTGAATTCAGATTTTTTCCTTTTCCTAGACTGGTTGCTTAACTAAGGTTAAAGAGCCTAGTCTGCCCTACTATTTACATATAGCTGGAGGGAGAATAGTTGGATTTCATACCTTTCCCAAGGGTATTAGTGCTATGTGAACTGTGACATAATTAAATAACCTTAAAGTTTATATACTTATGTAAGACATGTTTTATGCATTTAATTTAGAATTCTGATTTTTCCTCTTCAGCAATAATTAATATCAAAGTTGAACAATGTTTTTTTTTTTTTTTTTATTAATTGATGAAACACATTTCTTCAAAGATTGGTGATTTTATGAGTTCCAAAATAATTCATCAAGATTCACAAGTGTCAAGAAATATTTTCATTGTTTATGGAAAATTAATTCTTTAAGTGTTAGCAAAAATGTATATATATATATATATATATATATATATATACCAACCCCTCTACATGAGCAGGATGTGACACAAGGTCAATTTCTTAAGCCGAGTTTAACAGGTTTGGTTGCCTATTCAAGGCTAAAGACCCCAGTCTGCCCTACTATTTACTGATAGCTGGATACACATAGTATATACTTGCATATCTATTAATAATGGAGATTCGCTTCCGGTTTTTGTCTGTAACAAAAACTACATCACTGCTTACGTCACATTACCCAAAATCGTCATAACATAGAATAAATACACTCAAAATTTGAACATGCAAAATTAGACAGTCCTCATTGTTTTTTAAAACAAGTTTTAATAAATACATGACTGGTATTATATATCTATATATAGTTTGTTTTATTTTAATACATATTGAAAGTTTACATTTCAAATTGTTTTATTTTTTAATCCTTTAATGAATTTGATGATTTTACTTACTTAGGGTACAAACTCGCTGACATTGAATTTTTTACTCCCACCACTCAGGCAATATGTTTCAAAAATCTATTTTTACATCACCTGGAGGGTGTTTTTTTATTTTTCTAGTACATTCGTATTTACCAACCCTCCTCACGAGTAGGATGTGACACAAGCTTAGTTATCATTGCTTATGGAAAATGAATTCTTTAAATGTTATAAAGAATATAGATGTATATATGTGTACAGTAATGGTGATAGTTTTTTGTTTAGTGCGTCCTGGAATACACATATTTGAGTCTCCCGGAAAATTAATGGGTCCCAACTAAAATTTCTTAATAGATTGTAGAGTTTTTATTTATGATCTGGGGACTGAGCCTATTCTAGTAGTGACCATTCCAAGCGGAGATTTAAGAGGTTTGAATTCAAAGTTTTTCCTTCTCCTAGACTGGTTGCCTAACCAAGGTTAAAGAGCCCAGTCTGCCCTACTATTTACTCATAGCTGGAGGTAGAATAGTTGGATTCATACCTTTCCCAAGGGTATTAGCGCTATGTGAACTGTGGCTTCATCCAGGATTTGAACTGGTTGACAAGTCCATTTCCTACGACTATAACCATTACACCATGTGCCTCCAACATATATATTAACAACAAAGATTTCAAAATAACTAAATTTAATCCAAGATTTTTGACAAGTTTATCCAGAGAAAATATTCCATTAAAATTGAAATAAAGAGCTGATGTACTCAGTGATTGAAGGAGTGAGATATAATATATCTCTCAGTTTATATATATATATATATATATATATATATATATATATATATATATATATATATATATATATATATACATTTACCAACTCCTCCGCACGAGCAGGATGTGACACAAGGTCAATTTCTTAAGTGGAGTTTAACAGGTTTGAATTCAGAGTTTTCCTTCTACTAGACTGGTTGCCTAACCAAGGTTAAAGAGCCCAGTCTGTCCTACTATTTACCCATAGCTGGAGGGAGAGTAGAATTCATAACTTTCCTAAGGGTATTAGCTCTAAGTGAAATGTAATTACCACGTCCAGGATTTGAACTCGGGGTGACGAGTCCATTTCCTATGACTTTAACCATTACACCACGCTTCCATGCGTTATATATATATATATATATATATATATATATATATATATATGATGTACCTAGTGATTGAAGGAGTGAGATATAATATATCTCTCATTTCATCCTCTGAATACCTTGTTTTTTCGTATTTTTATATATTTACTCACATATATATATATATATATATGTATATGCAATTTTATAAAAATGAAAAAACAAGTTTCATTGAAAGATGGTTTTTTTTTTTCATTTTTATAAAATTACATACTGTTGGATTCACTTCTATTTTTTTTCTTGATATATCTTATTATAATGGAGATTGTGTGTTTTTCTGTCTGTAACCGAAACTATATTCCTAATTGAGTCACAATTCCCTTTGTTATTGACATCACAATCTCAATGATTTTATTTTTATTTAAATCTCAATTATTAATAAAATTGTTTTACATTATTAATGCTGTTGACCATATCCACATATTAATAACATGCAATTATATTTATATATACAACAAAATAACGGTTTACAGTGTGAACGGGAAGGCTAATTTGCATATTGATATTAAAAATGTGATTTTAATAAATATGTGTTTAGTACTATTGATTTCTAATTGTTTGGTTTTATTTCAATGAATATAAGCAAAAATCTCTTCAATGAATCTTAAAAGAAATCCATTAACAAGAAGAAATAACTAATTTTATTCTTTACTTCCTCTTTTAACTAAATACTTAAATTAGAAAAAATAACATTGAAAGACGAGAGTGATGGAAGTGTAAGTTTCAGTTGTTCTATTTTTCAATTATACCCCCCTGTTTCAAATCTTTTTATCTGTATTATTTAGTTTTATTAGCCTTTCTAATTTAATATGATATTTTATTACATTAAAACTTAAATACTTGCACCCGGAGGGTGCATATATTTGCTAGTATTTATAAAGGATTTTGAGTCTTGTCCAATAAGAGAAAAAAATTTTATGATAAAAAGGATAAGGTCCACAAATTTGTTTAATTCTTTTTTTTTTTTTAATTTTCATTATATTAAATACACTAATTGTTTTTCACAAATAAAAAATGGGAATTGTTGTCTTTTTTTATCTTGTAAATATTATAAGTTTGACAATTGTTTACTAATTCTGATATTTAAAAATATCAAAATTAGTAAACAATTCCCATTTTCATTTGTGAAAAACAATTTGTGCATTTAAAATAAAATTAGAAAAATAAAATTAAACAATTTTGCAGACCTATCATTAAATATATATGCATGTACATATATGTGTATATATATGTGTGTGTGTGTATGTATATATATATATATATATATATATATATATATATATATATATATGGATTTATATGTACATATATATATGTATATTTATTTATGTATATATGTATATATGTCTGTGGATTTATATGTACATATATATATGTATATTTATTTATGTATATATGTATATATGTCTGTGTATTTGTATGTACATATATATATATGTATATTTATTTATACATATATATATGTATATATGTCTGTGTATTTGTATGTACATATATATATATGTATATTTATTTATACATATATATATGTATATTTATTTATGTGTATGTATTTGTATGTATGTGTATATATGTATGCATATATATCTATCCCCATGTGTGCATGTATGTATAGGTATGTCTATATGTGTTTGTATGCATGTATATATATATATACATGTACATGCATATTACATTTAAACCTGGAAATGAATTTGGTAATACTATTTGAAATGGTTTATAGAATTCTGCTTCTTACCTGCCATTAATTTTATGAATATTTTCCTAAATATTCATCTGTTAAATTCACCTGTTAATAATTCTTTTGTCTTTTTCCACAGATTATGGACGTGTCGTCTTTGCATTTGCTGCATTCTATTTTATGCAGACAAACTATAAATTGGCAGCATTTTTGTATTTGTTGAGTGGATTTTTGGACGCATTTGATGGACATGCTGCAAGGATGTTGAATCAAGGTAAATAAATTCTTCTTTTTCTAATTCTTTTTTGGTGCCACTTGAGATATCAAGTCATCTTTGATATTAGTAAGATGACTATTTAATGATAATGTTACAATTATTACATAGTTAATAGGTAGCCTATAAATTATGTATAAGTATAGCTTAAATTCAAACTAACGATTTTGGAAAAACACTGGAGAAATGATAGACACATATTGAGCTGCATTTGACCTCACTTCCAGTTTGTCAGTGCAAACATAAGAAAGAGTTTAGAAAAATCAGATTTTGTCTGGATGTTGAAGAGGACAGATGGCAATGGCGTTCTGTCCATCGAAACTAAATTCTCTCATGAGTTTTCAAGTTATGAGTTCTTGTTGTATAGCTGGCTACTGGACTTCAATTAAACCACAGACACGTATATATAAAAAGATGACCTGTCTTTATTTTCTTCAGTTTGTGGGTGGTGAGGGGCGCAGAGTGTTCACAATTAAAATGCCCGAACGGGTTGGTGAGGAGCAGCGATGAGTGTTCACTATGGAAAGGCCCAGATGAAAGGTTGTTGACGGGAGGCAACGAGGCTACGTTTATGGCTGCTCGCTGAGAACTGACTGCTGCCCTTCGAATCTGCTAGTCTTTATATACGATAAATATGCCCATGTATTTTTAACTTGTGATCTGATAACAGACAGACTTCCTTTTTTTATATATTTCTTTATCTTTCTCTCTGCTTCCTCGCCGGAAGAGGAGTCTTCCGTTTTCCTTTTTTCTTTTATATATTTCTTCATCTTCTCCCTGCTTCTTGATCGGAAGATCTCTCTTCCGTTCTCCCCCTTTATATATATATATATATATATATATATATATATATATATATATCTTCATCTTTCTTATTTGTCTCTTGATCAGAAGATTCCTCTTCCGTTGCACGATATGCAACATTCTCACTCGGTTGATTTTTTTTTGGTTTGTGTTAAGAGCTAAAATATGAGATATGAGCAAGCTTCAGATATACATATGTTAATAAATTCACTAAAAACATTTAAGTTTCTTAATTTATTAGTCCAAAGAAAAATATAATTTATAAAAAGACAAATATTAAAATATATTACAGTACATAGTTCACTACATTCTATTCCATCATGTTTTTATACAATACAATGATATTTTTCTTGAAAAAAAAAAGTGTTACAGAATTCAGATTTATAGCATTTCAGTTTATTTCAATGGGGAAAATTGATTTGATATACAAGGAAATTGAGTTACAAGTGGAATGAATTAAACTTGTAAGTCAAGGTACCACTTGGGGGGCTGGAACGGATTAATGGCATTTCAGTTTATTTCAATAGGGAAAATTGATTTGATATACAAGGAAATTGAGTTACAAGTGGAATGAATTAAACTTGTAAGTCAAGGTACCATTTGGAGGGCTGGAACGGATTAATGGCATTTCAGTTTATTTCAATAGGGAAAATTGATTTGATATACAAGGAAATTGAGTTACAAGTGGAATGAATTAAACTTGTAAGTCAAGGTACCATTTGGAGGGCTGGAACGGATTAATGGCATTTCAGTTTATTTCAATAGGGAAAATTGATTTTATATACAAGGAAATTGAGTTACAAGTGGAATGAATTAAACTTGTAAGTCAAGGTACCATTTGGAGGGCTGGAACGGATTAATGGCATTTCAGTTTATTTCAATAGGGAAAATTGATTTTATATACAAGGAAATTGAGTTACAAGTGGAATGAATTAAACTTGTAAGTCAAGGTACCATTTGGAGGGCTGGAACGGATTAATGGCATTTCAGTTTATTTCAATAGGGAAAATTGATTTGATATACAAGGAAATTGAGTTACAAGTGGAATGAATTAAACTTGTAAGTCAAGGTACCATTTGGAGGGCTGGAACGGATTAATGGCATTTCAGTTTATTTTCATGGGGAAAATTGATTTGATATACAAGGAAATTGAGTTACAAGTGGAATGAATTAAACTTGTAAGTCAAGGTACCACTTGGAGGGCTGGAACGGATTAATGGCATTTCAGTTTATTTCAATGGGGAAAATGAATTTGATATACAAGGAAATTGAGTTACAAGTGGAATGAATTAAACTTGTAAGTCAAGGTACCACTTGGAGGGCTGGAACGGATTAATGGCATTTCAGTTTATTTCAATGGGGAAAATGAATTTGATATACAAGGAAATTGAGTTACAAGTGGAATGAATTAAACTTGTAAGTCAAGGTAGCACTTGGAGGGCTGGAACGGATTAATGGCATTTCAGTTTATTTCAATGGGGAAAATGAATTTGATATACAAGGAAATTGAGTTACAAGTGGAATGAATTAAACTTGTAAGTCAAGGTACCACTTGGAGGGCTGGAACGGATTAATGGCATTTCAGTTTATTTTCAATGGGGAAAATTGATTTGATATACAAGGAAATTGAGTTACAAGTGGAATGAATTAAACTTGTAAGTCAAGGTACCATTTGGAGGGCTGGAACGGATTAATGGCATTTCAGTTTATTTTCATGGGGAAAATTGATTTGATATACAAGGAAATTGAGTTACAAGTGGAATGAATTAAACTTGTAAGTCAAGGTACCACTTGGAGGGCTGGAACGGATTAATGGCATTTCAGTTTATTTCAATGGGGAAAATGAATTTGATATACAAGGAAATTGAGTTACAAGTGGAATGAATTAAACTTGTAAGTCAAGGTACCACTTGGAGGGCTGGAACGGATTAATGGCATTTCAGTTTATTTCAATGGGGAAAATGAATTTGATATACAAGGAAATTGAGTTACAAGTGGAATGAATTAAACTTGTAAGTCAAGGTACCACTTGGAGGGCTGGAACGGATTAATGGCATTTCAGTTTATTTCAATGGGGAAAATGAATTTGATATACAAGGAAATTGAGTTACAAGTGGAATGAATTAAACTTGTAAGTCAAGGTACCATTTGGAGGGCTGGAACGGATTAATGGCATTTCAGTTTATTTCAATAGGGAAAATTGATTTGATATACAAGGAAATTGAGTTACAAGTGAAATGAATTAAACTTGTAAGTCAAGGTACCACTTTGAGGGCTGGAACGGATTAATGGCATTTCAGTTTATTTTCATGGGGAAAATTGATTTGATATACAAGGAAATTGAGTTACAAGTGGAATGAATTAAACTTGTAAGTCAAGGTACCACTTTGAGGGCTGGAACGGATTAATGGCATTTCAGTTTATTTTCATGGGGAAAATTGATTTGATATACAAGGAAATTGAGTTACAAGTAGAATGAATTAAACTTGTAAGTCAAGGTACCACTTTGAGGGCTGGAACGGATTAATGGCATTTCAGTTTTTTTCATGGGGAAAATTGATTTGATATACAAGGAAATTGAGTTACAAGTGGAATGAATTAAACTTGTAAGTCAAGGTACCACTTGGAGGGCTGGAACGGATTAATGGCATTTCAGTTTATTTTCATGGGGAAAATTGATTTGATATACGAGGAAATTGAGTCCCTTATAAGTCATTCAGTTGATTTTTTACTTTGTGTTGAGAGCTAAAATTTGAGGTATGAGCAAGCTTCAGATATGCTTATGTTAGTGAAATGAGATATATCGATAGATATGCTTATCTATCTATCTATAAGTCTATTCATATCTATCTATCTATCTATCTAGCTGTAAGTCTATTCATATCTATCTATCTATCTGTCTATCTGTGAGTCTATTCATATCTATCTATCTATCTATCTATCTATCTATCTGTGAGTCTATTCATATCTATCTATCTATCTAACTTCACTAAAAACATTCAAGTCTCCAAATTAAATCAGATTTATAAAAAAAATGAATATTAGAACATATTGCAGCACATAATTCATTTCTGTTTGATTATACCTTTATACAATACTCTGCTTTTTTTCTCATTTAAAAAAAGATAACAAAAAATGAAGGTGTTTTTTGGGTGGGTGGGCTGAAATGGAGTAATTGTATTTCAGTTTATTCCAATGGGGAAAACTGATTTAATATATGAGAAAATTGAGTTCTGAGCAGAACGAATTAAACTTTTAAGTCAAGGTAACACTGTATTTTTAATTGAACTTAATTATGTTGTGTATAACATAACCCTGGCCGAGAATCTAAGACATTAAAGTGCCACTAATGGTGGAGTTCCAATTTTGGAGCATTGGGGAGTCTGGAGTACCCCTTTATCACCATTGCCCCTAGATCCACTCTGACCCGGAGTGGTAGTACCTGTTAGGGTCCCATAGAACTCTTTTAATATATAACATTGTTATTATATCTGGAAACACTGAGTTACCTGCAGAATGAATTAAACTTGTACGTTAACGTACCCCTGTAGTTTCAATTGAACTAAGTTTTGTGGTGTATTATATATAACTAGCAAATATATGCACCCTCCGGGTGCAAGTATTTTAGTTAAATTTTATAATAAAATATCATATTAAATTAGAAAGGCTAATGAAACTGAATAAGAATGTAGATAAAAAGATTTTGAACAGAGGGGGTATGATTGAAAAATAGAACAACTTTGAAACTAACACTTCCATCATTTTCCGTTACTCCCGTCTTTCATTGGTAAATTTTCCTAATTTAAACTGTTTAGTTAAAATAGGAAGTAAAGAATAATATTACAGTTATTTCTTCTTGTTAAGGGATTCTTTTTAAGATTTATTGAAGAGATTTTTGCTCATATTCAATAAGATAAAACCAAACAATTAGAAATCAATAATACTAAGGCATATATTTATTAAAATCAATTTTTTAAAGATCAATATGCAAATTAGCCTTCCATTCAATACTGTAAACCTCTATTTTGTTGTATATATATAATACAATTGCATGTTATTAGTATGTAGATATGGTCAACAGTGTAAGTAATGTAAAACAATTTTATTAATAATTGAGGTTTAAATAAAAATAAAATTATGGAAAATATGATGTAAATAACTAAAGGAATTGTGACTTGTATAGTAATATAGTTTCGGTTACAGATAGACAAACCCACAATCTCCATTATATATATAATAATAATAGAAGTGTTTTCATACATAACTTTGTTATTATACCTAGAAAAATCAACTTTGTTTTTGTTTTTAAATATAATTTATTTAAAATATATATATTTAAAATATAATTTTTTTAAATATATTTTTTTAAAATATAATAAAAAATGGTATTTTTTCTTTTTTTCTTTTCTTTGTAATTTAAATAATACAAGGTTAAAGGTCATAATTGGATCAAAGATTTCAAGACTGTCAGACAGATCAATAATAAATATGTAATCTACTAGAGATGATGTTGTAGTGTCCAAAAAAAAAGAAAAAAAAGAAAGTTTTTATCTGCATCTACACAAGTGACTGTGTGGGCCAATTTTTGAATGGCTTTCTCTGGTGCACTGACTGCACATAAACTGTTATTATATCTAGAAACCCCAATTTTGTTTGTTTGTTTGTTGTTGTTTTTTAAAGCTAAAAAATGTTATTCTTTTCTAAATTATTTTCAGGAAGCCGTCTTGGAGCAATGCTTGACCAATTGATAGACAGATTTACAACAATGTGTTTGATGGCTGCCCTCTGTTATTTCTATCCAAAATACATGCTCTTCTTTCAATTCAGTATGACAGTTGATATTGTTAGTCACTGGTTTCACCTTCAAAGGTAATTTATATTCTCTTTTCTTTTCTTTTTTTTTAATTTGAATAATACAAGGTTAAAAGGTCAAGACTGACAAATAAATGGTTTTATGTGTAAAGGTAATAAATAAATGTGAAAGGTAATAAATAAATGTGAAAGGTAATAAATGTGAAAGGTAATAAATAAATGTGAAAAGTAATAAATAAATGTGAGAAGGTAATAAATAAATGTGAAAAGGTAATAAATAAATGTGAAAGGTAATAAATAAATGTGAAAAGGTAATAAATAAATGTGAGAAGGTAATAAATAAATGTGAAAAGGTAATGAATAAATGTGAAAAGGTAATGAATAAATGTGAAAAGGTAATAAATAAATGTGAAAAGGTAATAAATAAATGTGTAAAGGTAATAAATAAATGTGTAAAGGTAATAGATAAATGTGTAAAGGTAATAGATAAATGTGTAAAGGTAATAGATAAATGTGTAAAGGTAATAAAAATGTGAGAAGGTAATAAATAAATGTGAAAAGTAAAAGACATGTGGATCTATATCTTATTATAATGGAGATTATGTAACTGTCTGTCTATAACAGAAACTAAGTCAGCGCTGATATCACAAATTCCTTAGTTATATTCTCAATGATTATGAAATAGTCATTATTTAATCTTAATCAGCATCTTATTTATTAACGATCTAGCTGAGTTAGATTTGCAGTAAAACTGCCCATATTATTAATGCATTTAAATACGTGTTATATATATCTAAGAAATAAAGATTTACATATGTATATCTCAGGGTAAAGGCTATACCACCATTCCCTTAAAGGAAAGGAGAATGGTAGCTATATTAAGCTTTTTATTAACAGTGAATTTTAAATGGCTGGAAGGTGGCATGCTGAACATAATATTTTTGTCATGAATAAAGTTTTATTTAATCTATCTAAAAATGTATGTTTACAAATGTGCAATTTTGCACAGATTAAACTGATTTTTTGTTTTTAAACAAAGCAACCAAGCATGTCTTGAAATATTTTAGATTCTCCTATTTTTACCAAACGATTCTTCACCCTGTCGCCTGGGGTAGAAGAATACACTGACTGCACCCCGCAGGGGGAGGGGGGTAAAAATCCAACTAACCAACCAATTCTCAACAAAATACCTGAAGTTTTCAATTCTTTTGAACCTTTAACCTCGTGACCTTTAGATACCCTTTACCTGAGCTCACCAAAATAAGAAATAAAAATCAACCACAAAACACACATTAAAACTTTATCCCAGGGTAAAGGTTATACCATGATTCCATTGAAGGAAAGGTGAATGGTAGCTATATTAAGCTTTTTTATTATTAGTATCTTTTTTATTATATCTTTTTTATATTAGTATCTTTTTTATTATTAGTATCTCATGTAATCCGTCTGAGCCAAAAATATCAGAGATTACGGTCAAGTTTTGTAGATGTATTTTGATAATCTATTTTATATCTGATTCATAATTTTCGCTATATTTCTATTTCTCTCAAACCAGCCTTAAGGAAGTTTAGAAAGGAACAAGTCATTGTGTCCCAATTACACATTGGTCGTACAAGACTAATGCACTCCTATATACTCAAACAAGAACAACAACCACAGTGTGAAACATGTCGAACACCTTTGACTGTTAAACACTTATTCATGGAATGCAGGTTTTTTGCACACATCAGAAACCGTTATTTTAAAGCAAACAATATGAAATATCTATTTGAAATTGTCAACATAGAAGACATTCTGTTATTTTTTAAGGAAATAAAATTATACCATAGAATATAGACATGAAACAAATCAATAACATACAATATGATTCCCAATAATGCTAACACATTGTTAAAACCAATTACTAAAAAGTATAAATATAAATACACAACATATATTACTTCCTAACTGTTAGGCAGGACATAGCCCCAGACAGGTTGATATGCTGTTAAAATCAACCAGCCAACCAGCATCTATTTCTCTCAAGAAGGACAAAATGTCATCCATGTTAGTATTATCAAACAGATCCTTCATATTATTTGCATTGAAATATTTCTTTTTGGTTGAAGCAAAAACTCCACTCTATGAGGAAATGTTTGACAATGTAAGGTGTTCCACACCATGGTTGATCTTCCTACCTGAGCATAAAATGCATATAAAATTATTTTAGGAACACCAGGGAGTTTAATGAGAAAGAGGAAAGAAAGGAGTAAGAGAGGAGGTAAAAGGTAAATAATTTAGCAAATTCCTTTGCAAATTCTCAAAGAATTCTCAAAGAATTCTCATATTACAATTTTTGTTTATTTCATGGTGTTCATCACAAACTATTCTCCCTCCACCTATGGGTAAATAGTAGGGCAGACTGGGCTCTTTAACCTTGGTTAGGTAACCATTCTAGGTGAAGTCTAATAAAAGGATGCTGTTTAATTGCATTAGAGAAAATTATATAAACAGATGCTGATCAATACGCGTCCTACGTCCCTGACGCACAACACTCTAAAAGGACGCTGTAAAATCACATCCATGCATCCCAGTATTTTTCTTTTTTCTTCCCTCATCATTTGAAGCTAACTGTAAATATATTTCAATAGTTTCTTAGAAATGAAGTTACAAGGTAGAGGTTAGATGGCTTTAGTTGTTTCCCCAGATCATAAATAAAAATCCTACAATCTATTAAGAAACTTTAGTTGGGATCCATAAATTTTCCCGGGACTCATTTAAAGCAAATATGTGCATCTCAGAATGCACTAAATTAAAAAGGTATCAGATTACTGTATAAAATTTAGTTATCATATCTTGTAACTGCATAAAATTTAGTGAGCATATCTTGTAACTGCATAAAATTTAGTGAGCATATCTTGTAACCGTATAAAATTTAGTGACCATATCTTGTAACCGTATAAAATTTAGTGACCATATATTCTAGCCTTATTAAATTTAGTGACCATATATTCTAACCTTATAAAATTTAGTGACCATATCTTCTAACCTTATAAAATTTAGTGACCATATATTCTAACCTTATAAAATTTAGTGACCATATATTCTAACCTTATAAGATTTATTGACCATATCTTCTAACCATATAAAATTTAGTGACCATATATTGTAACTGTCCTTGAGATTTTCAATGACAGACAGATGGACAAAAAAAAAAAAAAAAAAGGTGAATTATAATGAGATTATGTAAAACAACTGACCCAAATATTTCCTCTTAAACTTTTTATCTGATTTACAAAAAACAAAAAAACAAAACAAATCTTCTCTGATGTTTGAATTTCACTGTTAATCTCATTTAAATAGCATAAATATTTACTTATGTCAATTTTCAGTACGTTCACTACTAAGTAAAAATCTATCTATTTATCCACACACACACACACACACACACACACACACACACACACATATATATATATATATATATATATATATATATTACATGGGAATTTCTCTTGACTGGTTTTCATGTAATGGAGCATTTGTCAGACAAACAAAAATTCCCCAAAGCTCTATCACTGATGTTGAGCACTCCACTAACAATACCACAAAAAACATAGTCCACCACTAACTCAGCAAGTGAGCTAGTGATAACCATATTTATATATACTAGCAAATATATGCACCCTCCGGGTGCAAGTATTCAAGTTTTAATGTAATAAAATATTATATTAAATTAGAAAGGCTAATAAAACTAAATAAGAATACAGATAAAAAGATTTGAAACAGAGGGAGTATAATAAAAGATTTGAAACAGGGAGTATAATAAAAAATGGAACAACTGAAACTTACTCTTCCATCACTCTCGTCTTTCATTGTTATTTTTTCTAATTTAAGTATTTAGTTATAAGAGGAAGTAAAGAATAAAATGAGTTATTTTTTCTTGTTAATGGATTTCATTTAAGATTTATTGAAGAGATTTTTGCTTATATTCATTAAAATAAAACCAAACAGTTAGAAATCAATAATACTAAGCACATATTTATTAAATTCGATTTTTTAATATTAATATGCAAATTAACCTTCCCGTTCACACTGTAAACCTCTATTTTGTTGTATATATAAATATAATTGCATGTTGTCAGTATGTAGACATAGTTAACAGTATTAATAATGTAAGACAATTTTATTAATAATTGAGGTTTAGATAAAAATAAAATCATGGAGAATGTGATGTCAATAACTAAGAGAATTGTGACTTGAGTAGGAATATAGTTTCGGTTACAGACAGAAAAACACACAATCTCCATTATAATAAGATATATATATATATATATATATATATATATATATATATATGAGATGAGAGGTATCCAAAACTTGGTAGTAAGGAATGATTCTATATGTGATTTTTAAGACACACTGTATTAATATTGTATGATCCAGTATGTATAAATACAGTGAATCTTTAAATCACTACAGAGAGCTCAATGTATAATAAACTTTTTAGATTATATACAGAGCAATATTTATCTTTGAAAGGAAGGAAAAACACCATTATTCCATAATAAATTTATTTCGACCAATATTTGGGCCTTTATAAATGTAAGTTTTGCATAACAGAGAAATTTTTTTCAATGTAGAATCTTTTTCCCCCTTCTGTTATCTGGGGCTGTATTGGGTTACAATCTCTATGAGTAATGTTGAAAAAAAAAGTGACTCCCTAATATTTGGATTTATTATAAGAGATATCTCTTATTTATGTTTTTTTATGAATATCAGCAAAATGCTTCTTAGAATTTGATCAATTTGCTTATTTTGCTTAATGGGGAAAACTAATTTGTTTTCACCTTCAAAAATCAAATGCTTCCTGTAGTCCGCCGACACTATACCTGATGCCACTCTCCACATACATATGCACACACGCGCACATATACATGCATATTACTACTGTAAACTGTTCATGTTCCTGACACTAATACATTATTCTGTGTACTTGACATGAGACTTTGATGAGTTGTTGTGCACCTGAGCAGTGTACACAATAAATTTCATTTATATATATATATATATATTCAATTGGTAAATATATTGAGAAAGACTATTATGTATATTATTACTGTATGCTATTCATGTTCCTGACACTAATACATTATTCTGTGTACTTGACATGAGACTTTGATGAGTTGTGGTGCACCTGAGCACTGTACACATACATGTATATTATTACTGTATGCTGTTCATGTTCCTGACACTAATACATTATTCTGTGTACTTGACATGAGACTTTGATGAATTGTGGTGCACCTGAGCACATACATGTATATTATTACTGTATGCTATTCATGTTCCCGACACTAATAGATTATTCTGTGTACTTGACATGAGACTTTGATGAGTTGTGGTGCACCTGAGCACTGTACACATACATGTATATTATTACTGTATGCTATTCATGTTCCTCACACTAATACATTATTCTGTGTACTTGACATGAGACTTTGATGAGTTGTGGTGCACCTTAGCACTGTACACATACATGTATATTATTACTGTATGCTATTCATGTTCCTGACACTAATACATTATTCTGTGTACTTGACATGAGACTTTGATGAGTTGTGGTGCACCTGAGCACTGTACACATACATGTATATTATTACTGTACGCTATTCATGTTCCTGACACTAATAGACTATTCTGTGTACTTGACATGAGACTTTTATGAGTTGTGGTGCACCTGAACACTGTACACAATAAATTTCATTATTATTTGAGTATTTTGTTTGTTCCTTTTCAAATCTGGTCTTTATAAATAAAAAGCAGATTTTGTTTTTTGTTATTTGGTTGATAGATTTTATAATAGAACTAGTTGCAGTTACCTGTTTATATTGGATGAGAGGTCATAGAGGTCAAGACTTGGATTATAGCTGGAAATAACAACAATAAAATAATTACTTAATAGTCGATGGTGAGCTGATAAAAGATTAAGGCAGAGAATAGAAAAAATAGATTTTCTAATTATAGCAAGTATCTTTTGTATGTATAAAATTGATGATTGATTGATTCTTAATGGCATGTCAACTTGTTATGGTTATTTTATGCTTAGAAATTAGGGAATTGTGTTCATTTCTTAAAGGCAAAAATAATTTGTATATTCTGGTATGAAAAAGAAAAGAAAATAGAGGGGGAAAATAAATTTCGACTTGTTGAAGAGAGGGGGTGGGGGTCAACAATGTCGTCGCCGTCACAAAATTTACAGCACAAAAAATTTGTCGTCGTCGTACAATCACCAACTCAAATATCATCAGCAGCTGAAAAATCGCAACTGCTTGCTGTCGTCACCCCACCTCTACTTATACAAGATTTTCCTTCAACATCCAGGTGTCTGCACCCCACGCACGAGATTCCCGAGCCAATCCTGGCTGCTGGAATCCTCGTAGCCATCATCCGGGCACCTGGCGCTTACATCCGGGACAGTAGTATCTTGAATTCAGTGCCAATGTGTCGCCTGTTTGCATTCCGAAAGACGTGGGTTCGATTCCACATGCCAGGCAAAGCCTAGCCCGCTTCCTTTGAGAATACGGCGGGCCACTGACCTTGTGTTCTCTGTCACATATATTCATCTTTTAAAAATCAAATTGTGATGATTGATTTTATTTTGTCATTCATCTTCAATTACGTTTTTTTTTTTTTTTTTGTGATGCCAGGTAGCTACTTCTAGCCTATACATATATAAAGGGCAGTTGTGTGTGTACAAGAAGGTTCCTGAGTCTGACAAGAAATACCTGAAGAAGGCCAGAGGGCACATTGGCCAAAACGTTGTACAGATAACAATTAAGATGAGGACAATAGTCCCAATAATCCAAATAATACTAAAATTATAAATGTTCTCTTTTTTTTATAAATTTATTTTACCTCCCTCATTATGGGTTCTGGATAATTATGATTTATTGATGGATTAAACCTATATGACCAATATTCACATCTATTAATAATGGAGATTCGCTTCCGGGTTTTTGTCTGTAACAAAAATTACGTCACCGCTTACGTCACATTACCCAAAATCGTCATAACATAGAATAAATACACTCAAAATTTGAACATGCAACATTAGACAGTCCTCATTGTTTTTTAAAACTAGTTTTAATAAATACATGACTGGTATTATATATCTATATATAGTTTGTTTTATTTTAATACATATTTAAAGTTTACATTGCAAATTGTTTTATTTTTTAATCCTTTAATGAATTTGATGATTTTACTTACTTAGGGTACAAACTCACTGACATTGAATTTTTTACTCCCACCCCTCAGGCAATATGTTTCAAAAATCTATTTTTACATCGTCCGGAGGGAGTTTTTTAAATTTTTTACTAGTTTTAGTAATGTCTTGACTCAACATAATAAAATGAGACATTCATATCATAGAAACCCTTGATTTTTTTTTAAAAGGCATCTGTATATTATGTTTTTCTTATGATTTTATAAAATGAAAAAGCAATTGAGAGGATCTTTTGAAAATACCTATTATTACATTGAACTTGAATAGGAATTGTTCTTCTTTCTATGTATTTATTGCTGTTGTATTAAGGATTGGGAAAAAGGTTTACTAAGCAAAGATACAAGGTGAACAGAGTAATTAGCAATTGCTACGTTCAATTAACAAGCTGTTGTAACTCAAGTATCAGAGTTAACAGAGAAATAATAGGAAGAAACATAATGAGTATTAAGGATTGGGAAAAAGGTTTACTAAGCAAAGATACAAGGTGAACAGAGTAATTAGCAATTGCTAGGTTGAATTAACAAGCTGTTGTAATTCAAGTATCAGAGTTAACAGAGAAATAATAGGAAGAAACATAATGAGTATTAAGGATTGGGAAAAAGGTTTACTAAGCAAAGATACAAGGTGAACAGAGTAATTAGCAATTGCTAGGTTGAATTAACAAGCTGTTGTAACTCAAGTATCAGAGTTAACAGAGAAATAATAGGAAGAAACATAATGAGTATTAAGGATTGGGAAAAAGGTTTACTAAGCAAAGATACTAGGTGAACAGAGTAATTAGCAATTGCTAGGTTGAATTAACAAGCTGTTGTAACTCAAGTATCAGAGTTAACAGAGAAATGATAGGAAGAAACATAATTAGTATTAAGGATTGGGAAAAAGGTTTACTAAGCAAAGATACAAGGTGAACAGAGTAATTAGCAATTGCTAGGTTGAATTAACAAGCTGTTGTAACTCAAGTATCAGAGTTAACAGAGAAATAATAGGAAGAAACATAATTAGTATTAAGGATTGGGAAAAAGGTTTACTAAGCAAAGATACAAGGTGAACAGAGTAATTAGCAATTGCTAGGTTAAATTAACAAGCTGTTGTAACTCAAGTATCAGAGTTAACAGAGAAATAATAGGAAGAAACATAATTAGTATTAAGGATTGGGAAAAAGGGATACTAAGCAAAGATACAAGGTGAACAGAGTAATTAGCAATTGCTAGGTTGAATTAACAAGCTGTTGTAACTCAAGTATCAGAATTAACAGAGAAATAATAGGAAGAAACATAATTAGTATTAAGGATTGGGAAAAAGGTTTACTAAGCAAAGATAAAAGGTGAACAGAGTAATTAGCAATTGCTAGGTTGAATTAACAAACTGTTGTATCAGAGTTAACAGAGAAATAATAGCGAGAAACACTAGGAGCATTAAGGATAGAGAAAAAGGTTTACTAAATAAGTATACAAGGGGAACAGAGTAATTAGCAATTGCTAGGTTGAATTAAAAAGTCCTATGAGATCTTGTTGTTTCTCCCTTCTGAGTTATTGTTAGGCGTTATTTATAGGAAAAACAGACAATTCCATTCTCATTATTTATGTGACAATTGCATTGCTCAGGGCCTATGTGACAATTGCATTATATATGTATTACTTCACATGTTTTGTATTCTTATCTTTCATTTTCTTTTCTAAATTTATTTGCAGCTCACTCATGAAAGGTTCAGGCAGCCATAAAGTTTTGGATTTGAGCGCAAATCCAATCTTGCGTCATTATTATCACAACAAAGTAAGTTTAAACATTTTTTTGAAATTGGATTTAAAATTTAAAAAAAGAATTATTTGAGTATTATATTATTATCCTGTTACTTGTTTTACTATGATATATTTGAATTTGTAGTTTTATTAACATTGGGCAAGAAAGACTTTTGTATAAAAGGGTTTAAAAAATAAAAAAAATTAAATTCTAAATCAAGTATACTGAGTTTGCACTGATATAGATAAAAAAATAATACAATGTAAATCTTTGCCCTATTGGCTGGGGCAGAAGAATACATGGACCACCTCTACATCATCATCATCATCATGTCGCGCAATTAGCACGGATATCCATGACAATCTCTTGCCAACCTTCCCTATCATTCATTGTACCTGGGAGGTCCTCTGCGGAGCAACCAGCATCCTCGCATATTTGGTCAATGTAGATCCTTGCCGGGCGCCCCACACTTGCATGTCCATGTGTTGGCTTCCACAGGAGAACGTCGCTTATGAGCTCGTCCTTGCTTCTCCAGCAGTGTCCTGTATGCCTTGTCCGTCTCACTCGGATAGTTTGTGAGATGGGGGGGCAAGTGACCGTACAGCTGCCTCCTCGTGGGGTGCTGCTTCCATGACTTGTTCAAGACTGCACGCAGCATTCTTGTGCAGCTTCCAACTAGCTTATTCTCAAGACGCTTCGTTAGGGTCCAAGTGGTGCAGCCATATAGCAGCACTGATACAACCACAGCCTGGAAGAACCGTCGCTTTAGCTTGTCAGGGAGATCGGACCTCCATATGACTGATAATTTGTTTGTGGCCACCTCTACAGAGAGGTAACCCCCCCCCCAATAGGGCCACCTGTTGACTGTGGTTGGTGACCCATGATGCTTAAGGAGGGAATCCTGGTGGATGAGCACTCCATGACCCACAACACTCCATTTTGGCTTTTACTTAGTCTTGACGGTTGGTCGGAGAGGCCCCTTCTGATCAATCAGTTGGTCATGTCAAGCCCTAGCACCTATATGATTGTCCTGACCCTATTGCCCTTATGGCATTACATCACCAAAACACAAAACTGAAAACAGACATCTTCATTGGAACCAACATTGGAGATATCAAATGTTCAGAATTGTTCTAGTACATTAGTATTTTATAGAATATTCATTCATTCATTGGCACTTCAGTCTCGAAAGACTATGATAAAATTTTTGTGTGCGCCCCTGAAGTTACAGCGCCTCCTGTGACTGTGAAGTCCTATGTTTGAGAAACATTCTCGACCACAGATTTTGCATTTGTAGGTTGTCCCTGTAGATGATGATGTTCCGATGCTTTGTTGCCGTTGCTTTCTTATGGACCTCTTAGCTTCATGATGTTGTATCAGGCTGACTTCTGACATGTACAGTCCTCTATGGAGATTCTGCTGCCACCAAGGGTGGTCTTGAGCCAAATTTTCCCAGCTGGAAGAAAGATTTGGCTCAAGACCGCCCTCGGTGGCAGCAGAATTATAGAATATCAAATCTATGCTAATAGTAGATCCCCAAAGCTTTCCATTCCAGTCTTTCAAAAATCAAACCTAATGAAGAACTTTGTAAAAGTGATGTTAGCAGCACCTAATGATTGTAGATTCCCCAGTAACAAAACACAAAACTGAAAAGAGACATCTTTATTGGAACTATCAGACGTCTGATAAATTAATTTACAGTTAAACTGAATCCATTTCAGCTGTCAGCATCGGATCCATTTGTGTGTTAAATTGTAAATGAACATTCTTGAATTTCACAGCTAAAAACCATTGTTGTATACCCTTCTCATTACTTCTTTCTTACTCTATTCTTCTGGCCGTCTTTGGAATCTTATAACATCTTGTCTTGGTCTGGAATCTTCTAAGGTCTGGACTTCTCTTGGGGACTTCGGGTCTGGTCTTCTATTGGGGATTTCTCTTTATCAGAAGCCCTGTGTCATTGTTAGTTTTTAGAGGTAATAACACAAGACTCCGATTTGCTTTGATCTTACTTTATTTTTAAATCCCCAACCAGACAATCTGCGCAGAGAAGGTCGGTGCGTGTATAACACGACTCACCACCGTTGTGGTTTCTCGCCGACTGACTAAAATCTATATCTAATCTAAACCGGAAGAGGGTCTCCTCCACTGATTCTCACGGTATCCACCGGAAGGAAGGATCAGGACATTCAAATCCTTCAAGGCCGTCAGCTGCACTTAAAACGCCATCTTGTTTTCTACACTATTGCACATAAATATTAGGTATCTAATAATTATGTAACACCATTAGATTTAATAGATATGCTAATAGTGTATGAACAAATAAGATGCTAGATGTCTTTTAAAAAACATACTTTTTACATTCTTATCTTAATTTTAATCTGTGTGCCACAAATAATGAGCATGGTGAAAGTTTCTACCAGGAAATAGGAGATAGGAACAATGTATCTATCCAAAACTTGATGGGTGACTACTGCTGGTTCCTACAAAAAAAACCCCAGCTTAATGCACAAGAAATGAGATAGAAACAAGGTACCTCTACAAAGCTTGATGAGTGACTACTGCTGGTTCCTAGAATGGAAAACCAGCTTAATGCACAATAGATATGAGATAGAAACAAGGTATCAATTCAAAAATTGATGGGTGACTACTGCTGGTTCCTACAATGGAAAACCAGCTTAATACACATGAAATATGAGATAGAAACAAGGTATTAATCCAAAGATTGATGAGTGACTACTGCTGGTTCCTACAATGGAAAACCAGGACCTATCTCAAACATTTAGGAAGATATATCAGAAATAATGTATTCTATATTTATTTGGTTGCAGCATGGAGTTCCTTTGTGTTAAATACTACAGTTATAAACCTGAAGATAAATTTAGCAATATTCTTACAGAATGATTAAAACTGGAGGTTAGAAAATATCATTTTAAGTCCATGTTATTTTTTCATAATGTAATCAGTATTAAATGCTGGTATCCTAACAAATTCAAATGATTTTGTTTTTATTTACAGATTATTCTCTTCCTAATGTGCGCTGGTAATGAATTGTTTTATTGCTTGTTGTATATAAAATACTTCACAGATGGACCATCAGGTAAGTTTTCATTTAACATTTCAATTGAAAATATAATTTAGAGAAAATGTTATTAATTAATTGTTTAAGGGGCCAGTTGGTAATCTGATCTGATGGTAGGTGTGATGCTCCACTTCAGCACAAAACAATCTCCCTGGTCTAGTGCTAGTGAAAAGAGGATAGTCTCCCTCACTGCCCGGCTGATACCAACAATAAGCTACTCTGCCAACTTTACTTACTTTTTATATGTATTTACATTTTACATGGAGGTGCGTGGTCTAATGATTAGAGTCGTAGGAAATGGACTCGTCAACGCAAGTTCAATTCCTGGACGAAGCTGTTGGAATTTCACATGGCGCTAATACCCTTGGGAAAGGTATGAATCCAATTCTCCCTCCAGCAATGGGTAAATAGCAAGGCAGACTGGACTCTTTAACCATGGCTAGGTAACCAGTCTAGGAGAAGGAAAACTCTGAATTCAAACCTGTTGAACTCCGCTTAAGAAATTGACCTTGTGTCATATCCTGCTCGTGTGGAGGAGTTGGTAAATATATATATGTATTTACCAACCTCTCCACATGAGCAACTAGTCTAGGAGAAGGAAAACTCTGAATTCAATCTAGCTTTACTCCACTTTTAAAAAAACTGACCTTGTGTCAGATCCTACTTTTAGTGGATGGGTTCGATATATACATAAGGGGCCGGGTTAGCTCAGTCGGTAGAGCGTTCGGCTAGAAACCACAAGGTTCCTAGTTCGATACCGGTCCCTGCCAACTCAGTGTATGAGTAGCACAGGGATCTGTGCAGTACAGTAAGGAGCTGATGGTAGGTGTGGTGCTCCACCTCAGATGCTAAAATAATCTCCTTGGTCTAGCGCAAGTGAAAAGGGGATAGACTCCCTCGCTGATTGGCTGATACCGACTTTAGGCCGCCCCAACGACTTTACTTTACTTATTGGTGAATAGATGAAAATAAACTGACCATTTATTACAAACTGGTCTAATAGCCATTATTTGTTTATTTGGGTAAATAGTAGGGCAGACTAGGTTCTTTAGCCTTGGTTAGGCAACCAGTCTAGGAGAAGGAAAACTCTGAATTCAAACCAGCTTTATTCCACTTTAAAAGAATTGACCTTAAACAGCATCTAGTGGTGAAGTTCCAATTCTGGAACACTTGGAAATCTGGAATACTCCTTTATCACTATTACTCGGAGTGGTAGTACCTGTTAGGGTCCAATCTATAGGTTAAATTACTCAAAAAAAAGGAGCATTAAAATAATGTGTTTAAAAAAATTGAGTTTGAAAATACAAAATTGAATACCCATTAAGAATAAATAAAACAAAATGTCTGGCATAAAATAACCCAAGAAGGATTGACATGCAATAAAATCCAACCAACATTTCTCTCTTAAGTTTTACCAAAAAAAAAAAAAAACACTTCCCAACCCAAGGGGAGATAACCCAAAATAAAGAGAAATTGCTTCAATTATTTAAGGAGTTACGGAAAAACTCATAATTTGATGGAAGTCGATTTCCTTTTCTTCCTTAAATCTTGACAAAAAA
This sequence comes from Doryteuthis pealeii, assembly GCA_023376005.1. Classification (NCBI taxonomy): domain Eukaryota; kingdom Metazoa; phylum Mollusca; class Cephalopoda; order Myopsida; family Loliginidae; genus Doryteuthis; species Doryteuthis pealeii. The sequence continues at coordinate 48,767,910 of CM042179.1, forward strand.
AAAAAAGACGAGTTTCCAATCCAAGGGGAAACAACTCCCAAGAGAATTGATCAAAGTCTTGCAGTTGCACTCCAAATGACCATGAAGATTTTAGGATTTTCATTTTTCAAATATAAGATTAAAATATAAATATAAGATATAGAATATAAAGTGTAAATATAAAATATTAATTATGAATATGAAGTATAAATATAAAATATAAAATATATAAATATAAAATATAAAGTATAAATATAAAATATTAATTATGAATATAAAGTATAAATATAAAATATTAATTATGAATATAAAGTATAAATATAAAATATAAAATATAAAGTATAAATATAAAATATAAAGTATTAAGTATAAATATAAAATATTAATTACGAATATAAAGTATAAATATAAATATTAATTAGAATATAAAGTATAAAGTATAAATATAAAATATTAATTATGAATATAAAGTATAAATATAAATATGAAGTATAAATATAAAGTATTAAGTATAAATATAAATATTAATTATGAATATAAAGTATAATATAAATATTAATTATATAAATATAAATATAAAGATATAAAGTATAAATATAAATATTACGAATATAAAGTATAAAGTATAAATATAAAATATTAATTACGAATATAAGTATAAGTATAAAATATAAAATATTAATTATGAATATGAAGTATAAATATAAAATATTAATTATGAATATAAAGTATAAATATAAATTATGAATATGAAGTATACATATAAAATATAAAGTATTAAGTATGAATATAAAATTAAAGTTTTAAGTATAAATATAAAATATTAATTATGAATATAAGTATAAAGTATAAATATAAAATATTAATATGAATATAAGTATAAATATAAAATATGAATATGAAGTATACATATAAAATATAAAGTATTAAGTATGAATATAAAATATAAAGTTTTAAGTATAAATATAAATATTAATTATGAATATGAAGTATAAATATAAAATATAAAGTATTAAGTATGAATATAAAGTATTAAGTATAAATATAAAATATTGATTATGATATATAAATATAAGATTATGAATATAAAGTATAAATATTGATTATGAATATAAAGTATAAATATTGATTATGAATATAAAGTATAAATATTAATTATGAATATAAAGTATAAATATGAAATATAAAGTATTAAGTATAAGTATAAAATATTAAGTATAAAATATAAAGTATAAATATAAAATATTAAGTATAGATATAAAGTATATATGTAAAAATTGTTTTTGTTGGATACAATATAATTTCAAAAATCATCTGTTTGTTTATTTTCAAATATTTGAAAGCAAAACTTACCAGTGATGAGTTAAAATATGAATCTTTCATTAAGTTGATGATTTGGAGTGCTTATTGGTTACTTGGTCCACTATTTCTTTTGTTGACAAAATATAATAATTTATTTTTCTTTTTCTTTATGTTTTTCAGTTGGCAACTTAGGATTGGTGACGCTTCTCCTCTACCCATGCGGAGTGATTGCACTTTTGAAAATCACCATTAGCTTCCTACAGTTGTACGCTGCCATGGCTAATGTTGCTTCCATTGATGTTGCTGAACGTGCAGCTGCAAGGACAGCTTCTTCTGCCGAACAAAAGAAAGATTCTTAGATATGCACTATAGTCCAAAATAGAAATATATATATATATATATTTATATATATATATATGTATATCTTTGATATAACTGTGTACTTATCCGTACACAAGCACATTATAGATCTTGACCCGAAACACAACTATTTGTCTGTCTTGTTACAATGCTCAATATTAAAGAGAAATACTTTATATATATATATATATATATATATATATATATATATATATATATATATTATATATATTTATATATATTTCTATATATGTCAATCATACTTTAAAGTTTAAAAAAAAAAAAAAGAAAAAAATTATATACAGTAAGAAAAAAGATGCTTACCTACACTATGTGTTAATACCTGCACTGTGTATTAATATTATTTTGAAAACTTTTTAAAAAAATGAAAATATTTTTGAATTTTTGTTTAGTTGCTTAAACGTAAAATAGATAAAAAGAAAAAATAAAAAAAAGGAAAAAAAAAAGAAGAAAATTAGTGGAGTAGCAAAATTAATCAATTTTTAAAAAAATTTTAAATTAAGATAAAATTCTTTAAATCTGCTACTGCACTAATATTTTGGTTATTTCTTATAAGTCTAACATGATCAAAGGGGAACCACTCTTGACTGATTATTTATTTTCCCAATAAACTAACCCTAACCCCTAACCCTAACCAGGTCTTCTTTTTTCCTAGTAGACCAATAAATAAATAATTTATCAGTCAAGAGTGGTTCCCCTTTGATAAGACTTATAGGAAATAATCAATATTTTTTTAATGTATTTTATCTGTAAAAAATAATTTTGAAGATTTTGTTTGTCTGTTCTCTATAGACAGTCAAATGGTTTGATGTAAAGCTACCAAATTTGGTGTATGTACTTTGTGGACTCAGGGGGAATGTTTTAGCATTAAAAAAAAAATCATTTTTTTGTTCCTCACGGTGGATAAAGAGAGTCTCTTTATGGCAACTAGATAAATTGGATAAACAATTATTTTTCACAAAAATTTAGAAATTTTCATCAGTTTTGTATTACTTGATGGAAATGACATTTAGCATTGCCCCACCCCCCAACATCAGAACTAGGGAATCATTTTTTGTCATTATAATCAGCTGCGGTCTAAGTCTTAAATTTTTACCCAGTGTAGATGGCTAAATAAGCTAGTATGAAAAATATTCATTTTTTTTGTAATTTAAAAAAAAAAAAGTTTTTACTATAAGATTAACACATAGCGCAGGTACACGTTTTTCTTTACTGATCTTGTTTTCAATAGTTGAGTATCACAGTGCCCTCAACAATACTGAGTCAGCTTATCATTGATAATTTTAATTTTGTAATAATTTTTGTGAAATTCAGCCAATTTAAAAAAATTAAAAAAAATTAAAAAAGTCTACATTGTCTTGTAGATAATTCTATTAAACAACTTTTTTTTTTTTAAGCTACAAAAATTTCTCTGAAAAGAAAAAAAAAAAGAAAAAAATTAAACAAAAGAAAAAAACAAACACTAGATACAAATTTTTAGCAAATTTTCATATTCTTCGTTCCTTTCTGTTTTTCTCCTCTTACATTTCTGTGACGCTGGCGCCACCATGAAACTGCCACTAAAAATAGTTATCTGGTGAAAAAAAAAAAAAAAAAAAAAAGAAGCTGACTTGGTACGGGCACTAAGATCTACTCTACCGATAAATTATTCTAAATAGCATTCCCTCCTTGCAAACCAATTTTTATTTATTTTTATTTTTTTTTTTACCCTAAAGCTTCTATTATACTGATAATAATGATATTAAATTTATTTTTTTTATTGTTAAAAAAAAATGCAATGTGCAGAAATTGAAAGAAATTTAATAAAAAGTCATTTAGATGGAATATCATTTGATAAAACAAAAAGTTGTGCCACAGACTAGAATTATTTCAAAAGGAAATTTCTTCTATTTAAACAAAACTGAAAGAGGAAGTCTTTTGAAACGTGTGAGGAAATATGAAGGTTACTACTAAAAGAGCCATTGCCCTAGGTAGGCTGGGGGTTTTTGTTACCATTAGATGGTGGGATCATTTCTGGGCAGAGCTTGTAGAATTGGTTGACCAATCTAGATCAGTGGCTGGTCCTCCAGATTCATTCTAGATATTCCTCCAGATTCATTTTAGATGTTCCTCCAGATTCGTTCTAGAAATTACTCCAGATCGTTCTAGATATTCTGTTTTTAGTAAAATTTAGAAAAATCAAAATTTTATTGGGATCATTTCTAGTCAACGCTTATAGGATTGGTCCCTCCCCCTGTCTAGACCAGTGTCTGGTCCTCCAGATCATTCTAGATATTCTGTGTTTAATATGGGAAAAATAAAATTTTATTGGGATCATTTCTTATAGGTTTGGTCACCCCCACTCAGTCTAGATCAGTGGCTGGTCCTCCAGCTTATTTTAGATATTCCTCCAGCTTATTTTAGATATTCCTCCAGATCATTCTAGATATTGTGTGTTTAATGATGGAAAAAAATTTGGGGGTGGGGATGTAATTTCCAGTGACACACATATCTATGTATTGAGGTGCGCACCGGTGGGCCACAGTGCATAGTTTGGGAAGCACTGGTTTATACTGAAATATTTTAATAAAAATTAGTAGAAATTGGTATGGAAAAATGGCTGAAATCTTTGTGTGTAATTGAAACGCTTTTCCTGACAATCTCTGTGATAAAATAATCACAATCTACCTGGGATTTTACTGTTTGTTCCGAATCTCCGGAAATAACGTTTCGAATTGAAATCCTAGATCGTAGAACGATTGTCAGGGTAAAGACCTTATTTAATTATAAGTAAATTAAACTTATTTATTTGATTTATAGCTTAATTAGAATAATGATAATTCCTGTATTAAATGACGGGAATTATATATATTTGTGTATGTATGTATGTATGATAAAGAAGATGACTTACCAAGGAATAGAATATTGAGTTAATCACATATTTTTGTGTGAGGCTATATATTATTCACTTCCGCAATTGTCGTTAATTAATCAATTTCCTGATTAATTCATTATGATTAACCCTGATGATCTTTTCTTGGTGAAACTTAAGTAGGTTATCTATCTATACCTTTCTAATATATATATATATATATATATATATATATTATTAGCTTTAATTTCTGTTTTTTTTTGTGTATGTTTGTCTTCTACATTAAATACATTTTATCATTCCAATTACTGGAAATTCCATGATGGTATAAATCAATTTTACTTGGTTAGTTGTTGTGATGGAGAAGATGATTCTAAATTTTAAGATTTAAAAAAAAAAATACTTATTTGTCAAAGAATTGGGGGCGGAAAGACTGCTATGTTCCCTTCCCACCCCCAATTTTTATTTGAAGGATTTTTTATCTCGCTGACCTTTTATGAAAAACGTGCTTTTTTTTTGTTGTTGTTGTTGTCTTTTTTTTTTTTTTTTTAATTAATTAATTATTGAAATGACTTTTAGTTGAATTTCAGTAGATTTTTGAAATGTGAGTGTATTTTGCACAAAAAAAAATGTTTTTTTTTTATGTAAACTCGAATTTCAAAAACAAAATGATGTAAATAAATATTGAATTTAAAACAGTCCAATTCTATGTTATAATTAATGAAAAAAAAATTGTTTTTGTTGTTCTTTTTTTCTATTTGTGTTGTTTTTCTTTTTTCTTTTGTTCATTTGTTGTTTTTTCTTCTTGTTTTTGTTTTTTTAGTTGTTCTTTTGTATTTTGTTCTTTTTTGTGTTTTTTATTTTAAGACAAAAATTTGAACTATTTTACTTCTATCAAAAACAAGAAAAAAACGATACAAATGTAGAATAGTGTGCAAGAAATAATATCATTAAAATTGCATTTCACATATAAATAGCATTAGATTATGGAAAATCTTAATGTAGACTAGATACAAATGCAGAATAGCGCGCAAGAGATGATATCATTAGAATTGCATTTTACATATAAATAGCATTAGATTACGGAAACTCCCGAAGTAGCCTAGGTAAAAATGCAGAATGGCGCGCAAGAGATAATATCATTAGAATCACATTTTACGTATAAATAGTATTAGATTAAGGAAACTCCTAAAGTAACCTAACCCAACCCTAACCTTTACTCTAACCCTGGAGTCTCAAAGTTTTCAGGTATGTTCTTTTTGTGTTTTTTTAAGACAAAAATTTTAACAATTTTATTTCTATCAAAACAAGAAAAATGGTACAAATTCATAATAGCATGCAAGAGATGATATCATTAGAATCACAATTTATGTATAAATAGCATTACTTAATGGAAACCCACAAAGTAGCTAACCCAACCTAATCCTTACCCTAACCCTAACACTACCCTAGCATCTCAAAGGTTTCAGGTATTTTCATTTCTTGTGTTTTTTTAAGACCAAGATTTTAACTATTTTATTTCTATCAAAGACAAGAAAAAATGGTACAAATTCTGAATAGCATGCAAGAGATAATATCATTTATGTTTTTTTAAGACAAAGATTTTAACTATTTTATTTCTATCAAAGGGTTTTTTTTATAGTGTGTTTGATGCATATTGCATAATTGTAATAGATTTTTTTTTTGAAGGCAGTTGACAATGCAATATATGTTGAAAACTATTTTTATTTACCTTTTTTTTTTTTTTTTTCTTTTTTTAACATAGTATGTTAGAAAATGTTTTTTGTAACATAGTATGTTAGAAAATGTTTTTTGTAACATAGTATGTTAGAAAATGTTTTTTAACATAGTATGTTAGAAATGTTTTTTCTAACATATGTTAGAAAATGTTTTCCTAACTATGTTACAAAAAACATTTTCTAACATACTAATGTTAGAAAATGTTTTTTTAAGAAAATGTTTTTTAAAATAAAAAAAAAAAAAAAAAGTAGTTTTCAACATATATTGCATTGTCAACTGCCTTCAAAAAAAATTTCTATTATTTTATTTCAAATTCAGAATAGTTAATATGAAAATAATTATTTTTCATGGAAAACCCCGAAATCTTTGGGACGCTAGGATTATGATTAGTGTTAGGCTACTTTGGCGGGGGGGGGTTCCATAATCTAATGCTATTTACAAGCAAAATGTGTTGATATCTCTTATTATAATGGAGATTCAGTGTCTGTTTGTAACTGAAACTATGTCACTGATTGCATCACAATACCCTCAGGAATTGCATAAGTTTATCTACAAGTATTTGATTTAGTCAAAATCATTGATACAACAACACTGTATACTCAGAAATTAAGTATGTAACATTCTATGGTCCACATTGTTTGTTAAAACAAATTTTAATAAATACATGTCCAGTATTATTAATTTATATGTAGTTTGTTTTATTTTGATATATATTTAAATTTATCTAACACTTAGAGTTTTACGAGAAAATTATTTACAAACAAGAAATATAATGTTCTTCATTATTATATTTTATATTTTATTATATGGTGAAAAAAAACAAAACATTCTGTTTTGATTTAACGACTGTCGTAAAATTTTTGTTTATGATAGATGATAATCTAAATGGAATGGTTTTGATGTCCCCAAAAGAAGAACCTTAAATATTTGAATTAATTTGTATTCAACTGTTAGAAACTTGGTTTTATTAGAAAGAAAACATATTTATTTGAATTTTGACAGCAAAAGAATTTTTTTTTTATGTCTATTATTAAAAAAAAAAAAAGATTTCACAGATCTGTTTACATTGTTTTTACAAAACAATGTTGTAAAAATTCATTTTTACACTGCCCGGAGGGTGTTTTTTTTCTTCTTCTAGTTTTTGTAAAAATAAAAATTAAATATGAATATTTTCACATCAAGTAGACAAAAATTTGTAATTGGAGATTTGTAAAAAAAAAAAAAAAAAGAAAAAGAAATAAAATTTAAATAGATTATTAAATAATTAAATTGAAAATTTATTCTAAAAATGAATAGTTTGACATGTTTCCATTAAATGTTCCAGTTCCATAACATTTCTATTGTGAAGGCATTTTCATAAAATGTTTCAGTTCTGTAGCATTTCCATCAAATGTTGCAGTCCAAGAAAAAAAAAAAAGAAGTAAAATAAGTAAAACTGTGTAAATATTTGCTAAGAAATTTCAGAGGAATTTTTGTGACTTTGTAAAATAGCAAAAAAAATCTTCTTGTTGTTGAGAAAATTATTCCATAAAAAATTGAATTTTACAAAATTTATTCCAAAATTAAAATCATCACTTTGAGTAAAAATAGCTGACTCAGTAATATAAAGGACTCTGTGTCAATTTTATTCTATAAAAAGTTTTGTTAAAATATTCACAAATTTGGGTAATTGTTGTTTTTTGATATTAAATTATTTGTTTATTCAATTTATTAATTTATTGCATTTTATTTGTGGTTGTGGTTGGTACATCAAGTGAAAATTACATTCAAGTTTGAAATTAGTTCTATGTATTTTTTTATCTTTAAATTTTACTAAAAAAACATATTTTAAATTGACAGTCCTGATATTACTTGCTATGAAATCCTGGAAGAGGGAGCAATAATTATAATATAATGATCATATTTGCAAACAAATCTGATTTTAGGCAAAACATGAGAATGCTGATTGTTTATGTCAATTTTTGAAACAAACAATTGTAGCCTTAAAAGAGAAATGTTAATGAAAGATTAAAGTTTTCTAACTTGAAATTTGACTAAAGATTGGAAATTTTGAAAGACCAAGATTGTTACCAGTTTTCACGACAGAAAATGAATTTGTATGTGTATGAAGCAAATCAAACCACATTTCTTTGAAGTATCAAAATTTGGGCAAGGATCTAAAAATACATGTTTTTACGATGCATCATTTGGAAATTTGCATGACGGTGGCAGCCAAGGAGGATATTTTATAATCACAAAAGGAGAGAGTCAGAAGATGAATCCAATATCATGGCAATCCCGAAAATTGAAGAGAGTAGTAAAAAGTACATTAGTTATTGAAACACTTGCTCTATCAGAAGGGATTGATAATGCATTCAATACCTCAATGCTCTTTGCTGAATTATTAAACAATAATCACCAAAAGACTTTTCCCATCCAATGTTTTGTAGATAACAAGGATTTGGTCGAAGCAATTAAATCGACTAAACTTGTGGCAGATAAAAGATTAAGGATTGAAATAGCAAGGATCAAAGAAATGTTAGATAAGGAAGAAATCCGTTCAATAACATGGATAAAATCTAGTGATCAAATTGCTGTCTAACTAAAAGAGGCGCTTCACCTTACAACATGATAGACTGTTTAAATAATGGAGAGATGACATACTTTTGAATAGAAAAGGAATTAGATTGTTAATTGTTATTCTGTGTTACTCTCACCCTTAGCCAGGATTGAACCTGCAGTCTGGAAATGACTGTTACAGATTGTTAACAGTGGAACAGTCAAACACCTCCTCAGCTTAATGGACTCTTCCTGACAGTAGTGGCAGGAATTATTTAAGCTGTTATAGTGGGTTCATTGGAGAACTAGTAACTGCATGGTTAGGCTGCAACATTTGAACTTATTAGTATGATTAACTAAGAAATTTAACTCTAAAATCAATCAATATATCTTATAATGAAGATTGTGGGTTTGTCTGTCTGTAACCAAAACTATATTACTATACAAGTCACAATTCCTTTAGTTATTTACATGATATTCTCCATGATTTTATTTTTATTTAAACCTCAATTATTAATAGAATTGTTTTACATTACTTACACTGTTGACCATATATACATACTAATAACATGCAATTGTATTTATATATACAACAAAATAGAGGTTTACAGTATGAATGGGAAGGCTAATTTGCATATTGATCTTAAAAAATTGATTTTAATAAATATATGCTTAGTATTATTGATTTCTAATTGTTTGGTTTTATCTTATTGAATATGAGCAAAAATCTCTTCAATAAATCTTAAAAGAAATTCCTTAACAAGAAGAAATAACTGTAATATTATTCTTTACTTCCTATTTTAACTAAACAGTTTAATTAGGAAAATTTACCAATGAAAGACGGGAGTAACGGAAAATGATGGAAGTGTTAGTTTCAAAGTTGTTCTATTTTTCAATCATAGCCCCTCTGTTCAAAATCTTTTTATCTACATTCTTATTCAGTTTCATTAGCCTTTCTAATTTAATATGATATTCTATTATAAAATTTAATTAAAATACTTGCATCCGGAGGGTGCATATATTTGCTAGTTTTTATAAAGATGATAAAAGATCAGATAGGGAATCAATAACAAAATACAATTATCACAATTTGATTTCTAACACACGGCATGCCTATAAAGTCAGAAAACAGCACTGCTCACATGACTTTCAGAAACATTTCTTCATGCTCAGAATTGCGGAGGCATGGAATAAGCTGCCCGTGTCTGTTGTAGGCTGCTGAAACACTGAATCTTTCAAAGCCTCCATGCTTCCTGTAGTCCACTGACACTATACCTGATGCCCCTCTCCACACACATATGCACACATGCGCACACATACATGCATATTACTACTGTAAGCTGTTCATGTTCCTGACACTAATACATTATTCTGTGTACTAGACATGAGACTTTGATGAGTTGTGGTGCACCTGAGCACTGTACACATACATGTATATTATTACTGTATGCTATTCAGGTTCCTGACACTAATACATTATTCTGTGTACTAGACATGAGACTTTGATGAGTTGTGGTGCACCTGAGCACTGTACACAATAAATTTCCTTTCATTTCATTCAAAAAGGTGAAAATTCAAATTAGTTACAAAGTTATACGTAATATATACACCTACATTTAGACAAACAGACAGACAGTTTTATATATGTAGAGAGAGATGTCTACTCTTAAAAACTTTTATAACATGATAAATTCAATGAAGTTTTTGTTTTTGATTTTTCTAAATCAAGATGTGGAAAACTTTTCAGATTATCACGAGATGAGTCAAGGAAAATCAGAATAAAATAGATGAAGTTAAGTCAGATCAAAAATTGGTCCTTTAAGTCTGGGATATATGTATATGTTTTGGCGTTTTATAGATATAAGGGGTGTGGTAGATGGTCACTCCTAAATATAGACTCGCTGACTACCATGTGACCAGGGAAGGCAACCTCTTGTCCAATCACTGACAGTGCTGCTGCTGCTGCTGTTGCATTTATACTGGCCTGATTCTAATCTTAGCTCATTGCCACTTGGATCTTCTTGGATGTTGGACCTAAAGGACACTATATCACAGGACTTATTGACTTACCAAAAGATACTATACCACAGGACTTATTATTTAACTGTTAAAGGTGTTTGACATGTTTCACATTGTGGTTGTTGTTCTTGTTTGAGTATATAGGGGAGTGCGTTAGTCTTGTGTGAAAAAACCGGGTAGTACTCTGGCTCAGTGAAAAAGATAAACCTCATCCCAACAAAATGGCTTCATTTATCTTACACCTTTGCAGAGGTGCAGTCGGGGGTATTCTATAACCCCAACCGACTGAGGGAGAAACGCTTTTCTTCGTTAGTATTTATAATGTTCGTAGTACGTAATATAGTAAATTTGGTGGAGTTGCCTATTGTCGATACAAGTCGGACAGTGAGGGAGTCTGTACCTTTGTCGCTAGTGTTGGCGTTTTATAGATATAAGGGGTGTGGTAGATGGTCACTTGTAAATATAGACTCGCTGACTACCATGTGACCAGGGAAGGCAACCTCTTGTCCAATCACTGGCAGTGCTGCTGCTGCTGCTGTTGCATTTATACTGGCCTGATTCTAATCTTAGCTCATTGCCACTTGGATCTTCTTGGATGTCGGACCTAAAGGACACTATATCACAGGACTTATTGACTTACTTTAAGTTCTTTTACAACTGGCTGGGGATGGCGGCTAGATACTTAACAGTATGCCCCTCTCCCCATGAATTCTCATTGGGGTTAAACAAGTTTTGCACAGAAGCTTATTTCAGATATCAACCAAAAAATATGCTTAAAAATCACAAAAGATGAGAAAATCTTGAAAAGTTTTTTTTTCTTCTTGTCAATGAGTTCCTCTGTGAATATATAGCAAAACCCACAAAAATTAAAATTTCTAATATAAGTAGGCAATAGTGGCTTGACATGAAAATGCACAACCAGCAGTTAAAAAAAGAGGTCACAATTGATAATAAAGTAATATCCATTTATTAACTGAAATACTTATTGTAGGTAATTGGTAAATCTATATCAATCTGAGTCTCTTCATGAACTTTGCAGGGTTTTAGTTAAAACCCACAAGAATATAAAATTCACAATTTGAGTCGGCAGTAGTTGCATGACATTATGTCTAAAGATTGCTTGATATTGTACAATTAAAATTTTATTATTTAAACTATTATTAATTTATTAATTATTGTGTTATTTATTATTTAACTGTTATTTATTTATTATCTATTATTAATTATTTATTATTTATCATCATTTATTTATTATTATTATTAATTATTGTGTTATTTATTATTTAACTGTTATTTATTTATTTATTATTATTATTATTATTTATTATTATTTATTATCATTTATTTATTATTATTATTAATTATTGTGTTATTTATTATTTAACTGTTATTTATTTATTATTAATTATTTTTATTATCATTTTATTTATTATTATTATTAATCATTGTGTTATTTATTATTTAATTGTTATTTATTTATTATTAATTATTTATTATTTATTATCATTTATTTATTATTATTATTTATTATCATTTATTTATTATTATTATTATTATCAATTATTGTGTTATTTATTATTTAACTGTTATTTATTTATTATTAATTATTAATTATTATCATTTATTTATTATTATTATTAATTGTTGTGTTATTTATTATTTAACTTATTTATTAATTATTTATTATTATTTATTATCATTTATTTATTATTTATTATTAATTATTATTTATTATCATTTATTATTATTAATCATTGTGTTATTTATTATTTAACTTATTTATCTATTATTTATTATAATCTATTTATTATTTATCATTATTGTGTTATCTATTATTTAACTATTATTATTCTATTATTTATTTATTTATTTAATTAATATATTTTAGGAACTTTGGTTCCTAAAAAGAAATATGTTCGCACATACATAGTGCTTTATTTTTGAATTTTATACTTCTATAACTATGGTCCTTTTTTTTTTGTACGTCACATTCTTGTAACACTTGTGACTATGGTCGTTTGCTTTGTACACAACATTCTTTTACAACTTGGATCTTATATTTATTTTAGGGGAAATGAACGTAATTTATCCAAACAAAAATATTACATCAAAGTATTTTCTCTATAAACATTTCTGGTATAATTAATATTTTGGTGGAGGTGCATGGTGTAATGGCTGGACAAGGCTGATTGCATTTCATGTTGTGCTAATACCCTTGGGAAAGGTATGCATCCAACTATTCTCCTTTCAGCTATAGTTAAATAATAGAACAGACTGGACTTTTTAACCATGGCTAGATAACTAGTCTAGGAGAAGGAAAACTCTGAATTCAAACCTTTCATACTCTGCTTAAGAAATTGACCTTGTGTCACATCCTGCTCGTGCGGAGGGGTTGGTAAATATATATATATATATATATATATATATATATAGTATATTAAGAAAGAATGAAAAAACACATACACACACACACACACACACACACACACACACACACACACACACACAACCTTGAGGTTTGTTTCGCTGTCGTTTATCGCAAAAGATTTATAACACATGCGCAACCACACACTTAAAAAATGCACAATGCTTTCTTTTCGATACACACACTTACACAGTCCCATACTCACACTGTAAAAGAGAATATTTGATGTCATATTTCAAACCGGCTCCCCTTTTTTCAAACCTCAGATTTTTAAACAGACTGAATAACAAGGACTTCAAATCGCTTTTCTCGTTATTCTGTGATAAAAATTTCTTATTACCTTCCATATACCAACAAATGCCCTGAAGATGATCTAATTAATAGATCAAACACTGCAGCATCGGCCAATAAACTCACCACTTAACTCATTTAAACCTGTGGTTTTTCATTCTTTTTTAATATACTACATACCGTCGGATTCAATTTCTTTTCTTCACACACATATATATATATATATATATATATACATGTAGAATTAAACAAAAGGCACATCTCCTGTTTAATAATTTTATTTTTGATCTTTTCTAATTGTCTGGCCAACTTTTTAATGTTTGGGTGGAATTGGTGGATAAGTCCACCAAAGTTCAGTTCCCGAGTACTTTTGGCACTTCGAAGTGCCATCATCAGGGGTGATGTAATATTTAAACAAAATTAATTTCCAATACAGTACACACATTCTAAAATGCCTATAACACCTTTCTCGCCAATTCTTCACCTTCCAGCCTCCACATAAATATAATTTTAAAAAAAACTGGAATACATACACCCCTGATGATGGCACTTCAAAGTGCCGAAAGTACTCGGGAACTGAACTTTGGTGGACTTATCCACGAATTCCACCCAAACATTAAAAAGTTGGCCAGACAATTAGAAAAGATCAAAAATAAAATTATTAAACAGGAGATGTGCCTTTTGTTTAATTCTACATGTATAAATGAAAGAATGCTGCCCAAATGCACAGACACACACACACACACACACACACACACACATATATATATATATATATATGTAAGAAAGTTTTATAGAAAAACAACAAGATGTTAAACATTTTAGCTGACAGATATCTGTTTCGACATTATGAATATGTCTTTTTCAAAGCAACATTGTAAGCGGAAAAACGAAATGAATATATTAGTAATTCCAAGGCAACGAACGAGCATTCGTTGCCTTGGAATTACTAATATATTCATTTCGTTTTTCCGCTTACAATGTTGCTTTGAAAAAGACATATTCATAATGTCGAAACAGATATCTGTCAGCTAAAATGTTTAACATCTTGTTGTTTTTCTATAAAACTTTCTTACATATTGTCGGATTCAATATCCATTTTTACCTTTCACATATATATATATATATATATATATATTATATATATAATGAACATTTTTCAGTCCTTTTTCATTCATCTGAATAATTTCCTATTGCTTGAAACCTTCCAGCTGATGCATGACTCAATTTTCTGTGATTTCAAAATCAGAAAATGTTGATGCATTGAATTTTTACAATTCATTTGGGTTTTTGTTCTTTCATCAAATTCAAAGTTTCTCAAATTTCAAAATTCATAAGATATTTGGATTGTCAGGCAACTGAAGTTAACTCAAATTATCAAACTCTTTTATGTATACTAAAATGCTTTCATTGTATGTGTGGGCATTCCCTATACAGGGAGTCCATAAAGTCCATGTACATTTTTAAGAGTTTTAAAGTGTGCATAGACTTTGTCAACACCCTGTGTTAAAAAAAACAACGTTTACATGTTAAACTATTAGCTGCTTAGCTTTAATAAAAGTAAGTAGTATATAATATGATTCTTATTTTATTGAATTTTTTACTGTTATATATTTTGATAAATTATGCAATGATCAATGTCAAATATTTTCTAGATTATATATGTTGTGTTGCTGTTGAATATCACTGGGCCAATATATGAGAATTCATGAAGTATTTGTGAAATACACAGAGCAAATCTGGAAAGGAGGTGACCTAATAAGATGTCAGGTCTACCAGTTGAACAGATATGATGTTGCAAAACCTGAAATCTGTAAGAATTCATGAAGTATTTGTGAAATACACACAGCAAATCTGGAAAGGAGGTGACCTAATAAGATGTCAGGTCTACCAGTTGAACAGATATGATGTTGCAAAACCTGAAATCTGTAAGAATTCATGAAGTATTTGTGAAATACACAGAGCAAATCTGGAAAGGAGGTGACCTAATAAGATGTCAGGTCTACCAGTTGAACAGATATGATGTTGCAAAACCTGAAATCTGTAAGAATTCATGAAGTATTTGTGAAATACACAGAGCAAATCTGGAAAGGAGGTGACCTAATAAGATGTCAGGTCTACCAGTTGAACAGATATGATGTTGCAAAACCTGAAATCTGTAAGAATTCATGAAGTATTTGTGAAATACACAGAGCAAATCTGGAAAGGAGGTGACCTAATAAGATGTCAGGTCTACCAGTTGAACAGATATGATGTTGCAAAACCTGAAATCTGTAAGAATTCATGAAGTATTTGTGAAATACACACAGCAAATCTGGAAAGGAGGTGACCTAATAAGATGTCAGGTCTACCAGTTGAACAGATATGATGTTGCAAAACCTGAAATCTGTAAGAATTCATGAAGTATTTGTGAAATACACACAGCAAAATCTGGAAAGGAGGTGACCTAATAAGATGTCAGGTCTACCAGTTGAACAGATATGATGTTGCAAAACCTGAAATCTGTAAGAATTCATGAAGTATTTGTGAAATACACAGAGCAAATCTGGAAAGGAGGTGACCTAATAAGATGTCAGGTCTACCAGTTGAACAGATATGATGTTGCAAAACCTGAAATCTGTAAGAATTCATGAAGTATTTGTGAAATACACAGAGCAATCTGGAAAGGAGGTGACCTAATAAGATGTCAGGTCTACCAGTTGAACAGATATGATGTTGCAAAACCTGAAATCTGTAAGAATTCATGAAGTATTTGTGAAATACACAGAGAATCTGGAAAGGAGGTGACCTAATAAGATGTCAGGTCTACCAGTTGAACAGATATGATGTTGCAAAACCTGAAATCTGTAAGAATTCATGAAGTATTTGTGAAATACACACAGCAAATCTGGAAAGGAGGTGACCTAATAAGATGTCAGGTCTACCAGTTGAACAGATATGATGTTGCAAAACCTGAAATCTGTAAGAATTCATGAAGTATTTGTGAAATACACAGAGCAATCTGGAAAGGAGGTGACCTAATAAGATGTCAGGTCTACCAGTTGAACAGATATGATGTTGCAAAACCTGAAATCTGTAAGAATTCATGAAGTATTTGTGAAATACACAGCAATCTGGAAAGGAGGTGACCTAATAAGATGTCAGGTCTACCAGTTGAACAGATATGATGTTGCAAAACCTGAAATCTGTAAGAATTCATGAAGTATTTGTGAAATACACACAGCAATCTGGAAAGGAGGTGACCTAATAAGATGTCAGGTCTACCAGTTGAACAGATATGATGTTGCAAAACCTGAAATCTGTAAGAATTCATGAAGTATTTGTGAAATACACACAGCGAATCTGGAAAGGAGGTGACCTAATAAGATGTCAGGTCTACCAGTTGAACAGATATGATGTTGCAAAACCTGAAATCTGTAAGAATTCATGAAGTATTTGTGAAATACACAGAGTGAATCTGGAAAGGAGGTGACCTAATAAGATGTCAGGTCTACCAGTTGAACAGATATGATGTTGCAAAACCTGAAATCTGTAAGAATTCATGAAGTATTTGTGAAATACACAGAGAATCTGGAAAGGAGGTGACCTAATAAGATGTCAGGTCTACCAGTTGAACAGATATGATGTTGCAAAACCTGAAATCTGTAAGAATTCATGAAGTATTTGTGAAATACACAGAGCGAATCTGGAAAGGAGGTGACCTAATAAGATGTCAGGTCTACCAGTTGAACAGATATGATGTTGCAAAACCTGAAATCTGTAAGAATTCATGAACTATTTGTGAAATACACAGCGAATCTGGAAAGGAGGTGACCTAATAAGATGTCAGGTCTACCAGTTGAACAGATATGATGTTGCAAAACCTGAAATCTGTAAGAATTCATGAAGTATTTGTGAAATACACAGAGCGAATCTGGAAAGGAGGTGACCTAATAAGATGTCAGGTCTACCAGTTGAACAGATATGATGTTGCAAAACCTGAAATCTGTAAGAATTCATGAAGTATTTGTGAAATACACAGAGCAATCTGGAAAGGAGGTGACCTAATAAGATGTCAGGTCTACCAGTTGAACAGATATGATGTTGCAAAACCTGAAATCTGTAAGAATTCATGAAGTATTTGTGAAATACACAGAGCAATCTGGAAAGGAGGTGACCTAATAAGATGTCAGGTCTACCAGTTGAACAGATATGATGTTGCAAAACCTGAAATCTGTAAGAATTCATGAAGTATTTGTGAAATACACACAGCAAATCTGGAAAGGAGGTGACCTAATAAGATGTCAGGTCTACCAGTTGAACAGATATGATGTTGCAAAACCTGAAATCTGTAAGAATTCATGAAGTATTTGTGAAATACACAGAGCGAATCTGGAAAGGAGGTGACCTAATAAGATGTCAGGTCTACCAGTTGAACAGATATGATGTTGCAAAACCTGAAATCTGTAAGAATTCATGAAGTATTTGTGAAATACACAGAGCGAATCTGGAAAGGAGGTGACCTAATAAGATGTCAGGTCTACCAGTTGAACAGATATGATGTTGCAAAACCTGAAATCTGTAAGAATTCATGAAGTATTTGTGAAATACACAGAGCAATCTGGAAAGGAGGTGACCTAATAAGATGTCAGGTCTACCAGTTGAACAGATATGATGTTGCAAAACCTGAAATCTGTAAGAATTCATGAAGTATTTGTGAAATACACAGAGCGAATCTGGAAAGGAGGTGACCTAATAAGATGTCAGGTCTACCAGTTGAACAGATATGATGTTGCAAAACCTGAAATCTGTAAGAATTCATGAAGTATTTGTGAAATACACAGAGCGAATCTGGAAAGGAGGTGACCTAATAAGATGTCAGGTCTACCAGTTGAACAGATATGATGTTGCAAAACCTGAAATCTGTAAGAATTCATGAAGTATTTGTGAAATACACAGAGCGAATCTGGAAAGGAGGTGACCTAATAAGATGTCAGGTCTACCAGTTGAACAGATATGATGTTGCAAAACCTGAAATCTGTAAGAATTCATGAAGTATTTGTGAAATACACAGAGCGAATCTGGAAAGGAGGTGACCTAATAAGATGTCAGGTCTACCAGTTGAACAGATATGATGTTGCAAAACCTGAAATCTGTAAGAATTCATGAAGTATTTGTGAAATACACAGAGCAAATCTGGAAAGGAGGTGACCTAATAAGATGTCAGGTCTACCAGTTGAACAGATATGATGTTGCAAAACCTGAAATCTGTAAGAATTCATGAAGTATTTGTGAAATACACAGAGCGAATCTGGAAAGGAGGTGACCTAATAAGATGTCAGGTCTACCAGTTGAACAGATATGATGTTGCAAAACCTGAAATCTGTAAGAATTCATGAAGTATTTGTGAAATACACAGAGCGAATCTGGAAAGGAGGTGACCTAATAAGATGTCAGGTCTACCAGTTGAACAGATATGATGTTGCAAAACCTGAAATCTGTAAGAATTCATGAAGTATTTGTGAAATACACAGAGCAAATCTGGAAAGGAGGTGACCTAATAAGATGTCAGGTCTACCAGTTGAACAGATATGATGTTGCAAAACCTGAAATCTGTAAGAATTCATGAAGTATTTGTGAAATACACAGAGCGAATCTGGAAAGGAGGTGACCTAATAAGATGTCAGGTCTACCAGTTGAACAGATATGATGTTGCAAAACCTGAAATCTGTAAGAATTCATGAAGTATTTGTGAAATACACAGCGAATCTGGAAAGGAGGTGACCTAATAAGATGTCAGGTCTACCAGTTGAACAGATATGATGTTGCAAAACCTGAAATCTGTAAGAATTCATGAAGTATTTGTGAAATACACAGAGAATCTGGAAAGGAGGTGACCTAATAAGATGTCAGGTCTACCAGTTGAACAGATATGATGTTGCAAAACCTGAAATCTGTAAGAATTCATGAACTATTTGTGAAATACACAGAGCGAATCTGGAAAGGAGGTGACCTAATAAGATGTCAGGTCTACAGTTGAAGATATGATGTTGCAAAACCTGAATCTGTAAGAATTCATGAAGTATTTGTGAATACACAGAGCGAATCTGGAAAGGAGGTGACCTAATAAGATGTCAGGTCTACCAGTTGAACATATGATGTTGCAAAACCTGAAATCTGTAAGAATTCATGAAGTATTTGTGAAATACACAGAGTGAATCTGGAAAGGAGGTGACCTAATAAGATGTCAGGTCTACCAGTTGAACAGATATGATGTTGCAAAACCTGAAATCTGTAAGAATTCATGAAGTATTTGTGAAATACACAGAGTGAATCTGGAAAGGAGGTGACCTAATAAGATGTCAGGTCTACCAGTTGAACAGATATGATGTTGCAAAACCTGAAATCTGTAAGAATTCATGAAGTATTTGTGAAATAACACCAGTGAATCTGGAAGGAGGTGACCTATAAGATGTCAGGTCTACCAGTTGAACAGATATGAATTTTGCAAAACCTGAAATCTGTAAGAATTCAATGACTATTGTTGAATAATACACACAGCGATCTGGAAAGGAGGTGTAACTAATAAGATGTCAGGTCTACCAGTTGAACAGATATGATGTTGCAAAACCTGAAATCTGTAAGAATTCATGAAGTATTTGTGAAATACACAGAGCAAATCTGGAAAGGAGGTGACGCTAATAAGATGTCAGGTCTACCAGTTGAACAGATATGATGTTGCAAAAAATGAAATCTGTGAAGAATTCATGAACTATTTGTGAAATACACACAGCGAATCTGGAAAGGAGGGTGACCTAATAAGATGTCAGGTCTACCAGTTGAACAGATATGATGTTGCAAAACCTGAAATCTGTAAGAATTCATGAACTATTTTGTGAAATACACACAGCGAACCTGGAAAGAGGTGACCTAATAGATGTCAGGTCTACCAGTTGAAAGAATATGATATTGCAAAACCTGAAATCTGTAAGAATTCATGACTATTTTGAAATACACACAGCGAATCTGGAAAGGAGGTGACCTAATAAGATGTCAGGTCTACCAGTTGACAGATATGATGTTGCAAACCTGAAATCTGTAAGAATTCATGAAGTATTTGTGAAATACACAGAGCGAATCTGAAAAGGAGGTGACCTAATAAGATGTCAGGTCTACCAGTTGAACAGATATGATGTTGCAAAACCTGAAATCTGTAAGAATTCATGAAGTATTTGTGAAATACACAGAGCAAATCTGGAAAGGAGGTGACCTAATAAGATGTCAGGTCTACCAGTTGAACAGATATGATGTTGCAAAACCTGAAATCTGTAAGAATTCATGAAGTATTTGTGAAATACACAGAGCGAATCTGAAAAGGAGGTGACCTAATAAGATGTCAGGTCTACCAGTTGAACAGATATGATGTTGCAAAACCTGAAATCTGTAAGAATTCATGAAGTATTTGTGAAATACACAGAGCGAATCTGGAAAGGAGGTGACCTAATAGATGTAGGTCTACCAGTTGAACAGATATGATGTTGCAAAACCTGAAATCTGTAAGAATTCATGAAAGTATTTGTGAAATACACAGAGCGAATCTGGAAAGGAGGTGACCTAATAAGATGTCAGGTCTACCAGTTGAACAGATATGATGTTGCAAAACCTGAAATCTGTAAGAATTCATGAAGTATTTGTGAAATACACAGAGCGAATCTGGAAAGGAGGTGACCTAATAAGATGTCAGGTTCACAGTTGAACAGATATGATGTTGCAAAACCTGAAATCTGTAAGAATTCATGAAGTATTTGTGAAATACACAGAGCGAATCTGGAGGAGGTGACCCTATAAGATGTCAGGTCTACAGTTGACAGATATGATGTTTGCAAAACCTGAAATCTGTAAGAATTCATGAAGTATTTGTGAAATACACAGAGCGAATCTGGAAAGGAGGTGACCTAATAAGATGTCAGGTCTACCAGTTGAACAGATATTGATGTTGCAAACCTGAATCTGTAAGAATTCATGAAGTATTTGTGAAATCACAGCAGCGAATCTGGAAAGGAGGTGACCTAATATAAGATGTCAGGTCTACCAGTTGAACAGATATGATGTTGCAAACCTGAAATCTGTAAGAATTCATGAAGTATTTTGTGAAATACACACAGAGCAAATCTGGAAAGGAGGTGACCTAATAAGATGTCAGGTCTACCAGTTGAACAGATATGATGTTGCAAAACCTGAAATCTGTAAGAATTCATGAAGTATTTGTGAAATACACAGAGCGAATCTGAAAAGGAGGTGATCTAATAAGATGTCAGGTCTACCAGTTGAACAGATATGATGTTGCAAAAACCTGAATCTGTAAGAATTCATGAAGTATTTGTGAAATACACAGAGTGAATCTGAAAAGGAGGTGACCTAATAAGATGTCAGGTCTACCAGTTGAACAGATATGATGTTGCAAAACCTGAAATCTGTAAGAATTCATGAAGTATTTGTGAAATACACAGAGCGAATCTGGAAAGGAGGTGACTAATAAGATGTCAGGTCTACCAGTTGAACAGATATGATGTTGCAAAACCTGAAATCTGTAAGAATTCATGAATATTTGTGAAATACACAGAGCGAATCTGGAAAGGAGGTGACCTAATAAGATGTCAGGTCTACCAGTTGAACAGATATGATGTTGCAAAAACCTGAAATCTGTAAGAATTCATGAAGTATTTGTGAAATACACAGAGCGAATCTGGAAAGGAGGTGACCTAATAAGATGTCAGGTCTACCAGTTGAACAGATATGATGTTGCAAAACCTGAAATCTGTAAGATTCATGAAGTATTTGTGAAATACACAGAAGGAATCTGAAAGGAGGTGACCTAATAAGATGTCAGGTCTACCAGTTGAACAGATATGAATGTTGCAAAACTGAAATCTGTAAGAATTCATGAAGTATTTGTGAAATACACAGAGCGAATCTGAAAAGGAGGTGATCTAATAAAGATGTCAGGTCTACCAGTACAGATATGATGTTGCAAAACCTGAAATCTGTAAGAATTCATGAAGTATTTGTGAAATACACAGAGTGAATCTGAAAAGGAGGTGACCTAATAAGATGTCAGGTCTACCAGTTGAAACGATATGATGTTGCAAAACCTGAAATCTGTAAGAATTCATGAAAGTATTTGTGAAATACACAGAGTGAATCTGGAAAGGAGGTGACCTAATAAGATGTCAGGTCTACCAGTTGAACAGATATGAGACTTTCGGACCACCCTGTAGATTAATGTACAGCATGGTCGGAAAGTCTTGTCACCCCTACATATTGCTTTTTTTTAAGAGTAAAATAATTCCATAACTTATATATTATTATTATTAAACAAAAATAATGAAAGTTAAACAATATGTAAGGAAGGTGACAAGACTTTCGGACCACCCTGTAGATTAATGTACAGCATGGTCGGAAAGTCTTTGTCACCCCTACATATTGCTTTTTTTAGAGGTAAAATAATTCCATAACTTATATTATTATATTATTAAACAAAAAATAATGAAAGTTAAAACAATATGTAAGGGGTGACAAGACTTTCGGACCACCCTGTAGATTAATGTACAGCATGGTCGGAAAGTCTTGTCACCCCTACATATTGCTTTTTTTATAGAGTAAATAATTCCTACTTATATAATTATATTATTAAAACAAAAAAATTGAAAGTTAAAACAATATGTAAGGGGTGACAAGACTTTCGGACACCCTGTAGATTTATGCCAGTGTGGTTGAGAGGGTCTTGTGACCCCTACATATATTTTTAGAGGTAAAATATTACATAACATATATATACTCTTAAAAAAAAAATGAAAAAAAAAAACTAAAAAAAACCCCAATATGTAAGGGTGACAAAACTTTTTACCATACTGTGCATTAATTGGCAGAGTGGTCCAAAAGTCTTGTCACCTATATGTTTTAAGAGGTAACAATTTAAATAATTATATATTATTTCATTGAAACAAAAAAATAATGAAAGTTAAAACAATATGTAGGGGTGACAAGATTTTTGGACCACTGAGTACACCCTTGATAGTGTGGCTGAATCTTGTACAAAGGTTGTCAAATTAGGGTGACCCAAGAAAAAACAACCCACAAATTTTGTAATAAAACTGTTAATTTTAACTAGGGGGGGGTCTAGGGTTTAGGGTTTAGGATTAGGGTTAGGGTTGGGTTGGGGTTGGGTTTAGTTAATGGGAAATATTAATTTTGGGTTCTGTTTTTTCTGGGTCACCCTGTTATACCGGTGACCCAGAAAAACATAACCACAAATTTTTGTATAAACTTAATTTTAACTAGGGGGTTTACATTAGGTTAGGGTTAGGGTTGGGGTTGGGGTTTAAGGTTAGTATAATGGGAAAATAAATAAATAATTTAGGTTCTGTTTTTCTGGGTCACCCTAATTTTGACACCTTTGTGCAGTTCAGCCGATAGTGTTAATAATTTCTCTGACTGGAGGTTGAGAAACACTGGCGGTACATGATTCTATTAACCTCAACCCTCATTTCCTTTTTGTATGTGGCATGTATGCACTGAATTAGATTTTTTAAAAACAAGAAATGTTGCAATTGTTGTTTAGTCATTATGTTCCCAGTCTGTAATAGAATCAACATTTTTTGTTTTGTTATTAAGGCATAAAAACATAAAATCTTTTATACTGTATGCATTTTATTGATTTGGTCAGATTGTCGCCCCCTACTGCGATTTAAGGATGTCTGCAAAAATGATCTCAGGTGCTTTGGCATTGTCCCTTCCAGCTGGGAAAATTTGGCTCAAGACCGCCTCAGTGGCAGCAGAATCTCCATAGAGGGACTGTACACGTCAGAAGTCCCCCTGATACAGCATCATGAAGCTAAGAGGTCATAAGAAAAGCAACAGCAACAAAACATCGGAATATCATCATCTACAGGGACAACCTAAAAATGCAAAATCTGTGGTCGAGAATGTTTCTCAAACATCGGACTTCATAGTCACAGGAGGCGCTGCAACTTCAGGGGCACACAAAAACCTTTATCATAGTCTTTCGAGACTGAATTGCCAATGAATTTATTAGATAAGGCTTGATGTGAATAATTTTTGATATTTTGGACTGTTGTCCTCATCCCTTATAGTGGTATGTATAAACACAAGGTTCAGGCCATAGTAATCTCGGTCTCTTTTTAAATATCTAAAAAAAATTGTTTATCTTTACCTTAAAATAAGTCTCTTCAGAACATTGTCCCATCTTTATTGTATATAAACACAATGTTCATGTCATTAATTATCTTAAAATAAATCATCTTCAGACTGTTTGTCCTCATCTTTATTGTGTATAAACACAATGTTCAGACCACAATAAACTCGGGCTTTGTTTTAGGTATTTTTTTATTTATTATTTTATTACTCTAAAAATAAATCATCTTCAGAACCAATTACACATGAATTCAAACCAATTATTTAAGGTAATTAAAATAATAAATAAAAAAACAACACCTAAAACAAAGCCGAGGTTACTGTGGTCTGAACATTGTGTTTATACACAATAAAGATGAGGACAACAGTCTAAAGATGACTTATTTTTTAAGGTAATTTAAAAAACACCTGAACAAAGCCTGAAGTTACAGTGCTTGAACATTGTGCTTATACATAATAAAGGTAGGACCAACAGTCTGAAGATGATTTATTTTAAGGTAATTAAAATAATAAATGAAAAAAACACCTAAAATACCTAAATTTTTTAAGGTGATTAACCCCCCCCACACCACACCTAAGCTCCAACCCGTCTTTCGGGACGGGGGTCCAGTGCGCTTCGGCCACTGACCGGTGAGATGGTAAATAATAGCGTCGATCCCAGAGGGCCATCCCTCAGGCAATACCTGCGCCCGCCCCTTGAGGGGGATGCCGACGGGATCCGACGCAATTTTTATACCCGCCACCCATGAGTCTCGGCTTGTGGGTGGTCCCACATAAATAGGGCCTTCGTGCCTGACCGGTACGAGTGGGTTACTGGGAAAATAACCTAAGCAAGACCTGAAGTTAAAGTGACCTGAACATTGTGTTTATTACACAATAAAGATGAGGACAACAGTCTCAAATATCAAAATTAGTCAATCCTTTTCTCATTTTCTTAATTTTCAGGAGGCATGTGGTGTAATGGTTATTGTACTAGAAAATGGACATGGTAGTCAGAGTTCAAATCCTGGAAAGGGTGTTTGCATTTCCATAGTGCTAATATCCTTGGAAAGTTATGAATCCAAACTATTCTTCCTCTAGATAGGGCAGATAGGTCTCTTTAACCTTGGTTAGGCAATTAGTCTAGGAGAAGGGAAACACTGAATTCAAACTGTTAAACTCTACTTAAGAAATTGACCTTGTGTCACATCCCACACGTGCAGAGTGGTTAGGTAAAATAAATACAATTGTTATCAGGAATACTACCTGTAGACGACAAAATAAGTAAAATTAATTGATACATGTCAAAAGGTGGAGCGGTGCTTGTGGTCTATGGTTATTGTCCATCATATTGAAAAGGACATGTCGACACAAGTTCAAATCCTGAATGGGGGCTGGTTGAATTTCACATAGTAACTAATATCCCTGGGAAAACTATGAATGCAATTGTTCTCCTCTAGCTATGGGTAGGTAGTAGGGAAAACTTGGCTCTTTAACCCTGGTTAGGCAACCAGTCTAGGAGAAGGAAAACACTAAATTGAAACTGTTAAACTCCACTTAAGAAATTGACTTTGTGTCACATCCTGCTTGTGTTTGATGGGTTGGTCAATATTGTAAGCAGATTATTGAATTTTTTTGTCTTGTCTATGCACTGTATACACCTGAATATATATATATTATATATATATATATATCTATTTATATAATATATTCAGGTGTATACAGTGAATGAACACAGTCGTTGTTAATCGGCCTGCGATTAATCAGCTACCTGGCGAATAATTCAGTGGATTTAACCTGAAGATCCCTTATGGTGAAACTCGAGTAGTTTTTCTATGGTATCATTTCTTTAATAAATTTGGTTACTTTGTATTGAGCACTTTGTATTTGTTTTATCGCTGACTTAACCCTGGATTTTGTGCACCTCCAACGATCGTGCCCATATTCACGGTAAGCCACCTTTTATTATCTATCTATCTATTTATCTATATATATCTGTTTACAGACTTGAGTCTCTTGGTGAATGTAAAAAATACAACTACGTAAGTATGAACAATTAATTGTTCGCCTCTGACTGACAATTTTCCGACGGCCGTAAGGGTAAGGAGCTTGACAAACGAATTTTGTCTGGTTTCGCCCCGGCTAAAAATAGCTGTTAAAAAGTCGAGCCACAATGATAAACCTGCATGAGTAGGATGTGACACAAGCGTCAATTTTTTAAGCGGAGTAACATTCATTATTTTCTGTTTTAATAATATAATAAGTTATGTAATTATTTTACTCTAAAAAATCTTTAAAATAAAATTATTTTCGAGAATTTTGGGTTGTATGATGTAATTCTTTTACCTCTAAAAATATATAGTGGTGAACAAGACTTTCGTTACACCCAGTACATGAACGCAATACTCTAAGTTCTAGGCATAAATATATCCTAAATGTGTTGGCTGCCGTTGCAAAATCAATCGCATAAATCGTGCAACTGATTACTGCAATAAATTTTAAAAAAATAATAAAAAAATCTAAATAATAAAGAAAGAGGTTTATTTTTCGAACAAATCTTTATTGTTTCATTTCATGTTTCACCATTTAAATGCGAATTAAAAATAAATGTCTGTTTAACAGGTACCAGATGCTTAATATGGGACACTGGAATCAGAGCATTTTGGGCTTTTTCGAATTCACAACCTGAAAAAATAAAAATAAAATAAATAATAAATTGAGGAACTCATATAAGAAAAAATACTGATATTTATTTAATATTTCAATTCGGTTATTTTAAAACGAAAAATTTATGCCAATATTAATTACACTGGACTTTAGTTTGTGTTCGTTTTGGTTGTTTTTTTTTTTAAACACTTATAATCAAATTTTATAAAGAAAAATCGTGTCAACTGGACATTATTTAGTGACAGACAGGAGGACAGGCAGAGCAAGAAACTGACATTATTTTCATTTCGGTTTTGTGTCGAGACTTAAAATATATTAATTTTACTTATATAAATCAGTCACGGTTAATATATAATAACAGAGAGAGAGAGAGAGAAGAGAGAGAAGAGAGAAAGAGAGAGAGAGAGAGAGAGAAAGAGAGAGAGAGATCGAGAGAGAGAGGAGAGAGAGAGAAGAGAGAGAGAGAGAGAAACTGACATGATTCATTTCGGAAACATTTTATGACATGTATCTAATAAAAGTGGACTTGTTTAGTTTGTGTTTCGTTCGTTTTGAAAAAAATACTTATATAAAATTTTACAAATAGAAAAATCTGTTCAACTGGGACCTTATTTTATGTCAAGTTTTGTGAAACTAATTTAACATTTAGAATAGAAAAAAATGTAAAGAAATAAATAGATAAATTGAAGAACATATAAGAAACAAAATCAGCTGACATATTTTTCATAATTCAATTTCGGTTAACGGAAAGTTTTGTGAAATATCTACTCTAAAAGGACCTTAGAGTTTGACGGTTTTCGTGAACACTTGTAGGATGAGAAAGTTCAACCCATACTTGGATACAAATAACTCCGGACAAAGTTAATAGACAAACATTTAATACACAGATACATGGATAACAGTAGATACACGTTCATAATAAAGAGTACACATAAAAAGGGGTTAACAATAAAATGACAATTCATGAAGTACAAATATAAATAAAGGAATACAGAACTTGGACAGCGATAGTCCATGCTGTAAAGATAGTCCAACTGCTGTAAAGCTGGCTCGTAGTTGGTTGAAACCGGCAAAAGACCGAAAGGATTTGAAACGGCGCTTAAATACTTATATGTGCCCTAAGCGGGCACCCAGCAAAACTTAAAGGAGCCAGACAATCCACGGCGAATACAAACTACGCTAACACACTTCATTTACATTTACAATGAAATTTTATGTTCAACTAAACTCTTATGTATTGTCACCGTGTTTTGAGGAACACTAATAGCACTAAATCTCTAATATAACGAATTTTATTCCTGTTTTAGCTTTTATATATGTTTTATATTAATATATTTATTAATTGTTGGTTATAAAAAAAAATGCTTTAATTATAGGACAGCTACCCATGTTGTCTTTGCTTAAGTCGCAATCATCAGGCTGTCAAGTTAGGATCTTATGGTTGTTTAAGAAGATCTTTTCTTAATGTGTATATTCTGGACCGCAAATAACGTCGGGTTGCTTCTTGTTGGACGCTATTATGCTTCGGATTTTTAAATTCAATTTTTTTCAAAAGTCGCATNAACATCTATAGCCATTATATATATGATATAGAATATATATAATATATATATATATATATATAAAGGGCCAGATACATAAAAAAGTTAAAATTTAAAATGATAACAGCATGGATTCTTTTTTTTTAATTTAATATTTTAGATAGTGATCATCTAACATTTCTTTTCAGAGTAGCTGGCATCAATGCAACGGTCATATTTTTTTTACATAGGGATTTAAAGGGGCATCCCACGAGATTCAACTCACGAATTCATAATAAATGGGATTCTGCGGACTAACTTTAAACAAATCCCCTCCTCTACCAGCACGCCGGAATGCCGCTGCTAGTGTATTCATAATGAAGTAAATCGACAATAATTGTATAATTATAAAAATTTGAAAAAAAACACAAGTTTCATTAACAAATGATAGTTTAATAGCCACGTTTGCAGTTTTCCGTTTGTATTAACAAACCATTCCTCAGGGCTGTTCGTTGATTTAAGGAAAAATACATATATGAAAGCCCAAAATCTTACAGACCTCTGCTTTTGTTAAAGGTGGTTGCTGTTGTGATATCCAAATATGAGGAAAGGAAAGCACATACTTTAAAACAGCCTGACTAACGTCGGGATCTTGAATTTAAAACTAACGTGAGCGTAATTTTTCCCGAAAAAATTCTTGAAACTAACTTTTAACTGAATGGAAAATTAATTTTAGCGTCGGCAGTCCATTTATACTACGTGATGTGGTTGTGTGTGGTTTTAAATTGATTAATGGAAAAAATACCTTATTTTGATTGAGCAAAAAAAAAATTTACTGATCAAATATAACGTATTTTGTGATCCTTTAACTATGAGGGGACCAGTTATAAAAATTCGAGTTCTTTTGTTTTATTGTATTATTTTACAAAAATGTTCATTGTCTTGGTAAAATACAATTTCAGTCCTTATAATTTTTAAAAACGTGCTGTGTGTGCGCGCGCGCGCAGCACACACACACACACACACACACCACACATACCGCGCAATGTATTATACAAAGATATGTCCAAAAAAAATATCAGATCTTTTATGTATTTTGATACCCTTTTTAGATTCTGAAAAAAAAAAAACTTCCATTCATTTCTCATTTAGCTTTAAATGGTTACTTTTTGACACACCTGTATTTTGCAGAAAAATGAATGGAAGGAACGTATGGGTCAAAAAGTTACAAAAAACACGCAGAGTCTTTATATATTATATTATTAAAACAAAAAAATAATGGAAAGTAAACAATTGTTAAAGGGGTGACAAGACTTTCGGACCACCTGTAGATTAATGTACAGCATGGTCGGAAAGTCTTGTCACCCCTACATATTGCTTTTTTTTAGAGGTAAAATAATTCCATAACTTATATATTATATTATTAAAACAAAAAATAATGAAAGTTAAACAATATGTAAGGGATGACAAGACTTTCGGACCACCCTGTAGATTAATGTACAGCATGGTCGGAAAGTCTTTGTCACCCCTACATATTGCTTTTTTTAGAGGTAAAATAATTCCATAACTTATATATTTATATTATTAAACAAAAAATAATGAAAGTTAAAACAATATGTAAGGGGTGACAAGACTTTCGGACCACCCTGTAGATTAATGTACAGCATGGTCGAAAGTCTTGTCACCCCTACATATTGCTTTTTTTAGAGGTAAAATAATTCCATAACTTATATATTATATTATTAAAACAAAAAAATGAAAGTTAAAACAATATGTAAGGGGGTGACAAGACTTTCGGACCACCCTGTAGATTTATGCAGTGTGGTTGGAGAGGTCTTGTGACCCCTACATATATTTTTAGAGGTAAAATAATTACATAACATATATTATACTTAAAACAAAAAATGAAAAAAAAAACTAAAAAAAACCCAATATAAGGGTGACAACTTTTTACCATACTGTGCATTAATTGGCAAAGTGGTCCAAAAGTCTTGTCACCTCTATATGTTTAAAGGTAACAATTAAATAACTTATATATTGAAAACAAAAAAATAATGAAAGTTAAAACAATATGTAGGGGTGACAAGATTTTTGGACCACTGAGTACACCCATGATAGTGTGGCTGAACTTGTACAAAGGTGTCAAAATTAGGGTGACCCAGAAAAAACAGAACCCACAAATTTTTTAATAAAACTGTTAATTTTAACAATGGGGGTCTAGGGTTAGGGTTTATGATTAGGGTTAGGGTTGGGGTTGGGGTTTAGTTTAATGGGAAAATTAATAATTTGGGTTCTGTTTTTTCTGGGTCACCCTGTATACCAGAAAAAACATAACCCACAAATTTTGTAATAAAACTTAATTTTAACTAGGGGGTTTAACCATAGGGTTAGGGTTAGGGGTTAGGGTTGGGGTTGGGGTTTAAGGTTAGTATAATGGGAAAATAAATAAATAATTTAGGTTCTGTTTTTTCTGGGTCACCCTAATTTTGACACCTTTGTGCAAGTTCAGCCGATAGATAATTTCTCTGACTGGAGGTTGAGAAACACTGGGGTACATGATTCTATTAACCTCACCCCTCATTTCCTTTTTGTAATGTGCATGTATGCACTGAATTAGATTTTTAAAAAACAAAAATGTTGCAATTGTTGTTATAGTCATTATGTTCCCAGTCTGTAAATAGAATCAACAATTTTTTGTTTTGTTTTAATGAAGGCAATAAAAACATAAAATCTTTTATACTTGTATGCATTTATTAGATTGGTCAGATTGGTCGCCCCCTACTGCGATTTAAGGATGTCTGCAAAAATGATCTCAGGTGCTTTGGCATTGTCCCTTCTAGCTGGGAAAATTTGGCTCAAGACCGCCCTCGGTGGCGGCAGAATCTCCATAGAGGACTGTACACGTCAGAATTCACCCTGATACAGCATCATGAAGCTAAGAGGTCCATAAGAAAGCAACGCAACAAAGCATCGGAACATCATCATCTACAGGGACAACCTACAAATGCAAAAATCTGTGGTCGAGAATGTTTCTCAAACATAGGACTTCATAGTCACAGGAGGGCTGCAACTTCAGGGGCACACAAAAACTTTTATCATAGTCTTTCGAGACTGAATTGCCAATGAATTTATTAGATAAGGCTTGATGTGAATAATTTTGATATTTTGGACTGTTGTCCTCATCCCTTATAGTGGTATGTATAAACACAAGGTTCAGGCCATAGTAATCTCGGTCTCTTTTTTAAATATCTAAAAAAAATTGTTTATCTTTACCTTAAAATAAGTCATCTTCAGACAGTTGTCCCCATCTTTATTGTATATAAACACAATGTTCATGTCATTAATTATCTTAAAATAAATCATCTTCAGACTGTTGTCCTCATCTTTATTGTGTATAAACACAATGTTCAGACCACAATAAACTCGGGCTTTGTTTTAGGTATTTTTTTATTTATTATTTTAATTACTCTAAAATAAATCATCTTCAGACGAATTACACATGAATTCAAACACAATTATTTTAAGGTAATTAAAATAATAAATAAAAAAAAACACCTAAAACAAAGCCCGAGGTTACTGTGGCTGAACATTGTGTTTATACACAATAAAGATGAGGACAACAGTCTGAAGATGACTTATTTTTAAGGTAATTTAAAAAAACACCTGAACAAAGCCTGAAGTTACAGTGGCTTGAACATTGTGTTTATACATAATAAAGATGAGGACAACAGTCTGAAAATGATTATTTTAAGGTAATTAAAATAATAAATGAAAAAACACCTAAAATACCTAAATTTTTTAAGGTGATTAACCCCCCCCCCACACACACACCTAAGCCTCCAACCCGTCTTTCGGGACGGGGGTCCAGTGCGCTTCGGCCACTGGACCGGTGAGATGGTAAATTAATAGCGTCGATCCCAGAGGGCCATCCCTCCAGGCAATACCTGCGCCCCCCCTTGAGGGGGAATGCCGACGGGATCGACGCAATTTTTATACCCGCCACCCATGAGTCTCGGCTTGTGGGTGGTCCCACATAAATAGGGCCTTCGTGCTTGACCCGGTACGAGTGGGGTACTGGGAAAATAAACCTAAGCAAGACCTGAAGTTAAAGTGACCTGAACATTGTGTTTATACACAATAAAGATGAGGACAACAGTCTCAAATATCAAAATTAGTCAAATCCTTTTCTCATTCTATCTTAATTTTCAGGAGGCATGTGGTGTAATGGTTATTGTACTAGAAAATGGACATGGTAGTCAGAGTTCAAATCCTGGAAAAGGCTGTTTGCATTTCACATAGTGCTAATATCCCTTGGAAAGTTATGAATCCAACTATTCTTCCTCTAGATAGGGCAGATAGGTCTCTTTAACCTTGGTTAGGCAATTAGTCTAGGAGAAGGGAAACACTGAATTCAAACCTGTTAAACTCTACTTAAGAAATTGACCTTGTGTCACATCCCACACGTGCAGAGTGGTTAGGTAAATAAATACAATTGTTATCAGGAATACTACCTGTAGACGACCAAAATAAGTAAAATTAATTGATACATGTCAAAAAGGTGGAGGTGCATGGTCTAATGGTTATTGTCCATCTTATATGAAAAGGACATGTCGACACAAGTTCAAATCCTGAATGGGGCTGGTTGAATTTCACATAGAACTAATATCCCTGGGAAAACTATGAATGCAATTGTTCTCCTCTAGCTATGGGTAGGTAGTAGGGAAAACTTGGCTCTTTAACCCTGGTTAGGCAACCAGTCTAGGAGAAGGAAAACACTAAATTGAAACCTGTTAAACTCACTTAAGAAATTGACTTTGTGTCACATCCTGCTTGTGTTTGGATGGGTTGGTCAATATGTAAGCAGATTATTGAATTTTTTTGTCTTGTCTATGCACTGTATACACCTGAATATATATATATATATATATATATATATATATATATATATATTCAGGTGTATACAGTGAATGAACACGTAATCGGCTGCGATTAATCAGTACCTCGAATAATTCAGTGGATTTAACCTGAAGATCCTTATGGTGAAACTCGAGTAGTTTTCTATGGTATCCATTTCTTTAATAAATTTGGTCTACTTTGTATTGAGCACTTTGTATTTGTTTTATCGCTGACTTAACCCCTGGATTTTGTGCACCTCCAACGATCGTGCCCATATTCACCGGTAAGCCACCTTTTATCTATCTATCTATCTATCTATATATATCTGTTTACAGACTTGAGTTCTCTGGTGAATGTAAAAACATACAACTACATAAGTATGAACCAATTAATTGTTCGCCTCTGACTGACAATTTTCCGACGGCCGTAAGGGTAAGGAGCTTGACAAACGAAAATTTTGTCTGGTTTCGCCCCCGGCTAAAAATAGCTGTTAAAAAATCGAGCCACAATGATAAACCTGCATGAGTAGGATGTGACACAAGGTCAATTTTTTAAGCGGAGTAACATTCATTATTTTCTGTTTTAATAATATAATAAGTTATGTAATTATTTTACCTCTAAAAAATCTTTAAAAATAAAATTATTTTCGAGAATTTTGGGTTGTATGATGTAATTATTTTACCTCTAAAAATATATAGTGAGTGACAAGACTTTCGTACCACCCAGTACAATGAACGCAATACTCTAAGTTCTAGGCATAAAATAATCCTAAACGTGTTGGCATGCCGTTCAAATCAATCCATAAATCGTGCAACTGATTTACTGCAATAAATTTACAAAAAAATAAAAAAAAAAAATAAATAAAAAAAGGAAAGAGGTTTTATTTTTCGAAAATCTTTATTGTTTCATTTCCATGTTTCAACATTTAAATGCGAATTAAAAATAAATGTCTGTTTAACAGGTACCAAGATGCTTAATATGGACACTGGAATCAGAGCATTTTGCTTTTTCGAATTCACACCTGAAAAAATAAAATAAAAATAAATAAATAAATTGAGAACTCATATAAGAAAAAAATCAACTGATATATTTAATATTTCAATTTCGGTTATTTTAAACGAAAATTTTATGACAATATCTAATTAACTGGACTTTTAGTTTGTGTTCGTTTTTGGTTGTTTTTTTTTTAAACACTTATATCAAATTTATAATAGAAAAATCTGTTCAACTGGGACATTATTTAGTGTCAGAGAGAGAGAGACAGAGAGACAGAGACAGAGAAACTGACATATTTCAATTTCGGTTTTGTGTTCGAGACTAAAAATATATTAATTTTACATTATAAATATCAGCAGGTAATAATAATAATAACACACACAGAGAGAGAGAGAGAGAGAGAGAGAGAGAGAGAGAGAGAGAGAGAGAGAGAGAGAGAGAGAGAGAGAGTTCATATTTCAATTTCGGAAACATTTTATGACAGTATCTAATAAAGTGGACTTTTAGTTTGTGTTCGTTTTTTGAAAAAAATACTTATATCAAATTTACAATAGAAAAATCTGTTCAACTGGGACATTATTTTATGTCAAGTTTTGTGACAACTAATATTACATTTAGAATAGAAAAAATGTAAAAGAAATAAATAGATAAATTGAGAAACATGTAAGAACAAAATCAGCTGACATTTTTCATAATTCAATTTCGGTTAACGGAAAGTTTTGTGATAATATCTACTAAAAAGGACCCTTAGAGTGTGACGGTTTTTGTGAACACTTTGTAAGGATGGAGTAAAGTTCAACATACTTTGGATACAAATAACTCCGACAAAGGTTAATAGACAAACATTTAATAACACAGCACATGGATAACAGTAGAATACACGTTCATAATAAAGAGTACACATAAAAAGGGGTACACAAATAAAGATAGACACATTCATGAATGATACAAATATAACATAAAAGAATACAGACATGAGACTAGCGATAGTCCATGCTGTAAAGATAGTCCATGCTGTAAAGTGGCTCGTAGTTGGTGAAACCGGCAAAGAGACCGAAAGGATTTGAAACCGGCGCTTAAATACTATATGGTGCCCTAGCGGGCACCCAGCAAACTAAAAGGGGCAGACAACTCCACCAGGCGAATACAAACTAACGCTACAACTTCATTTACATTTACAATGAAAATTTATGTTCAACTAAACTCTTAGTTTGTAACCGTTTTTGAGAACACTAATAGACACTAATCTCTAATTAACGAATTTTATCCTGTTTTACATTTTATATATGTTTTATATATATATATATTTTATTTAATTTGTTGAGTTTAAAAAAAAAAATGCTTATTATAGACAGCTACCCATGTTGGCTTGCTAAGTCGCAATCATCAGGCTGTCAAATTAGATCTTATGGTGTTTATTAGAAGATCTTTTCTTAATGTTATATTCTGGACCGCAAATAACGTCGGTTGCTTTTGTGGACGCTATTATGCTTCGGATTTTTTAAATTCAATTTTTTCAAAAGTCGCATTTTTTTTTATAAAAATGCTAACGAAGTTACCTCCCTTTAGTCGTTAAAAATGGAAAAATTTTCTTTTGAAAAAAAAAAAAAAAAAATTAATTTCGTATGTTAAAGTATGTATGTATTTAAAAAAAAAAAATTTTCAAAAATATGGTAAAGTTTTTTTTAATTTTTCAATATAATCTAAAGGTGGATGGTGGTGTTCATTTGTCGAAAATCCATTCTTTTATTGAATTATACGTCCAATATCATATTTGATAATGTCAGTATAAGTTTAGATTTTAAAAGTTTTTCATAGATGGTAAAGTCCTGTGAATTAATTTCATTTAATGAAAATCCATTCTTTTGTTGAATTATACATCAGTATTATACTAGAAGATTTCAATGTTTCATCACAAAAAAAAATTGTTTTTATAAATACCTATATATATATATATATATATATATATATATATATATATATATTGTGTGTGTGTGTGTGTGTGTGTAATTTGGAAGATATAAGACTCAAAACAAAATGGATGGTTGCTAGCAACAGTTTCAGCTTCGGAAATCTTCTGTAGAAGATATTTGATCTTGAAATATTAAGAATAAATCACAGGTTAACAAACAACACCATAGTTACCTAATTTTTCTTTACACTAGCATTGTGATAGCCTTCAAAACCAACCAACAAACCAATATGAACACAATGCTTCAAGCAAATTATAAAACACTTATATTATAATAATAATAACTATAACAATAAATATGATTATAATTATAATGATAATAATAATAACTATCACAATAAATATGATTATAATAATAATAATAATAACTATCACAATAAATATGATTATTATAACAATAATAATAATAATAACTATCACAATAAATATGATTATTATAACAATAATAATAATAACTATAACAACAACAACAATAATGATAATAATTGTCTACTTCCACACACACACACACACACATATATATATATATATATATAAGAGAGAGAGAGAGAGAGAGAGAGAGAGAGAGAGAGAGAGGAGAGAGAGAGAGAGAGAGGACTGATAGATAATTAGACAGATAATGAACAGAGAGAGAGAGAGAGAGAGAGAGAGAGAGAGAGAGAGAGAGAGAGAGAGAGAGAGAGAGATATATACTTACTCGTTGTCATAAGATTCACCCTTTGTACCACAAATGGGATTGACACCGTGACATGTGTGTTTCTGGAGATTTTTGCAGAAGTCATCAGTTACAGTGGGTTGGCCGGATGTTTTACTTGAATCTGGGGTGCAGGGTCCATCATGACGGAACTGAAGACTGTACTGTTTGCAATGAGCTTTGACGTAAGAACACCTAGAAGATTAAAAGGTTTCAGATTTGCATTAAAAAACAAACGATATTTCTTCTTCGTTTATTAGGTACCACCAAAATACGTCACGTGATCAATTTAGGCAATATTAAAGGAAGAAACGTAAATATTTTTGAACTGTTTTTAAAAATCTCGCAAAAAAAAAAAAAAAAAAAATAAAATAACGAACATAAAAAGTTGTTACAAAAAATAACAGTTAATTCAAAGATCAAATTATCTGATTGTGAAAAAAATTACCGTCATCTTTAGAAATAAGTAAAGGAGTCCGTTTTTTTTTTTTTTTTTACAACAGGGTCAGTTTCTTTATTGATATTTTCTAGCAGAATTCTGTATTCATGATTGTTTTACTAGAAAAACAAAACAAAACAAAACAAAACAAAAAAAAAACAAACTCCCATATAGAGACTTATAAAATTTTTCTGATATATTTATTCAGACTTATCTTTATAGAAAAAAAGCAAAAATCGTTTTTTGTGAGTTTTTCATATTTCGTAAAAAAAATTCCCGTAATATATTTTCGGAAAAAACTATTTCAAACATATTTTCATAAAAAGTTAAGTAATTATTGAAATTTTCGTGGAAATCAGACCATTAATTGATTTTTCATATATATTTTTTTTAATTCTCTAATCGTAACGTTAGATTTCAATTGATTTAACAGTGCGAAAATGTAAACATTGTTTTCGTTCATAATTTTCATTATTTCCGTAAGCTGAAAATTTTTAAAAAATCATCAAAAGTTTAAAAAATTTTTTTATTGTCATAGTGTTGTATAGTGGTATCAAATTGATATCGCTATATAAAGTCGTCAGTTGGCCTAAAGTCGGTATCAGCCTATCAGTGAGGGAGTCTATCCCATTTTCTCTAGCGCTAGACCAAGAAGATTGTTATACATATAAGGAAATGTTTATATGTGTATTCGTAAAACAGGACTTGAATTATTTACAGGTTTAATGGGATCTACTTGTGGAGTGTCATCTTTATGAATCTTCATGTGTCTTTTTAATCCAACACTTTGAGACTCCCCGACCCCAACAAAACGACAAATGCATTACCATGGGGATGAGGTGACAATGAAAGTTTATAAAGTTCATTGACCTTTTTAAGTTACCGTGAGATTTGACATAGTTAACATGTCTAGATTTTGATAAACAGATTACGATAGAAGTATTCGCATTTCCAATTCTGAGAACCACCTGGCAGATTCACAAATGAAAAACCCATACGAAAGGCATACATCAGTTTTTGATATTGTATCTTCATAGTGTTGATATCACTCGTAATTCAAGTATAATAGTGCCGACCACACACACACACACACACACACACACACACACACACACACACACATAAACACACACACACACACACACATATATATATATATATATATATATATATATATATATAAGTATTAACTTACCGGTGGGTAATAAGAACGATCGTTGGAAGCGCACAATATCCAGAGGTTAAGGTTGAGAAAAAACAAATCAAAGTGCTCAATACAATGTAGAGCATAAATTTATTTTAAGAATGGAAAGGAGTGTAACCTACTCGAGTTTCATCGATTGATTCTTCAGGGTTACTTTAAATTAATCGAGTTTACGATTAATCTTAGGTGTTAAGTCCCATTCCAACGGGCATGTTTATAACACCTAAGATTAATCGTAAACTCGATTAATTTAAAGTAACCCTGAAGAATCAATCGATGAAACTCGAGTAGGTTACTCCTTTCCATCCTTATATATATATATATATATATATATATATATATATATATATATATGGGAGTAAATATGGAAATAAATCCGACAATATAAAGAAAATTTGAAAAAAAAAAAGTGTTCCGAAAATATGATGAATTTAATTATCGATGTTTAAACATTTCGGTTTCATTAAACCTTCATCAGGATGTATCTTGGGGGTGAAGAAAATGATGGATGTTTTTATAGATGACAGGAGATGAAAATCTTTTTTTAGTTATCATTCCCACTTTGTTCCCTTTGTTCTCTTAAAAATAATCAGTCCATTAATACTTTTTCTCATCTTTTGCATTTCTTCGCGTTGCGA
This sequence comes from Doryteuthis pealeii, assembly GCA_023376005.1. Taxonomy (NCBI): domain Eukaryota; kingdom Metazoa; phylum Mollusca; class Cephalopoda; order Myopsida; family Loliginidae; genus Doryteuthis; species Doryteuthis pealeii. The sequence goes on from CM042179.1 coordinate 48,807,634, forward strand.
CACGCGTCATGACATCTTCGCGTGCGTGGATCGCGACTTGCCTTTCAAAAATAAAACGCTGATCAAATACAGTTACATAACTAAAAAGATTTTCATCTCCTGTCACATATAAAAACATGCATCATTTTCTTCACCCCAAAATACATCCTGTTGAAGGTTCAATGTAACCGAAATGTTTTAAACATCGATAATTAAATTCATCCCATTTTCGGAACACTTGTTTTTTTTTCAAATTTTCTTTATTATATATATATATATATATATATATATATATATATACGTACTTTCATGTGTGCGTGCATGCCAACATACACACACGTACGAACAGAACAGGCGCATCCGACATGTAAACAAACTAGTGATACGCGAAAACAGTTAACCAAACGCACACATTTGACCATATTTATATCATTTTCATCATTTTTAAAACAATTTCATTGCCTGATGACTGCTACACAGCAAGAAACCAATGGTAGTAAAATTGTTCCAATGCAAATAAATATCAACTAAAGCACACACACACACACACACACACACACACACACACACACACACACACACATATATATATATATATATATATATATATATTGTTTACGTTCTCGTAAGTTCGTACGATGTCACTTAAGAGGAATATATATACTACTACTACTTAACAAAGCGAAGAAAAACCTGCGAGGGTCCGTTTGGTGTAGGGGTAAGACGCTTGCTTGTTAATATGACAGACAGGTTTCGAGTCACACACGAGGCGGTCTTCGTGTCTGTAGCTCTGCTGATGAGGCCTAGTGGGCCGAAATGTACATACAGAGATTGATTTTTCTCGATTTATTTAGCCTTACATTTAAAATAGTTAAATCCCGCCTAATTAGTTATTAATGGATTAACTTTCAAAAAAATTAGGTTCGACTTCAATTAAGCACATATTCTCCCATATATATATATATATATATAATGTGGGTGCTATATTTATAAGTAAACAGTGCGCAATATCATTTATAGAGCATTTATATCGAAGTTAATGTAGCGTGGACATGGAGTCAACGGCGCCTGGTTACTGAGAGATCAATAATACCAAATAATTATTTATTAAATCTGGTTTTGTTAAAACCAATATGCAAATTAACCACACTATATATTTTATGTAAAAATTTATTTATTAGTGATATATAATACATCGTTGATAAACAAGATTTCTATATTCTATGTGTTACTGATTTTAACTATAAATTAAATACTAATTGATAGACTCGGACAATTCCTTAGTGTATTATGACATAAGCAGTGACGTAGTTTCAGTTACAGACAGAAACCAAATCACCGTTATTATTATTATTATTTTTTGAGTTTTCACATCAGTGTTAGCTGATGGTCTTTCACTGGAGTCTGAGTGACAGCAAGTCTCCTCAGGTCTCCAGGACTCTTCTGAGTATTCTGGCAGTTTGCAGCAGTGCAGTGTTCTGAATGGTTTCAATCCTTCCTCTGATTTCCAAACTTTCCAAACCCTTTTTATAATCCTTTTGGGACTGTTCCAATTGCACCAACCACAATTGGTATCACTTTCCCTTTCATATTCCATAACTTTTTCAGTTCTCTGGCAAGATCCAGATATTTATCTATTTTTTCATTTTCCTTTAACTTCACCCTGTGATCTGCTGGCACTGCAAAATCCACCAGTTGACAAGTTCTTTCTTTTTTGTTTATTATTTTCTTTTATTATTATTAATTATTATTATTATTATTATTATTATTTAGTTTTTCACACCTGTCATAGCTCAGCCTCCAATGAACCATTGGAGGCTGAGTGACAAGCAAGTCTCCTCAGCTCTCTAGGACTCTTCTGAGTATTCTAGCCGATCCCAACAGTGTTGTGGTTTGGATGGTCTAGATTCTTCCTCTGATTTCCAGTTCACCCAAATTCTTTTCTAGAGCTTTGGGGATTGTTCCAAGGGCATCAATTACGATAGGTACGACTATAAAGGATTCGGTTTCTCTTTTGAGGTTTCCTTTTCTTAGCCAAGTCCGTGTCTTCTGACTTTGGCGCTTAAAGTACCCATGTAGTTGTTTTTCTTCCCATTTCTGTTTTTTATTTTTTTAAATTTTTTATGTATTTCTGTTTATCAATATGTTGTAATTGCTTTTTCTTGGCTGCTGCAATTAGTCTTTCCTTACTGTTGTTAGTGTATTCGTTTAGTGCTCGGATTATTATTATTATTATTATTTTATTATTATTAATACAAAAAATACGTACCGATTTTTGTAGGTGACGCCATCACTACCGCACACTTTTTTGTTTCCATCCCAGTTTTCGTGATGCCATCCGCTTCCCCAACCGTGGTGGTGGTGGTGGCTGTCACTGCCGTGGCTACCCCAACCGTGGTGGTTGTGACTGTCACTATCGTGGCCACCCCAACCGTGGTGATGGTGACTGTCACTGTTGTGGCCACCCCAACCGTGGTGGTTGTGACTGTCACTGTCGTGGCCACCCCAACCGTGGTGGTGGTGGTGACTGTCACTGTCGTGGCCACCCCAGCCGTGATGGCGGTGACTGTCACTGTCGTGGCCACCCCAACCGTGGTGGTGGTAGTTACTGTCACTGTTGTCACTGTCGCTATGGTGACCACCCCAATGGTGACCGCCCCAATGATAGCCGACAGTGGCTGCGGAACCACCGTCGCAGTTTATGTGTTCCATGTAATGGCAAGGGCTGAAATGGCCCCACACACGGGCGACTGAATAAGAAAAAGGAAAAAGATGTTAAGAATGTTTACACCCCCCTCCAAAAAACAACAACAACAACAACAAACAAACAAACAAAAAACAAAAAAAAACAAAACACCCAAACAAAGCTGTAACTAGTAGGACCTTTGAATATACCACAATATTTTTTTTCTTATTGTATTTATTTCTTTATTGTATTTTGTTAAAATAAAATCCTTTAAAAAAAGTGGTAATCTTTTTTTGGGGGTGGGGGGGTCCAGGAGCCCAATACTTATACAGCCATTTAATCTCTCTGAATTCAACTACTGCTCTGTTATGGTTTAGAATTTTCTTGTTGTAATTGGGTTCAAAGTTCCGTGATGGCTCCTGATTACGACAAGAAGATTCCCGAATTCGAAAAGAAGGTTCCCAAGTTCTAGAAGGTAGCCGACTGCCACAAGAAATACCTGAAAAAGGTCGGAGTGCACATCGGCCGAATCGCTGTAAAGATAACAATAAAGGCGAGGACAATAGTCCGAATAATCCAAATAATTCTATAAATATTTTCATCTACTTTCTCTCTGTTCATTCCCTCACCCACTTTTTATCTGCTATGATGAATATTTACTACGTATCCCACGGGTACAGGTTAGGCACAAGGCCCTATTAAGTGAGACCACCCACGAACCGAAGCTCATGGAAGGCTGGTGCAAAAATGCGTTGATCCCGTCGGTATTCCTCCTCAAGGGGGCGCATCGGGCACCGGGCAATAAACCCAGTCCTGTCCCTTTAAATCGAAGGGGCATCAACGATAACTTTTGCGGTCCAGAGCCGAAGCCACCGGACGCCTAGCATCACTTACTATAAATATCCAATTCAAGGGGAACAACCTCTCGTGCTGTTATATATTATTTAATTTATATATATATTTAAGAATATTATTTGCCAATCAGGATATGCAGCTTTTAGTAACAAGATTGCACGAGCCATACCTAAAGCTCCAATGAAATTGTAATGGTTGAAACAATGGCGTTTGGCTAGTGTTCTAAAAATAGAAAATGTAGACACACTGGCACCAAGAATTCAAATTTGGGCGGTAAAATAAGGACCGTTTCTTTTGGATGGGAATAGGAGAGGTAGCAGTAAGAGGTAGATAATAATAGGAGGTAGAGGTAGTAGTAATTGTAAAGGTCTCTGAAAGGGACACGTGGAAGAAGGAGTTGACGACTAGAACCCAGAAGGGAGAGACCAGCTTTCCACGACAGTCCCCGGTAAACTTCAGCTCACCCATCAGCTCCTGGATCCACACGACAGTTTAAGAGGTTACAACCAAGCTTACTACAACTTGATGTAAAAGCAGAATTTTTCTCAAACCAAAAATAAAACCTCATTTAAATCAACAGTTTGTATTTTCTGTTAATAATTCCACAAAGAAGAAATACAACAAAATAATGATTTTTGTTGTTAAAAAGATGGTTGTAGTGTCGATGTTCGAAGATTTCAGTTTATTTAGAAACCTTATGAAATAAGTAAAGGAAAAAAGATTTTTTGTTGTTAAAAAGATGATGGATGTTTTGAAATAGGATAGTATAATTGACCCTCTGCATATCGGCGGTAATAGCCAATATTGTATGATATTCAATTGATATATTAATTATCATTATACTATTAATTAATAATTATATATTATTTATATATACAGTTCAGATTTTTTTTTTGGGGGGGGTATTTGCCAATTAAGATATCCAGCTTTTAGTAACAGGATGGAGCTCTGAGTTTAAATATTCACTTCAATGTGTATATTCTAAAAGTTTTTTATTTTGTGAGAATGGTTAGTTTTAAAGTGGGGGCTCGTTTTACAATTTAGGCATAAATGGATCCTCCTTTTTTTTATGACCGTAATTTTGTTTTTTCGTCAACGATGATTAAAATCTGACGTTGTTATTTTAGAGTACCAAAGCCAAAAAGAAAAGAAATAACAACAACAGAAAGTAATATTCAACTTTTTACTCGTTAATTCCTGCCATAAAATTAGGCTTGGGCATTTTATGGTAGGAATTTACGAGTAAAAAGTTGAAGTGTAAAAACGAACCCCCACTTTAAAACTAAACATTCTCACAAAATAAAAGCTTTTAGAATATATACATTGAAGTGAATATTAAAATAAATAAAGGAAATGTATTTAGTATTGTAAAATAACGGGTGCAAGAAAAATAAAACATTTATTGCAAAAACACGGACATAAAATGGGGGTTCAGTTTATTTTATGGTAGGAATTTACGAGCAAATAGTCCTTCATTACCCTAGTCCCAATAATACCATGTATGTCTGCATAATATACGACTTTTTAAAACAACATTTTCACCTCGAATACAAGGTGTTGGGGGGGTAGACTGTGAATTCAGTGGCGTACATTTTTTACCATAGTCTACTGGATAGATGTTATACACTTTTTTTTAACCTCAGAACTGCAAAGTTTTCAAGAGTTGTTTTTTTTTTTGGGGGGGGGGGGGGCTACTAATGCAGAATAGCGCGCTAGTGATAAAAGCATTAGAACCACATTTTACGTATAAAAACCATTAAACCATAGTTTTTATCTACTATGTTGTGTCAATTTGTATATATTGATTTCATCTTCCGGTAGTTTTGGGATTATCATGTTTTATACTTTAACACACTTACGGTTTTTTTTCTCCCTCTTTTTCTCTACTTTCCCTTTGTTTATTTCACGGTGTCTTTTTCCCTTTTCTTTCTCTTTTCTCCGTCCCTCTTATCTTTTCCTAATTATCTACCGTCGCCAAAAAGTTGTAGATTATTAAATTCATTTTGCGGAAGTCTTTTGGCAATCGCGGTGGTGTACTGGTTAGAGTCGCAGGAACTGGACTTGTTATCCTAAATTCACTTCCTGGACGAAGCCACAATTCACATAGCGCTAATACCCTTGGGAAAGGTATGAATCCAACTATTCTCCCTCCAGCTATGGATAAATAGTAGGACAGACTGGGCTCTTTATCCTTGGTTAGGCAACCAGTATAGGAGAAGGAAAGCTCCGAATTCAAATCTGGTCACTATTAGAATAGACTCAGGCCTACTTAGTAATCTATTTCTATTTTAATTTCCATTTAAATTTTAATAAATAAAGACGAAATATTTATTGAATAAATTGTTTGTGTTAGTCTATCTACATTTCCATTTATATTTTTGACACACAGAGACATACGTATATACACATATTTACACACACACACACACACACACACACACATATATATATATATATGTGTGTGTGTGTGTGTGTGTGTGTGTGTAAATATGTGTATATACGTATGTTTCTGTGTGTCAAAATATAAATGGAAATGTAGATAGACTGAAATGTGTATATATATATATATATATATATATATATATATATATATATATATATATATATTATATATATATGTGTGTGTGTGTGTGTGTGTGTGAAAATATAAGTGGAAAGTTGGATAAATCACACAAACAATTGCTTCAATTAATATTTCATCTTTATTTATTAAGACTTCATCTGAATATTTGATAAATAATAATTAATGATAATGATGAATAAATAAAGACGAAATATTAATTGAATCAATTGTTTGTGTTGGTTTATCCACTTTTCCATTTATATTTTTCACATTTTTGTCGAATTCTTTCCAAACTGTCGTTTCTTTATAAGTCAGTAAGTAAGTAAGTAAATAATAAAACATTTGATGAATTATAGTGAAACGGTAGGATTGTAAAAAAAATGTTAAGTAAATAAATAAAAAAAAAAAAAATAAAAAAAAACAAATGAAAAAAATTTTTTTGCTTGTATGAAATTTAAAAAATCAAAAGTCTTACCTTGCAGGAAAAGTACTGTACAGAGAATTATACGAAGCATAATGCTAAGGTTTGAGAGTCTGAAACTGATGAGTGTAAATTCGAAATTTATTTATATTAACATTTTGATTTATTTTTTGGTGTGATGGTGGTGGGTGTTATTGAGGGGGTAATGACATAATGATTGTTAATCAATATGGGAATTGGACATTTGTTTATCAGAGCGAAAAAATAAAAACAAAATTAATAAATTTAATCTGATTAAATGTGCGAAAAATCACAAGGTCATAACTGACCAAATGTCTTTTTTGTGACATGTCCAAAAAAATGAAAAAAGAAAGAAAGAGAGAGAGAGAAGAGAGAAATGAAGAGAGAAAGAAAGAAAGAAGGAAAGAAAGAAAAGAGAAAGAAAGAAAGAAAGAAAAAGAGAAATGAAGAGAGAGAAAGAGAGAAAAGAAGAGAAAATGAAGGGAGAAAGAAAGAAAGAAAGAAAGAAGGAAAGAAAGAAAGAGAGAAAGAAAGAAAAAGAGAAAGAGGGAGAGAAAGAGAGAAATGAAGAGAAAGAAAGAAAGAAAGAAAGAAAGAAAGAAAGAAAGAGAGAAATGAAGAGAAAGAAAGAGAGAGAGAGAGAGAGAGAGAGAGAAGAGAGAGGGAAGAATGAATGAAAGAAAGAAAGAAGAGAAGAGAGAAAAGAAGAGAGAAATGAAGGGAGAAAGAAAAAAAAAGAAGGAAAGAAAGAGAGAAAGGAAGAATGAAAGAAAGAAGGAAAAGGAAAGAAAGAGAGAAAGGAAGGAAGGGAGAAAGAAAGAAAGGAGGAAATAAAGAAAGACAGAGAGACGGAAAGAAAGAAAAAAAGAAAAAGAGAAAGGAAGGAAGGAAGGAAGGAAAAAAGGAATGAAGGAAGAGTGAAAGAAAGAAAGAAAAGAGAAAGAAAACAGGAAAGAAAGACAGGAAAAGGACGAAAGAAAGAAAGAAAAAAAAAGCAAGAACTGAACAAAGAAAAAAAGACATAAAGAAAGAAAGAGAGCATTGAAAGTATTGAAAGAAAAAAATATTGAAAGAAAGAAAGAAAAAAAAGAAAAAAGAAAGAAAGAAAGAAAGAAAGAAAGAAAGAAAGAGAAAACAGAAATAACGCACCACAAAAAAGAAAGAAACAAGAAAAAAATGAAAGAAAGTATTGGAAGCATTTAAAGAAAGAAAGACTGAAAGGATGAAAATGAATGAATGAAAGAAAGAAAGCATTGCAATAAAGAAAGACAGAAAGGACTGAATGAAAGAAAGAAAGAAATCACTAAAAAAAAAGAAAGAAAAAAAAAGAGAAATCACTGAAGGAAAGAAAAAAAAAGGCATCTAAAACATTTAAAGAAAGAAAGAAAAAATAAAACATTGGAAAAATTGAAAAAGAAAAAGAAAAAAAAAACACCAGTTAATTAATTCTACCAATTAATCGATACGCATGAAGTTAATGAAAATTATTTCTACCACTTTATATAACGAAAAAAATTACCTAAAATCTATGCAAGCCCCAAACCCTTTTTATCATATGGGTGTGGCAGTGACTGAGGGTCTACATGTCCTGGGAATGACGTTAAACTCTATCTGATGGTGAGGTTACAGTTTTGGAGGTTTGGGAATGTGGAGCACCCCTTCATCACCATTGCTCCCTGGTCCACTTTGCCAGGAGTGGTAGTACCTGTTAGGATCCGATTTATGGGTTACATAGAAAAACATGAGTTGAATTAACAAAATTGTATATCCATTAAGAATTGATTTTATTTCAAAACTTTATCGGCATTAAATGACCCACTGAGGTTGATATGCCGTAAAACAAACCAAACCAAACTAAAATCTATACACTAAAAATCATATATATATATATATATATATATATTATATATATAATATACTATATATATATATTATATAAAAGAAAGTTCTTGGGTATGTACGTGCGACTATAACTCAGAAAAGAGGAGTCCTCAGATTTGAATCTTGCCATATAGATTAATATCCTTCTAACTAAGAAACAGCAAAATTTGGTTATTGATTTTTACTAATTAAGTGATATAATTAATTGATTAAGCAAACACCCAATTTGCGGAACTGTCCATATACAGCCTGTGTAACAAAATATTGTTCGTGGCTGACTTTTCTGTTACGAACGATTTACAAGCGATATCAGCAGTGAAGTTTTAATTTTAGTAATAATTTCGCAGTCTTAGCGTCCGCTCGGAATTTTCCACCTATTTTGGTCCGATCTTTAAATATGTATATAGCTGAAAAAATAAATATAATCTTTCTGAATATGCAATTTTTTATTGCGTTTTTTAATCATTTGATTATTTTTTAACAGCGACGTTAAAATGCTCGAGAGCGAAAGTAATGATTTTTCTTTTCAGACTAAATTTTAAGGAAAAAACACATCTTTTTCTCGGCCTATTTAACGGTTCAATCTCTTAAGATATTTATATGGTTTTAAGAGAATGAATAATTTTTAAATATGTAATTTGATTGAGTTTTTTATCAAATGGTATTATTTTTTACAGCGAGTTATAAAAATATTAATTTCGCTCAGTCCGCTCCTAGAATTCGTAGTCTAATTTACAATAATCAAATCTTATTTATCGCATATTTCTGTTCTATCTTAAAAATATTATTTGGTAGAAAAAATCTTTCTAAAATATTTAATTAGTATGTTTTTCATAAATTGAATTTTTTTTTTACAGTGAATTAAATAAAATCGAATGAAAACATTTAACGACACTCAACTTTTTAAAAATTAATTCCCGTCATTCGTCGATTGTAAACAAACCTTTTTTTTTATTTTCATAATGCGTTAATTTATTATTTTGATATTAAAATACACAATAAAATCATGAATACTAATGCAGATAGTGTGCAAGAGATAATACCATTAGATTACCTAATACATTCACATGGAAATACCTCGAAAACTGCAATTGGTTTAATGTATAGTAATGTAATACTTTACTATAATAATTTGACATTAGTAGCTTTGAATTAGGAATGTATTTTTTAAAAGATTAACACTGGATTTACAAAAAAAATTTTTGTCTGAGGCACAGAAGTGAATAGTATTTTTTTTTTTACTAATTGGGTGTGCTGAATTCAATTTATAAACAGTATTTGCTCTATCACCTCTAGTTTTCTGTCTTTTAAATTGTCCCATTTTAGTATATACAGAGTATGATACATGCTTATTTCAACAGTTGGCAGCAGCTTTATTAACAGATAAAACATGATAGATAAGAACATTGAGGAATAAATATACTTGATGATACAATGTACAATCATAGTAGCCGTAGACAGTTAGAAGTGGTTTTTTCGATGATCTGCTGTATTTTTGCCTCCAGGATGTTAACGCAAGAAGCATCCAGCAGAAGTCTCCCATCATGCCGGGGGTTTCCACTGCCTTGGTAGTTGCTCTCCATCTACGTAACTTCTTGGTGGAATCTTTCTCCGTGCTCATACTCACTGCTCCAAGGTTTGGAGGGAAAAGTTGGGTGGAATGGAAGAAAATGAATTTTGAGTGACATTCGGCATCCCATATCCTCATAAGTCTTTAGCAACTTCTCAATACAGGCTTTGGTAATTTGTACGCGTGTTACAAAGAAGCCACTACTTACTGTTTTAAATGTTCCCATACTTCAGTTCCTTTAAGGTACAGAAGCTCCTCCAAAATCAGTAATCCTTCAGGCATTCTCGATCTGAGGTCCAACAAGATGCCCTCTTTGAGCTTAGGCACACTGAGACTGGGAGCACAGTAAAAGTAAATTAGAAGGCAGCCACCTTTTTGCCTGGCCTCACGAAATTTCCTTCATCAAACCAAGTAAGCAGAAAGAATTGGCTTGTTAGGCATCCTCGATGTTTGACGAGCTTTGAAGCATTTGGATGAATTGAAAAAAACAACAACCCCCCCCCAAAAAAAAAAACCAAAGTAAAATTATCATATTTAGGCAATAAAATGTGCGTCGTTGGAATTGTAATACATTTACCAAAGATTGTGTAACAAATTGTCAGGGACACCTTCCTCCTGCGCTTGCGAGGGATGACAACCTCCTGTGCTGACTGCCAGTGCAATACCGTTCTGTTAATTGAGACGTGTTGGCTCCGCTTACTGCCAAAATCCGTCCTTGATATATAGCATTATATATATATATTATATAGTATAATGTATGCTATCACTTACATTTATTGCATATACTAAAAAGAGACATAAGTCACACATAATTATAAATTAACGTTGAATGCATATTATGCCTTTATGTACGTATGTGTAAAAAATGTCAGTATGCATATTAAAAACTAAGGTGATGAGTAAAAATCGGATTTCAACGCATAAGAATTCAGCACCCCTAAATTAAGTTAAAAAGCTATTTTTGTGCTTGCCTCAATTTCTTTGTAAACCAGTGTTATTTATCGTTTTACATAATTTGATTACTTTACTAATTCCCTTTTCTTTTCAAATATTAATTGAAGTTTAGCGAATCGTGTCATTTATCATTTATTTTTAAAAAATATAGCTATCATTGATTTTTACTATATATCATTATGTGATGGGCTATACTTGCAAATCCAGTCGGAAAAATTAGAGACCCAGAAAAAAGAACCACAAATTTTGTAATAAAACTTTAATTTTAACTAGGGGGTTTAGGTAGTTAGGTTAGGGTTAGGGGTTGGGGTTTTAGGTTTATTTAATGGAAAATAAATAATTTGGGTTCGTTTTTTTCTGGTCCACTGTAATTGTTTTCATTTTTCCGTCCGATTTTGCAAGTTTAGCCATATGATATCATTCCCTCAAATCTGATGAAAAGAAAATTCCTGACCTCGCCACCAGGTCCCGGATTAATTAAGATAGTTTTTACTTGTTTTGATTTTTATGGGGTTCATCCTGCGAAGGACCGACTCGGTATCAGTAGTAATAGATCTGCAAAACGATTATTAACAATGTTTTTATCTTCTACCCGGGCTTGCCGGTAAAGCCTTGCTATAATATATATATATATATTATATATATATATATATATATTATATAATATATTATATATAATTGGGCATTTTCAGAACAACTCCTCCAACATATGTCTGAAACTGATCATAACTTTATTTCATGATGCACAATATTAGCCCAATATTCACAAAAAAGACTACGAAGATTTTTGAAGGCCTGGTGCAATTTTCGCTTTTGCCCTCCTTAAATAATAGACAGGGATTCTTTAATATATCTCCGTTTCTAGCTAAAATAGTGGTTGAATAATTACAAAATACAGGCTTCATTTAATTATTATTTAGTTATCATTCAGCACTTTGTCCCTTTGTCTCTTAAACAAAATCAGTCCATTAATACTTCTTCTTCTCGTCTTTGTGCATTCCTTCGATTGCGTCACGCGTCATGACATCTTCGCGATGCTGTAAGGATCGCGACTTCCTTTCAAAATAAACGCTGATCAAAATACAGTTAACATAATAAAAAAGATTTTCATCTCCTGTCATCTTATAAAAAACATCCATCATTTTTTACCCCAAGGAACATCCTGATGAAGGTTAATTGAAACCGAAATTTTAAACACGATAATTAAATTCATCCCATTTCGGAACCTTACTTTATTTTTTCAAATTTCTTGCTTTAATATAATAAATATATATATATATTATATACTATATATTATAACTCACAACCAGCCGTGACACCACAAAAGAGGTACTATAATAGGTATTTTCCTCAGAACACTTAATATTACTTTTAATTTCGCTGTATTATAAAAAATGGGACACATTAGTTCGTGGTTTTCTCCCCCCCCCTCACGCAGAAGATTTGGGAACCTGGTTCCGCGCATGCCGTCACAGAAGATGTTTTAGAGACTTATCCAATGAACATTGGATTCAAGAAGTTGGATTTAAAATGTTGGATTTCCCTGAAAATTCCGAGATGCTGAAAACATATTAATCTATTTATTGCACTTCATAAGGAAATTTCAATAAATTATGTATAATGTTATAAAACCATAATTCATTACAATGAGAACACATTCCAAAACTTCATATCCAATCCTTTACAAAATGCACTAGGGCAACTGCCTCAAATCCCACAGAACGGTCCCACCACACCCACATAGATAATATTCTACCTAACAACTCTAACCCACCGCTACGCATAATAAAAATATAAACAACCTAAGAATCAAAACTGTCACCCTAGCCTCGAAAAATACACCCAATATAATTAACAAATCCTGGACAACATGTAAAATCTTAGCAGACCATATACACGCTACATGTATGGACTGCCATAAAATACATAGGTGAAACCTCCAGAACCTAAAAAACAAAAAACAGTATTTACGAACATAAAACGCAACATTAATTAGGTGCACACAATGGTTTCTTCTAAATATATATCAGTAAACAAAACACAATTTCGATTCAAAAGTGACTCGCATGTTAGCATACATCACAATAAAAAGGTTAAGGCAAATTTTTTTGAAGCCAGCGTGATAATAACATAGAGAATGTTAATTATAGACCTGGCTTTTAAAAACAATATCTCAATCTTGGTAAATCAATCATTAATACTACAGATCAAACTCGGCCATAGCAAAACAACGCACACACTCACACACACACACACATTATACTCATAATATATTGAGACATATCCAATTTTCGTCTGCTTTCATTTTAAAATCGAAATAGAATTAAAATCGAATCAAATTTTGTCTAAGTTGAAAAAGTAGCTAACATATGAGCATCAGTAAAAAAAAAAAAAAATCAAATAATATTTAAACATATGATTTATTTGATACATTCAAAACTATTTTTTTTACGTTTAATTTGGCTTCAAATATGGTCGTAAATGCTGTCAACGATGGGCGTAAAAGCCATGTTTTACAAATAATTTACAGGAATTATTCCGATTTTATGAAATTTTCAGTTTGATTTATCAATTGATGAATTTATATATGCATCAGTTATTTTATTTCAAAACTTTTATTTAGTATTTTGCTATGATAAATTGATATATAAATTCATTTAAATATGAATAGAATGTTAAGTTAAAATGTATATTTTTAGATTCTAAAAATAAATATCTACTTAATGCAAATTTTTTTGGTGCCAAAAGTATAAGTTTGAAGAAAATCGATTGAAAAGTACCCCTCCCCTTTTTAAGCAGAAAAAATTGATGTAATAATTTTTTCTTTATAAAAATGATAGCAATTAATAATTATCCGAAAGAGTAAAAAAAAACAAAAAATCTCCAAAATTATTATTTTATTTTTTATTTTCATTTATTCGGTACTTATTTTCTCTGAATAACCTAAAAAATTTGTTTTTTTTTCCCATTCATAACTTGGTCTTTTTCTTTTATTTATACTGTAATTAGTTATAATAGACCACGAACTTTTGCGCCCCAAAATATAATATCGAAATTTTTTATTAAAAATCGGATTAATTAGTTTATATTTATTGATCTTATTTAAAAGAATTTCCTGTGATCGCCTTATTGACACGATCGCTGGAAATTGTACATCCCTATTATTATGTAAGAAAAATTTGTGGAATAATCTTTACAGTTTAAGATTCAACAATCTTGATTTCATTTTAAAATCAGTAAACTTAACTATTTAAAAATCATAAGTATCTACTACAATTTATGACTAAAAATAAAAACACACACAAAACAAAGTTTCATGGGTGCAGGGCCAGCTCAGAATTTAGCTATCACTCACATAAGTTTTGTTGCATTGAATGACATATATCAACATGCTGATTGTAACTGACATTTGCAATTTGGTTACATACATTCAGCAAGTATTGGATGATGTACGTGATTACACATGAAGGAATTCTTTGACAACACTGTCAGTGCATTTAGCCAGACTGTGATGTTCAACAATATAAATACATGTATTAGTAGAAAAGGTCAACTCTACTACCATCCATCAACATCTGAAGTTCATAATGAAATCAGAAACTGTTGGTCGACTTTATATAATAAGCGGCCCCTACACAATATTTGTAAGTCTTAAGGACTCACGGGTGCGACGCAAGTCTTTAAACTGTTGTTGAAACAAATACATGTTATTAACACACACGTCTTGCGAGTTATTAATGCACAGACATGGTGTCAGACCAGATACCGAAATCAAAAGATAATTATCCGAGTGACAGTACGCATTGTTATTTTAAAAGATTTAAAATAGATAAATAAATGAATAAATACAGGCTACAAATGATGGTCAATTAAGCGCATCCGAAAAATTTGGATATGGCTGCGAGTAATCTATAACACAAGCTTTATTGATCGGCTTGTAGAAGATAGTGATATTTATTATTTTTGAAATTTCAAAAAATTTGATTAGAAAGCGCGGCAAAAGATAATTGTCAGTTCTTAAAGCCGCTAGTTATTTTGTAAAATTAGAATTCAAAGTATTTTTATGGTTTCCTCATATTATAGGAAATAAGAGACTACAATTTAAAAAAAACACAAACAGTAAAATATAGCAGAAGGAAAGAACGTTGATAATAGATGGACGATAACGAACTCTTGACATTGAGTCATTAACTTATATAGCATTAAAGATCATGTTAAACACATAGAACACATTGACAGTAGAAACAGATGATAGATAGATATATCTAATCTGAATCTCAGGGTATAATGGATAATGATGCACTTTGTAAGACTTATTTTGGATGTTGATAATCTGAAGAGTCATCATAATACACAGAGATAGATAGAGAGATAGATATATAGAAGATAGGATTCTGGCACTAAACTCTGGAGTCTACAAATTAGCTTTATGAACTAAACAATCCTTATAGCACCCGCGCTCACATAACTATAATTTGACAAAAATCAAGAAAGAATGTTATAGGATTGATAGTGTTTCAGTGATTTGTGTAGTACAACTCGCTCGATCTTCTATACATGATTATTTATTTTATTTCAAAACGTTCTCATTTTTTTCAGGCTACTTAATTTTTCGAGACAGCAGCCAACACTTATGCAGTTGAGAGGCGTAAATTGTTTCAAGTTCTGTCCTTACTGATACTATCTAACACCGATATAATGAGATATTAAAGAACGAAGATTTTATGAATAATAGAAACAAAAACAATTTTTTCATTTAATCGGTGCTCTTACTTGAGAATTAATTTTGTACTCTCTGAAATAAAAAAGTAAAAAATATATTAAATAATTTTTTTTCCTATATACGTCTTTACCTACATTTCATAACATAATTTAATAAATATTCACTCATTACACAACAACTATTTTTTTGAATAGTCATCTGAAATATATTTATCTCTGGCGAAATTAAAATTTTTCTTATTCAATCCTTTATTAACTTTACAAAATCATTGTATGTATGATGGGTTTCTGAGTCAGTGTGTGGTCATTAATTTAGATATTTATTTTCTGAGAGAACTAAAATATACAACATACTTTTGGAAACAATATAATTGATTTTCATATAAAAATACGATAATGTTAGAACACAACATTTAATTGTATGTGATGACAGAGAAACATCCTTAAATACCGTGCTCAGCTTGTGTTAGAGCGTTCGGTTTCTGTATGTCTGGAAATTAAAGATGACATCTGGCCTGGGTTATTTTAATTTCTGAGTTTTAGATATTCACCCAAAGACTAGAACCCAAGGTTCTGTTGACCTAAAAACGACACAGGTCTCGAACGTCCAAGCGTATGTAGCACAGGGATCTGTGCGGGTAAGTAAGGAGCTGGATGGTAGGTGTGGTGGCGCTCCCACCTCAGATGCTAAGAAAGACATCTCCTTGGTCTAAAAACGCGCTATTGTTGAAAAGAGATATCTCGCTGACAGGTGATAGGACACCAGCTTGGATTTTAGGACGCTCGCCCGTCGACTTTACTTTTACTTTTTTACATAAACATAAATATTCTTGACCTCTTATTCACACCACACAAGCGCACACGTTATGCCATTTGTGTCGCTCGCTAACATTTAAGAACCGAAAGACCTTGCATAATCATAATAGTTAAGGTAAGATTCATTTTATTACTATTACTATATTGATTTTAATTCAGATTATTGCCTTTTTAATTAAAATATGTCAAATTCCTAAGTTCGATGTTTCTGTGACTGATTTTATCTTTTTAAATTTAATTTTTTTTTTTTTTTTACTAAAAACAAAAAAGATTGCCAATTGTATGTCTAGAAGGCAAATTACTATCCTGGACAGCCACCATCTAAAATGTTTTGTTTTTGATTTTTTTTTTTTTTTCAATGGATTATTTTGATGCACACGCATCTTCAGATTGTAAAAAAATTCTAAAAAGTCTCTTTATTTTCACGAGTTCTGTCGTAATATTGGCAACAGTCAGTAAAAGGAAAGATATTGAGTAAGTGAGTAGTATTGTTATGTGTGGTCAGTGAATGTTCTGATCGATACACGTAAAGGCGACGTTAAAAGTCGGTGCGAGCACGCCGTACATGATGATATGAAGATCAGTCTCAGTTTGGCCTCCATTTTAATATTTCTTTCATATTAAATCAATGGATTATGTATGTTACAACAAAACACGCAACAATATCAGATTTTTAAAAAAGATTCTTAAAATTTTCTTTACTTTTTGAGTTTTTAGGGGTGCTTCATTTTTCCCCCAGTACATGGAAATTTTTATAGTCAATAAACAAGACAAAAAGATTAAACTCCATTTATGGCATTTATGGATATCAACTCGAAAGTAATAGTGAGGGCAAAATTTGTATTTTCAATGAAATATAATATCTTTATATATAGATTTTTATAATATCAAACGGATTTTAACTTGCTATAAGTTAAAACGAGTGTGTAAATTTACAGAACTTTAATAAATCCCTAGCTGTATTTAACAGTAGCGCTATTACCTCATCTCTCATACACCCACAACAAAAAGAAATGTTTATAAGTTTTTAAAAATATTCTAAGAGTCCATTATTGAACAGCTAATAAAAAAGTTCAACGTAAACTTTTGTTGAAATTCGGGAGGATTTTTAATGTATAACAAATGGTATTAAAAATAATTGCATATTGTTATAACATTTTCTTTTTTTAATGTGGTCATTATGTTACTACTTATCGATTTAAACTTAAAGTTTGACTTAAATCAGCATCTTATTTATATTTTAATTTTCATCGCTTATTAAAATCTCCTCGCCAGACGAGGAATTAATGCTAGTCCCTAGGAAAACGACATGATAAATTACTAATAATAAAGGAATAAGGATAGAAAGACGCAAGAGATATCTTCTGAGGGAACCAAGATTTAACTTTATCAGCAGTGCATTGCCACCCGCTCCACGCCCCCGCACGCTGCTGAGCAAAAGCAAGATTTCAGTGTAGAAAGCAATTAGAAAATTATGAAACTAAATATTGACGAACCATAGATAACATATCACATGCAAACAGGCAAGAGATAGAAAATAATGATTGCGTTTATTGTGAACAAATATATGAAGGGGATAAGAATGTCTGGCTTTGCCAGGGAATAGTTATAGATGCAAGAAAAAAAGAAAACAAGCTGTGGGCAATCTTTCTAATTATCAGATGAAACAACTTGCAGTGTACGCCAATTAAACTCCAACCGCCCACCTTAACCCATTTATCTCTGTGTTTTTTTTTTTTTTTTATATTTTTTCTTAAATATACATACCCTGTCCGGATTCAACTTTCTCTCTTCACAACATAATCTTCATTACAATGACTGCTATTTAACCACCAGTAAGGCATTGCACAACAACAAAGCTTCAATCCAGCTGATGCTCTGGGTTTCTAGGCATTGGTTTTGGGGGANCAAGCGCGGGAGAAATTTGCTAATATGGTAACTGTAACATTATCTTGTCTGAAGTGTGATAGGGATGCAGTGCATCAGAAAGTTACCGAGACTAATAGAGTGTTGGTAACACTAATCATTTGAGCTGCCCCAAAGTACAGACAATGATTTAGGTCTGCACGAGCCCTTTTGCACATGATCTTCTCCTTACTTAATGGTTATAATGTAATGTATATAGCTATATAAGATGGTCTATGAGCCATAACGTAATAGAAGATAAGACAGGGGCGTAGCAGGAAGAATAATGAAATTCTCGTTATCACCTGTGAGTCGATCGTAGCCAGATGAAATAGGGATTTGATTAATTTTAATTCGCTTTTAAAATTCGATGAAGCAGATGTTTATGCCAGTCCCTAATCTATTAAATACTAAGATTTTTCTTTATTACGATAAATTACGATAAATTAACACGAATTACGACAAATTTCTATAAATAAACGAGAATTAAGACAAAAAAAGAGACACCACCCCCCTAAAAAACATTTAACACCCTAAGTTGGTGTTTCTTTCAAGTAACACGATGTGGCGCCGAAGCTTGGCGGTCGTTATTTTAAAAATTCACCGGGGCAGCAATTTTCAGAGGCAGCGGACCGGATGCACTTCCTCATAAATTACCAAAAATAATTTACAAAATTTTTAATTTAAAAAATTTTTTTATCATTTTAAAAATAAGAGTTAATAATGACTATTTTCTCTGAATGTTTGAGAGGAGGCTTTGATGATTAGTATTATCTGCGTTAATAGGACGGTAATTTATGAGGAAGTGCGTCCCGGTCTCCTGCCTCAAAAATTGCTACCCGGTGACTATCAAAAAAAACAAACACCAGCACGTCGTAATTCTGTTTTTTTTATCGTAATTTGTCGTAATTCTTGTTAGATATGAAGATGGATATATAGTTTTGAATAGACTGCAGATAGATAGATAGATAAACAAACAAAATAATATAGATGGATATGAACAAATGGAGATAGATAGATATTTTCGACAAGTTAAATGTATTTGGGGGGGGGGGGTCGCTTTCTTTTTTTGTCGTAATTCTTCGTTTATTTAAACTAAAAACAAGATATTAAACAAACATGAATAAAAAAAAATCTTAGTATTTAAAGTAATATAGATAAATATGAACAAATTGAGATAGATAGATTTGAAGATGGATAGTTTTGAATAGACGAGCGGGGTCGTTATTTAATAGTCACCGGGTAGCAATTTTGAGGCAGGGGACCGCGACGCACTTCCTCATAAATTACCATTCGGACTAATGTAAGAATATTTACGGGGTTTCGAAGAAGCTCTTATTTCTCCGTAGTTGTTGGCAAATTGTCGGACAAAGATGATAAACACACAATGGAAATTTAATTACATGTTGTATTGACAAAATAATACAAGAACTTGTTACAAATTTTATTTGGTATTTGCTACAAGACTTATCTGACTCAGATAAGTCTGTTAGCAAATACCAATAAAATTTGCAGATTCTGAGTTAAGAAATGTCTTGGAGAATAGGTGATAACAGGGGTATTCTGTTCATCTCTGTAGTTTCTCGTCCTTCAGTAAGTGTGCTATTGTAGCTGCCTTTTAGCATATGCTGATACAATGCCTTTAAAAGTTAGCTGGTTGTAGAGTTCTGTGATAAGTTGCCCTGTTTTGGGCTTGGTGATGAGAGCTTTTAGTTTTACGTCTCTCCTTCAGTACTGCTAGGCGATAAGTGAAGTTTTTGGTTTTTTGCGCCAACAGGGGGAGATAATAACTATGGAATTTCCAATAAATGTCCTCACTTTCATTGTTATTTGTACAACGTTTCGGCCAATATTCCTCCGGTCTTCTTCAGGTATTTCTTGTTGCACTCGGCGAAACTTTTCACTCCAATTGGACACATGGCCTAGTGGATAAAAGAGTTAGGTTAAGACAGTCTAAATGACAGGTATGTCTAGATTGCAGGTTCAATCCTGATCAAGGCAGCAAGTAACATAGAATTATAATTAACACAGCTTAACGCCTCTACCCCAGCTATGGTTAGCGGAATGAACCGAGATACCTCCCGTGGACTGAATAAGTTCCGTGATGGCTCCCGATTATGACAATAATGTTCCCGATTACGAAAAGAAGGTTCCGAGTTCGGAAAAGAAGTTAGAGTTTGTAGGAAATAGACTTGTCAACTCGAGTCAATTCCTGGACGAAGCTGTTGCATTTCACTTAGTGCTAATACCCTTGGGAAAGGTATGAATCCAATTCTCCCTCCAGCTATGGGTAAATAGCAAGGCAGACTGGACTCTTTACCATGGCTAGGTAACCAGTCTAGGAGAAGGAAAACTCTGAATTCAAACCTGTTAAACTCCGCTTAAGAAATTGACCTTGTGTCGCATCCTGCTTGTGCGTAGGGGTTGGTATATATATATATATATATATAAACATATGTATATAACATATGTATATACACACACACACACAATACACTTATTTATACATATAACATATATATACACACACACATGTATATATATACACACACACACACACTCACACAACATGTATATACACACACATGTATATATATACACTCACACATGTATATATACACCACACACAAAATGTATATATACACATACACATGTAACACACACACTCACACAACATGTATATACACTCACACATGTATATATACACATACACAACATTTATACACACACACTCACACAACATATTATATACACTCACACACACACACACACGTATACATACACACACCACACACACACCAACACACACACACACCACACACACACACACACATATATATTATAATATATAATATATATATATATATAATATATATATATATATATATATATATACACGCACACACACATATAGTTCTAAATGACAGTTATCTCTAGATTGCAGGTTCAATCCTAATCAAGGCAGCAGTAACATAGAATTAAATTAACACAGCTCAACGCCTCTACCCAGCTATGGTTAGCAGAATGAGAACAGGATACCCTTGTGCACTGAATAAAGGTTAGGTTCAAAGTAACATGGTGCCTCCCAATTCGACAAAAGTTCCCGAGTCCAACAAAGAAATACCTGAAGAAGGCTGAGGCATATTGGCTGAAAACTTGTACAGATAACAATTAAAGATGAGGACAATAGTCCAAATAACGCAGATAATACAAATAACTTTTTTTATTGTTACAAATTATTTTTATTGTATTGTTACAAAATTATAAACAGTGTAATATTTGCGGAGTTCCGTTCCGGCCTGCCTGCCTCAAAACAACTAGCCGGTGGCTACTGAAAAAAAAACACCAGCTATGATTGAAGTCCTAGCTGAAGCGGTGAAAACAAAAAACAAACCAACTTTCCCGAAAACCCAACCCTACCCCTAACCGTAACCCTAAGCCCTAGCCCTAAAACCCCCCTATTAAGTTTTATTACAAAATTTGTGGGTTCTGTTTTTCTGGGTCATAGGATTTTGAGTATGATTTGCAAGTTTTACAAAAACTTGTAGTGAAACGGTTAAGAAATGGTTAGGCTATTCAATAAATGTTTTGGTGGACCTGAGCATCTGGAACCTAAAATCTTTGTTTTAATTTCTTTTCTTTTTCTTCAATGGATTATTATCGTTTACACACCAATCTACCAGACTGTAAAAAAAAAATTCAAAAAGTATATATATAAGTTTTCTAGCATGCTCAGACCCCGTATAAGTTTATAGTAAATCGACCCCCCATATCTGAACCACTCAAACTGAACTTGCGCAAAGGTGTCAAAGTTAGTGGCCCAGAAAAAACAGAAACAAAATTATTTATTTTCCCAATAAAATTAACCTTAAACCCTAACCCCAACCCTAACCCTAACCCTAAACCCCCTAGTTAAAATTACCAGTTTTATTACAAAATTTGTGGGTTCTATTTTTTCTGGGTCACCTTAATTTTGACACCTTAGTGCAAATTCAGCCCAACTGTTAAGGTAGAGCAGTTCCGATATGGGGGATCGATTTACGATAAACTTAATGGGGAACTTAGCACCCCTGAAAACTCGAAAAATATATCACTTTTTTGAATTTTTTTTTTTTACAATATGATAGATTGGTGTGTAAACGATAATAATCCATTGAAGAAAAAGAAAAAAAAATACAAAGAAAAATTTTTTAAGCGGTTCTGATATGGGGATCGATTTACGATAAACTTATACGGGGGGGATTGAGCACCCTAAAAACTCGAAAAATAAATAACTTTTTTAATTTTTTTTTTTTTTTTTTTTTTTTTTTTTTTTTTACAATCTGATAGTTGGTGTGCAATCGATAATAATCCATTAAAGAAAAGAAAAAAAAAATTAAAAACAAAAAATTTTTATTTTGGTGGGGGGTTCTAGATGCTCAGTTCTGCACATATATTTTTTTTTCATTGAGAAATAATTTTTTTAATTTTTACTAATTTTTTTTTATTTTTTTTTTTTTTTTTTTTCAATTTCGTTTTAAAAATAGAATTTAAGAATAATAACGTTTTTTTTTTTTTAAATGTTTTTAATAACATAAATAAAAATTTAGTTATATTGAAAATAATTTTTTTTTTTTTTTTTCTTTTACAAGACGAAATCCTCCAGCTGATACGAAAAGTGGATGACAATTGGTTAGAAGGAAGAAGGGGAGATAAAATAGGAATCTTCCCGTTATCCTTTGTCGAGGTTTTTATTTTATTTTTATTTATTTTATATAGGCCTTTTTTTTTTTTCTTTTTTTTTTTAAATTTATAAATCATTTAATTTTATATAGGATATTCCATTTATAATTTTATAAGGTCTCAATTTTATTTTTTCACTATTAAACTTTACACCAAGAGTATCATCCCAGCTATGCCAATATTATGTTGGAAGACCTGAAACCCTCCTATGAAACCAGTTAATAACATAACTGATGCTAACCAGTGGCATTTAAAAAAAAAAAAAAATTATTTTGCATAGCTGGGATGATACTCTTGGTGTGTTTGAGATAACTAATCAGCGCAGGGCAGTGTCCTCAGTTATGTTATTAACTGGTTTCATAGGGGTTTTAGGTCTTCCAACAAAATACTCTCCTTCGCCAGTCAGACCCTGTTAAATTTTAACTCGCTGCCTTTTTGTTCAATGCCAACAGAAAAATGGCTTTAAATAGAGTATGCAAAATAAAATAGGATCTTCCTGTTATCATTTATTTTTTATTTGTTTTTTATTTTATTTTTCTATCTAGGCTTTTTTTTTTTTTTAAATTTATACATCCTTTAATTTCATATAGGAATATTCCATTCATAATTTTGTAAGGTCTTTATTTTTTTTTTTTTTTTTTTTTTCTCCATTAAACTTTACACCAACTCTGGGGTCTAACCGGAAGACCCAAAACTCCCCAATGAAACCAGTCAATAATATAACTGACGACGCTGCTTAGCGCTGATTAGTCGGTCTGGCTGCAGAGGCGGGTATTATGTTGGAAGATATTTTATTTTAGATTTTTGCCCAGGACAGTGCCAGGTTTAGACTTAGTGTGGCCCTAAACTAAAAGATTTGGAGGCCCCTTGTTTAAAAGAAAGAAAAAATTATCATTTGTTAAGGTTATTTAATTTTTTATATAGGCCTTTTTAATTTTCATATAGGAATATTCCATTTATAATTTTGTAAGGTCTTTATTTATTTATTTATTTCTCCATTAAAGATTACACCAAATCTAATGGGGTCTGACTAAAAGACCCGAAACCCCGCAATGAAACCAGTTAATAATATAACTGACGACGCTGCTTAGCGCTGTTTAGTCAGTCATAAGAGCTGTCAAAATTGAAATTCATAATCAATTTCAACCAGATTGAAGTTGTATTTGAAATCAAGGTTCTCAATTGTTAATACTTACATTCCTTTCTGTCTCGCATATCCATGCAATTTTTTTTCTACTTCTACATTAAACTTACATCAAGAGTATCATCCAAGCTATGCCAATGATTATATAAAAAAATAAAAATAAAGACCTTACAAAATTATAGTTATGTTATTAACTGGTTTCATAAGGGGGTTTCGGGTCTTCCAACATAATCCCCTACTTCCGCCAGTTAACCCCATTAGAGTAACTCACTGCCTTTTTGTTCAATGCCAACAGAAAAAATGGCTTTAAATAGAGTATGCCAACGCAGTCTCCAGCCTCTATACATCTGGTTGGCTAATTCTACAGCCAATCATCGTTCAGAGTAGTTTTTATTATTCAGGATCGTGTGGCTCAGACAACTGGTTAAAAGGAAGAAGGGGAGATAAATAAGGATCTTCCGTTATCATTTTTCAAGGTTATTTTATTTTATTTTTACATAGGCCTTTTTTAAAATTTATACATCATTTGATTTAATATAGTAATATTCCATTTATAATTTTATAGGTCTCAATTTTTATTTGTTCTCTATTAAACTTTACACCAAGAGTATCATCCCAGCTATGCCGATACTATGTAGGAAGACCTGAAACCCACCTATGAAACCAGTTAATAACATAAGTAATGCTAACCAGTGGCATTTAAAAAAAAAAAATTATTTTGCATAGCTGGGATGATACTCTTGTGTGTTCGAGATACGACAAAATAGCGCAGGGCAGCGTTATCAGTTTTGTTATTAACTGGTTTCATAGGGGGGTTTGGGTCTTCCAACATAATACTCTCCTCTGCCAGTCAGACCCTGTTAGAGTTGATCAAACTTTAACTCGCTGCCTTTTTGTTCAATGCCAACAGAAAAAATGGCTTTAAATATAGTATGCAAAATAAAATAGGTATCTTCCCGTTATCATTTATTAAGGTTACGTAATTTTTTATATAGGCCCTTTTAAAAATTTATAAATCATTTAATTTTTATATAGAATATTCCATTTATAATTTTGTAAGGTCTCAATTTTTTTTTTTTTTTTTTCTCTATTAAACTTTATACCAAGAGTATCGTCCCAGCTATGCCAATATTATGTTGGAAGACCTGAAACCCCCTATGAAACCAGG
This sequence comes from Doryteuthis pealeii, assembly GCA_023376005.1. NCBI lineage: Eukaryota > Metazoa > Mollusca > Cephalopoda > Myopsida > Loliginidae > Doryteuthis > Doryteuthis pealeii. The sequence continues at coordinate 48,833,041 of CM042179.1, forward strand.
CGCTGATTAGTCAGTTGTACCTCGAATACGTTATTTATTTTTAGATTTTTGCCCAGGACAGTGCCGGGTTTAGACTTAGTGTGGCCCTAACTAAAAGATTTGGAGGCCCTTGTTAACTCTTAACATCCTGTTGAGATTTTTCTAAGGCCAGAGCATTCCTATAAGGATATATTAAAAAAAGGCTAAAAATGACCTTGCATCTAAAGTTACCTATTATTTCCCTTAAATCAAAGATTCTACATATGTTTAATATTAAATTTAAATAAAGGCTATTGTTTGGGGCTGTATTAGTTAAAACGTATGGACTTCTAGCCGGGTGGAATGAGGTGGTATAGGACTTTAGAGTTAAAAAAAGAAAAAAAAGAAAAAATTAAAAATAAACTAAAAAAAAATTAAATAAACAAAAAAAAATTAAAATAAACAAAAATAAACAAAAAAAGTCAGGACTTGTATAAAAGAAAATACTGTATTTTTCAGACTATAAAGCGCATTTAAAATCCTTATATTTGCAAAAAAAATTGGCAGTTCGCCCTCTAATCCAGTGCACCTTATATCTGAATCCTGACTGTGCTTAGGACTTGTGACCTCAAACGAATTTCTATATTCACACTGCTGTAACGGAATCACTTGTGTGGTCCCTTAAAAATTGGGTCGAGAAAGAAAAAAACATTCAAAATCAGCACAGGGCAGCGTCGTCAGTTATGTTAATAACTGGTTTCATAAGAGGGTTTCAGGTCTTCCAACATAGTAACCACTCTGCCAGTCAGACCTCATTAGAGTTGATCAAACTCTAACTCGCTGCCTTTTTGTTCAATGCCAACAGAAAAATGGCTTTAAATAGAGTATGCAAAATAAAAAGGGGATTTTCATTTGTTGAGGTTTTTTATTTTATTTATTTATATAGGCCCTTTTTAAAAATTTATACATTTAATTTTTATATAGGAATATTCCATTTATAATTCCAATATTATGTTGGAAGACCTGAAACCCCCCTATGAAACCAGTTAATAACATAACTGATGCTAACCAGTGGCATTTAAAAAAAAAAAAAAAATTCTTTTGCATAGCTGGATGATACTCTTGGTATGTTCGAGATACGACAAAATAGCACAGGGCAGCGTCGTAGTTAAGTTATTAACTGGTTTCATAAGAGGGTTTCGGGTCCTCCAACATAATACCTGCCTCTGCCAGTCAATCCCCGTTAGAGTTGATCAAACTCTAACACTTTACAATGCCAACTGAAAATTCAAGGATTCTCAATTGTTATTGCTTACATTCCTGTCTTGATCAACTCTAACGGGGTGTGACTGGTGGAGGGCGGTATTATGTTGGAAGACCCAAAACCCCCCTATAAAACCATTTAATAACATGACTGATGACATAACTATAATTTTGTAAGGTCTTTATTTTTTATTTGATGTACAGAGGCTGAGGACTGTGTTGACATACTCTATTTAAAGACCTTCAGGCACCCCTTTTGCTTTGCTGATTCATAAGTACATTTTTTTCATTTACACTGGCAATATCCAGTTGTTTGTTAACAGACGATTTTAAGTTTTTTCTTTTAAATTATAAAACTAGCCCCTAACCGGTAACCTTAACCCCTAACAAACAACCGGATGTTGGTGTAAATGAAAAAAATGTACTTATGAATCAGGAAAGCAAAAGGGTGCCTAAAGGTCATATGGTCCCTATTTAAAGCCATTTTTCTGTTGGCGAACAAAAAGGCAGCGAGTTAGTTTGATCAACTCTAACGGGGTCTGACTGGCAGAGGCGAGTATTATGTTGGAAGACCCGAAACCCCCTTATGAAACCAGTTAATAACATAACTGACGACGCTGCCCTGCGCTGATTAGTCAGTCGTACCTTGAACACTTAACAGTGCCAGGTTTAGACTTAGTGTGGCCCTAAACTAAAAGATTTGGAGGCCCCTTGTTTAAAAGAAGAAAAAAAAGAAAAAATTTAAAATAAAGAAAAAAAAATTAGAAAAAATTGAGAGAAAAAATGGAAATTTATGAGGAAGTGCGTCCCGGTCTCCTGCCTTAAAAATTGCTACCCAGTGACTATTAAAATAATGGCCCAGCTCAGTCTATTCAAAACTATCCATCTCATATCTATCTATCTATCTATCTCAATTTGTTCATATTTATCTTTAAATACTAAGATTTTTTTTAATTCATGTTTGGTAAATGTCTTGTTTTTAGTCAAAATAAACAAGAATTACACCAAAAAATATGCCCCCCCCCCTCAAATACATTTACTTGTCAAAAATATCTCTCCATTTGTTCGTATCTATCTATATTATTTTGTTTGTTTATCTATCTATCTATCTATCTATCTATCTCAGTCTTGTGACAGAGAACGAGAAAGAAAAAGAGCAAGACATTGTCTTGCCTGGAGATCGAACTCGCGTCCTCCCGCATGCAAAAACAAATGCATTTTGGGCACTGGACGGACGCGAGGTTCGACTGATGTGCCCGGATGTTTGGCTAATATGCCCATAAAATAACAAGTGAGTCGAGCGCTGGGCAGTCAGCAGAAGCAGTCGACGACGAGGCGCTTTTCAGTAAAGAAATGGATTTTAGTCGAACAGAAACAAAACTAGATAGGAAATGTGATTTTGAACTGCTAAAGATTATTTCGACTACGACGACGGATTTTCCAGCTGCTAGACGAAGTATGTGTTGACCAACAGAGGGTCTGGCTTGTGAGAATAAGAACTTGCTTGTTTTTGGTTCCCCCTCGGCGGGAGATTGTTGATTCGAAGGTCTATTTTGCCCCATATATTTCCCCCCCTTCTATAAGGCTATTCCAAACTATATATCCATCTTCATATCGAAACAAGAATTACGAAAAATTAACAAGAATTACGAGCTGGGGTTGTTATTTTGATAGTCACCATGTAGCGGTTTTTGAGGCAGGAGACCGGGATGCACTTCCTCATAAATTACCTAATTAATGTGTGCTCAGAAATAAAATTTAATTTATTTTCAGATAAAAAGTATTTTTGAAAAATAGGAGCCTTCAAAGATGAACATGCCTAAAAATGACCTTCGCCTTCTTATGTTGCATGAGTTCAAGCTTGGGCACAATGCCTCCGAAACTGCTGCCAATATCAACAAAGCATGGGAGATGAATCCACAAGTGATTGGACAACCGTCGTAAAGGATCCACTTTTCGTCACAAGTGACTATTCGGTCAAGAAAGGGTCATTGGTGTTACGCAAACTGAGCATCGAGCACACTTCAAACCTAATTTTGGTGCTCATTGAGCTCATGAGGAACCCATTTATCGAGCTTTTTTACCTTTCCAATACTCTGTAAATGTGGAAATTGTTGCAATGCTGACACCAAGTGTCTGAGACATTTCTATGACACTTTGTTGTGGATTTTGCTCAACAACTGCCTGCAATCGTTCATTGTCAAACTGCATGTCCGTCCTCTACCTTCTTCATTTCAAGACTCTCATCTCCATGCGAATTTCTGGAACCACCTTCGTACAGTCCGATCACTTGTGGATTCATCTCCCATGCTTTGTTGATATTGGCAGCAGTTTTCGGAGCATTTCCCAAGCTTGAACTCATGCAACATAAGAAGGCGAGTCATGTTTAGGCATGTTCATTTTTGAAGGCCCCTATTTTTCAAAAATACTTTCTATCTGAAAATAAATTACAAATAAACAAAAAAAAGAAAAATAAACAAAAAAAAAAGACAGGACTTATATAAAAGAAAATACCGTATTTTTCAGACTCTAAAGCGCATTTAAAATCCTTATATTTGAAAAAAAAATCGGCAGTGCACGCCCTATAATCCAGTGAACCTTATGTATGAATCCTGGTTGGGCTTCGGCCTCGTGACCCCCTATATTTTTACGGCATGTGGAATTGGATTAATTAGAATAATTAATTAGGGGGGTTAGGGTTAGAAGGCTATCACAATGCAGGTGTAAAGAAGAAAAAAAATAATAATACGGTAACAATGATGTTGTGTTAACCTGTATTTAATTCTTGAATTTCCGAGATAAAATCTCCGCCCTGTCGGCTGGGGCGTTAGAATGCATCGACTGCACCTCTGCAGAGGGGTAAGACTCCCCCAATGGGGCCACCTGTTGGCCATGGGTGGCGACCTGTGATGTTTAAGGATAGAACCCAGGTGGATGAGCAGTTCATGACATGCAATACTCCACTTTGGCCCTATCTTGGGCTAGATGGGCGGTCGAGAGGCCCCCTCCGATCAATCGGCTGGTCATGTCAAGTCCTAGCACCTATATGATTTTCCCAACCCTATTGCCCTTATGGCAAGCCCCAAGCCCTTTTTATCATATGGGTGCTAGAAGCAGTGGCTGAGGGTCTACATGCCCTGGGAATGACGTTAAACTCTATCTGATGGTGAGGTTCCAGTTCTGGTTTGGGGAATGTGGAGCACCCCTTCATCACCATTGCTCCCTGGTCCACTCTTTTTTTTTTTTTTTTTTTTTTTTTTTTTTTATGAACTCATTGCACATGTTTTCCGGTTAACGCTGGGGGTCCAGCGAGCTTCGGCCGCTGGAATTGTCGAGAGTTTAATAATAGCGTCGATCCCAGGGGGCTATCCCCCCCTCTTGTGGGGGAATGCTGAAGGGATTGACGCAATTTTTGTTCTTTCCCACCCATGAGCTTCAGCTTGTGGGTGGGCCCACGTTAAAACGAGGCTTTGTTCCCAGTCTATACAAGTGGGGTATGCGACAAATATACCAGGAGTGGTAGTACCTGTTAGGGTCCCATCTATGAGTTAAATAGAAAAATGTATTTATAAAAAAAATTGTATAATCCATTAAAAATTGATTTATTTCAAAACTTTATTGGCATTAAATGACCCACTGAGGTTGATATGCCGTAAAACAAAGCCAAACCAACTGCTTTGTTCTGCTTTATGCGTCTTATACTCCGGTGTGTCTTATACATTGTAATACTACTGTTGCAGATTAACTATTGTTTCAATTCTTTTGGCGCGAAAAGAAATTCAAAAAGACAAAGGAATTGAGAAACAAAGGATGTTCCAGACAGAAGTCTGGATAGAAGAAAGAGGAAGAGTGATAAAAATATAAGGCTTATTGCTGACCGGGTCAAACAAACTGTCTGGAAAAACAACAATAGCAGGATGACAAAGGACTTCCTATTGTCTGGTGACAAATCTAGGATTGCAGGTCATGCCCTACAGTTCCGGTGTAAATTGAATAGACCAGAGCATGCTGGGTAAAAATTGAAAAAGTGACGGTTAACCGAGAGTTCAGGAGTTGAGATTTGGTAGCCGCTAAGTTCAGTCACTCCCGTCGACTCTCCGAAGAAGAGATTTGTTATAACTACGGTTCATTTCACCACTCATTCAAGCTGGCGCTATCACGACTCACACCTACTTTTCATCCACGGCGACCGAGGAAAGAAAATAAAGTCCAGCTTTCTTTTGTATACCTATGTTGGTTTTTAATCCAGTGTACTACACATCAGCGCTGTCAATTGATACAGTATATAACACTACCTCTGGTCACGGGAACCAAATGTAATACTACCCTTCTTACGGGAACCAAATGTAATACTACGGTGGTCGTGGCATCAAATGTAATACTATGCCTTCCTGCAGGAAGGCACCAAATGTACCAATATGCTTGTTCCGGGCTGTACCTGAAAGTGACCAAATTCACCACTGTTGTTCCACAATTACAACGGATGCATTTTTAATAATAAAAGACCTTTATTAGTTATACGGTGATAAAAATCATGTACAACCACAAAGTGTGTTGAAGTTGAGTCGGAATTTTGTGGACTGACTGGCGATATATGTTGAGTTCTGATTCAAATTCAGGACTTTGAGTAACAAGATGACAAAGCAAAGACGGTGACAAGGGCTATGAGATGGAACTATCAATCTGGTCAAGAACCAGCTCTCCAATCTAACTGGAACCCTTTTGGGACCTCTTTTATGGGTTCCAAACCCCTGAATCCAGGGCTCTGATTGGCCAGCCAATAGAAACGCCAAACTAATGGCCTTACAGTGTAAACATCAGGAGGTGTACAAAAAACCACCCACGCGGTTGCATTTGATTAGACAGCCAATCAAAATCATGGCCTTGGGTTACACATCAAGTCTCCACCCCAGTTTCCTAATTGGTGAGGCACCTGATAATATATTTCTTATTGTATAAATGGTCTTGTGCCAGACTTATCTGTCAGTTGCTATGATAATTCCCAGGAATTGGTCAAAGATCACCTGCCGAATTGTTATTCTTAACTAAATCAACATTTTTAAAATTTAATCTTTAAACTGTTTTTGTTCGAGTAAATTTTCTTAGCTTGTGCAGTCTTCACAAGAATGACAATATATATGTATATGACAGCATTTGTATGAAACAGTCGTTCGTTTTATATCAACCAACTTTTAGCCTTTAAAATTTTTTTAGTTCGAGTAATTTTTTTCTTGTGTTGATGTTACCCCTACCACTGAGTTGTACTCTGATATAGTCGCCTGTACGACTCTAGACACAATTGTTATTTTTATATCCAAAAGTTAACCAAAATTGTTTTTTCAAGTATCTAATCAAATATCGCCAGTCAATCCATAACACTACTACAGTGTTATAATATGAAAATAGATCCGTTCACGGATACTGCGTCTTATGTTCCGGTGTGCCTTATCGTTCCAAAAAATATATCATTGTTATAGTAAAAATCAGCAAAAATCATTGTCCAATGCATTTTTATAGTAAAAAATCATTGTCCAATGCATTTTCATAGTAAAAATCATTGTCCAATGCATTTTCATAGTAAAAAATCATTGTCCAATGCATTTTTATAGTAAAAAATCATTGTCCAATGCATTTTTATAGTAAAAGTCACACACACAGAATTTGGAAGGCATGAGACAGAACCAAATTGACAGTCACTAGCAACAACTTCAGTTCTGGTGATCTTCTGTAGAAGAGATTTTTATCTCGAAATATTAAGAATAAATCACAGGTTAACAAACACCATAGTTAACTTATTTTTTCTTTACACTTGTATTGTGATAGCCTTCAAAACCAACCAACAAACCAATATAAACACAATGCGGTAATCATGAACTATTGTTTAGTAAATTAGGGTGTCCCAGAAAAAACAGAACCCACGCATTTTGTAATAAAACTGTTAATTTTCCCATTAAACTAATAAATTAGGGGTTGGGGTTTAGGGTTAGTTTAATGGGAAAAATAAATAATTTGGGTTCTGTTTTTTCTGGGTCAGCCTGTACAAGCTGACCCAGAAAAAACAGAACCCAAATTATCTATTTATTTTCCCATTTAAACTAACCCTAACCCTAAATCCTACCTTCCCCCCTCTGCCCTGTCAGCTGGGGTGTTAGAATGCACCGACTGCACCTCTGCAGATGGGTAAGACTCACCTAATGGGGCCCCCTGTTGGCCGTAGGTGGCGACCTGTGATGCTTAAGGATAGAACCCTGGTGGATGAGCAGTTCATGACTTGCAATACTCCACTTTGGCCCTATCTTGTGCTAGACGGGCGGTCGGAGAGAGGCCCCCTCCGATCAATTGGCTGGCCACGTCAAGCCCTAGCACCTATATGATTTTCCTAACCCTATTGCCCTTATGGCAAGCCTCGGCCCCTTTTTATCATATGGGTGCTAGAAGGCGGTGGCTGAGGGTCTACATGTCCTGGGAATGACGTTAAACTCTATCTGATGGTGAGGTTCTAGTTCTGGAGGTTTGGGGAATGTGAATCACCCCTTCATCACCATTGCTCCCTGGTCCACTCTGACCCGGAGTGGTAGTACCTGTTGGGGTCCCATCTATGGGTTAAATAGAAAAACATGAGTTTATAAACAAAATTGTATTATACATTAAGAATTAATTTATTTCACAACTTTGTCGGCATTAAATGACCCACTGAGGTTGATATGCCGTAAAACAAACCAAACCTACCCCCCCCAGTTAAAATTAACCATATGATAAGAAGGATTAGGGGTTGCCATAAGGGCAATAGGGTTGGGGCAATCATATAGGTGCTAGGGCTTGATGTGACCAGCCGATTGATCGGAGGGGGCCTTTCCAACCGCCCATCTAGCCCAAGAAGGCCTAAAGTGGAATATTGCAAATCATGGACTGCTCAGCCACCTGGGTTCTATCCATTTGCATCACGGGTCGTCACCCACGGACAACAGGTGGCCCCATTCGGGGAGTCTTATCCCTCTGCAGAGGTGCAGTCAGTGCATTCTAACGCCCCAGCCGACAAGGCGGGGGTGGGTAAGATTTACGGTTAAGGTTGGGGTTAGTTTAATGGGAAAATAAATAAATAATTTGGGTTTTTTCTGGATCACCATGTACAGTCTGACCCAGAAAAAACAGAACCCAAATTATTTATTTTCCCATTAAACTAACCCCAACCCCTAATTTATTCGTTTAATGGGAAAATTAATAGTTTTATTACAAAATTTGTGGATTCTGTTTTTTCTGGGACACCCTAATTTACAAAACTATAGTTCATGATTACCCACAATGCTTCAAGCAAATTATAAAACCCTTTGGTTTGTTTTTTGCTTCATTGTACTGTTTTTTTATTTTTTATTTTTAGTTTTTTTTAAATTATTTATTTTAATGTTTTTCTCTTCATCTTTCAGCTAAATGATGCCGCAAAAACATTGGTCACTTCCAGATCGAGGTGAGAATCACTCATTTATTTTTAAATAGATTAAATTTTAAGATTTCATGTAATAATGTTGTATATAGTACAAATGGAAATAGGAATTTCCGGTTAAATTAAACAAAGCAAAGAAAAGATGACAAAAATGACAAAGGACTTTTTTCCGGGTAAATCGAACAAAAGAAGGAAAGGTAACAATAAGTTCGGAAATGGATTTGCCCGTTATCAGATCAAAAGATAAAGATGCGTAGGCGTGTCGTCAATACAAAAGCCAGAGGGTCTAGTCAGTCAGACAGGAGACAGCGGACGGAGAACAAGTGAGTGACCGCACTCACGGTCACAGCCGATGGGCTGTGAGCTGTCACATAGCCACCCTCCACCTCACCAACACTAGTCATCCCAGCAGCAGTAGTAGTCATCGTCAAACCTCGGTCATTTCATTGTCAACGCTCGCCACCCACCACATACAGCCGATGAGAGAAATAAAGACAAAACTCCTACTATACCCATATGTTGTAGATTTCATTAAACGACAACTACATATATCGTCTAGGGTTAGTGACGATACCCGCTACGATACGTACGCCGATTTAGCAGCATGAGTTTGAAGAAGACATGAAGCTAGTTGTCTGAATTTTTGAGATGAGGCTTGATAATTTGGATTATTTGGACTATTGTCCTCATCTTTTAATGTAAAAATCATTTTTAATTCATTTTTATAGTAAAAATCATGTCCAATGCATTTTTATAGTAAAAAATAATTTCCAATGTATTTTTATAGTAAAAGTCATTTCCAATGTATTTTTATTGAAAAATCATTTCCAATGTATTTTTATAGTAAAAATCATTGTCCAATTCATTTTTATAGTAAAAATCATTGTCCAATTCATTTTATAGTAAAAAATAATTTCCAATGTATTTTTATAGTAAAAGTCATTTCCAATGTATTTATTGAAAAGTCATTTCCAATGTATTTTTATTGAAAAATCATTTCCAATGTATTTTTATAGTAAAAATCATTGTCCAATTCATTTTTATAGTAAAAATCATTGTCCAATTCATTTTTATAGTAAAAATCATTGTCCAATGCATTTTTATAGTAAAAATCATTCCCAATGCATTTTTATACTTCCCTAACAATAAGGAATCAATTAACACACTCAGAAGGTTCACTTAATTTTTCATTTAGCAGTAAATCAACTAACAACAAACAAGACGAAATTCATAAAACATTCAGTTCTCAACATAATGTACTTTAATTTTCCAGATCATCGTCATCATCTTCGGTGGGTGTCGCCGATGGTATTCCTGGCGGAACAAGTTGTAGCCGGAGTTCCGCATCCGTGCCAGCAGCATCCCGTATACAAAGCTCATCATTCCAACAACTATGGCATCACTTTCCGCAACAGAGGGAAAGGGTCGCGCTTCATCCTCCCACACCAAACACAGCGGCCAATACGGCCGCATCTGTACCTCCCCCACCGTTAAATGTTTCGATGACAGCCATGGCAAACGCCAGCGCCCAACAAAAACGTCATTCTTTCACGGCCACGTCTCACACTCATTCTGCCAATTCGTCGCCCACCGTACAGCAGAGACGATCGTTGGAGCTGTCGCCAACGTCTGGCGCTATGCCACCAACGTCCCCTCTACATGTCGCTTTGCCGCCACCGCCAGCTCCTGCTTGTAGCAGTAACGTGGGAGCGGCGTCGGCTATGAAATTACTGGTACACTTGGTAAGTTTTACAGATTCTATTAATTCCTAACTATATCAGGGTGTTGGTCGTTCACATCGGGGTATCACCACTTATTCAAACGTCTGTGGGGTCGACATCCTTATCGGGCCCCACAACAAGTGGAAGTACGCATGCCCGGCGCAGGGTTGTCCGGACTGAATCCGGTACACCCGCAGTTTGTGATGGAAATGCGTTTGCAGGCAGAATTAATTCCCCACCAGCGGTCAGAACCGGACGTTCACAAGGCAGAAGGACAGGTCTATTTATGACCTCTCGTTGAGGTCGTTACAGCCTGGTGCAAGTCATAATGCCCCGAAAACGCATGTTTGTGCAAGAATTTGCGTATTTTGGACCTTTAGTGGACGGAAGTGACCACCGAAAGTCTTTGAGTTGGTTTGACCTAATTCCGAAGGGTTCACGTGCTGATGAAACTGGTCACTTGGCTGACCGAGTTTTGTTGGAAGTCCGAGAGAGGAAAGGGGAATGTAAGAAAACGTATATTTGGAAGCATGGTAGTAATATGCTGTATACGGGAATGCAACAAGGCTCCCCTCCTAGATAATTGATCGTATCAATTAGTTGTCGAAAGGTGCAGAATGCTGCTGGAAAGGTGTCGGCTGTGAGACCGTTGAGTTTATGTGCAACGTCTCTGGTCCCACTCCAAGTACCTAGCTGTGTCAATTCTATCACGTCGGGGTCACCACTTATTCAAACATCTGTGGGGTCGACATCCTTATCGGCCTCGCAACAAGGGTTCCCACGCGTCCTGGAGAAATGAAATGTACATTTTTGAGTACTGAAAAAAAAACAAAGTATCATATTGTGTGTATTTTCAAAAAAAGAAAAATTCATTTGTCCAATGCATTTTTATAGTAAAAATCATTGTCCAATGCATTTTATATTTTATAGTAAAAATCATTGTCCAATGCATTTTATAGTAAAAATCATTGTCCAATGCGTTTTTATAGTAAAAATCATTGTCCAATGCATTTTTATAGTAAAAAAATCATTGTCCAATGCATTTTTATAGTAAAAAAAATCATTGTCCAATGCATTTTTATAGTAAAAAAAATCATTGTCCAATGCATTTTTATAGTAAAAATTATTATTAATAAAAAATGTTAATTTTATTTATTTTCCAAGACTCTCATCAGCCTAGTTTAGCATAAAACAATTCGGGTATTTTCACCTTTAGTTGGCTAAATTCCTAGCATAAAATTGTGCGTGTGCATTATCTGAAATTATTTGTTATTAAGAACACATTTAGGATATTTTTGTGTTAAAGCATGCAGTTGATTTATTATATTTTTGCTTGAAGGCAATTACAATGCATGTATCGCATAAAATTCAATACTTCTTTTATAGAAAATGAACTTGACAAGTGGAATCCCAGCAAATGATCGCTCGCTGTGTAGAACATCGTACAAAAAAAAAAAGTATCAAATTTTATGCGATACATGCCTTCAAGCAAAAATATAATATATACTTTATTCAACAAGGCTTCTAAAAAAACATCCAAAAATCTTATTTACTCCACCGAAGAGCATAAGGCCTGGTTTGTTGTTATTATTCTCTCAACGTCCCCTTACCTATTATGGTAGAGGCGTGTAAGTATCATTGACAGGGTTAATTTCGCAGGGATTGTTCACTGTGTACTGTGGCCAACGCAATATCGTCTCTGACTATGCCTGCTGAGGTCCCAGTTTCGATTTCTGTCAGAGGGAAGTCCTGAGTTATAGAATCCTTTGGTAAGTGAATAAGTCCTTGTGATATAATTTTATGTTCCGTCGTCCACGAAGATCCAAGTAATGTGCATAGGTATGACCAGAACAGCCAGTATAAGTAACAATATCAGCAGCAGAGCACTGCCAGTGATTGGACAAGAAGTTGGTCACATGGTTGTCGGCGAGTCTATAAGTATATGTGGGTATTTGTCACATGCCTTATATTCCAAAAAACACCAACACTCCCGAGTTCGAAAAGAAGTTCCCGAGTTCGAAAAGAAGGTTCCCGAGTTCGAAAAGAAGGTTCCCGAGTCTGAGAAGAAATACCTGAAGAAGGCTGGAGAGCATATCAGCCAAAACGTTGTACAAATAACAATGAAGATGGGACAATAGAACAATACTAATCTTCAAGCCTCATCTCAAACATTCAGAGAAATATCTTTTTATTTATTTATTTTCAGGAAAGCAGCGGACAGATATCAGATGATACAAAACCCGGAAGTTCCGAAGTAAATAATCCGGATATAACTTCTGGGAAAACTGTCATGTGAGTAACAGATTTATCTCTTTACTTATTTTCTCACTGATATATCCGGGTTAAGGGATATATTCTGAAGTTGGTATTTGGTATATTATCGCAGTAGTAATTGGTACAGCGAAATAGCAATCCGTCTGCCAAGCAGTCGTGGTGTAGTCTGGCGAGTAAGTTTAGCTTGTAGGCATTAGGTATAGGACCAACACAGTGTTGACTATTTATACATGACACTGTCCAATCAGATTATAGTCAGGGGGTACCAAGGTATTTACATATTCATTATATCGTGGTGTAGTCTGGCGAGTAAGTTTAGCTTGTAGGCATTAGGTATAGGACCAACACAGTGTTGACTATTTATACATGACACTGTCCAATCAGATTATAGTCAGGGGGTACCAAGGTATTTACATATTCATTATATCATTCACCAAATTGTAAACTAATATCCGCCCTGTCGGCTGGGGCGTTAGAATGCACCTCTGCAGAGGGGTAAGACTCCCCCAATGGGGCCACCTGTTGGCCGTGGGTGGCGACCCGTGATGATTAAGGATAGAGCCCAGGTGGATGAGCAGTTCATGACTTGCAATACTCCACTTTGGCCCTATCTTGGGCTAGACGGGCGGAGAGGATCCCTCCGATCAATCGGCTGGAAGAACTTGTCAGGGTGATCGGATCTCCATACGACTGACAATTTGTTTGTGGCTGACCATGCCTTTGCTATTCGTGTGTTAACATCGCTCTCTGTGGATGAGATATTACTACCTAGGTACGTGAATTGTTCTACAGGCTTGAGAGGCGTGCCATTGAGTATGCCTAGACTACGTACTCAGAACATCATTAGATACCATAAAAGAAAAAGGTTTCACACTGAAAAAGGCAAGAAGCAGGCGATATCTCGCACAAACAGTCACCGATGCAGACTATGCTGATGACCTTGCACTTCTTGCAGATACACCGGCACAGGCTGAGTCACTGCTACATAGGTTGGAGGAGGTGGCAGAAAATATCGGCCTCTATTTGAACTCCAGTAAAACAGAGTTCATGAGTTTCAAAAAGAAAGGAAACATCTCCACACTCAGTATTTATGAAATTGTTAATTTGCATTTGGTTAACCAAGCTTTGTTGAATTATCTAAGTTACGACTTAGTATAAGTCCATGCAATTTGAAATTAAAATTCTGCTTGGAAATGTCTTTACGCCACAAACTTGAGTATTTATGATATTGTTAAGTTTTACTTAAATTTTCTTTTTTCTTTTTCTTTTCTTATTTCAGCTATTCAGCCCTTTATAACTATAAACCTCAAAAAGAAGATGAAGTTGAATTACGTAAAGGAGACTACTATACAGTGACAGAAAAATGTCAAGATGGCTGGTATAAAGGACATTGTTTAAAGACGGGGGTTAATGGTGTATTTCCAGGAAACTACGTACAAATTTCAAGGTAAACAATTGTTACGTACTGGGGTTTTCACAGTACCAAATCAGCATATAATGTTATATACCTTCTTCTTTACTTCTTCTATATCTTGGTCATCTATTCTTCTGGCCGGCTTTGCTATTCTGATCGTCTATCATCTTGGTCTGGTCTAGCGTCTGGTGTTGACTTTCTTGGGGATTCCAGTCTGGTCTTCTATGGGGATTCCTCGTTATCAGAAGCTCTGTGTCATTGTTAGTTTTTAGGTAATAAACACAAGACTTCAATTTACATTGATGTTACTTTATTTCCAAATCCCCAAACCAGGCGTCTGCGCAGATCCTTACATCTTGCTAGCTCGGCTTCTAACTGACTGAGTTACTTCTATTCTTCTGGTTCTCACGATTTATCCCCGGAAGGTGAGAGTGAGGTCAAGCGCTGTCACTCACTCTCAAGGCCATCAGCAGCACTAATCGCCATTATGATTTCTACACTATTGCCATAATCATTAGGTGATTAATAATTATGTAACATCCCTCATAATCATACATTTTAAATTCATAATTAATTATGAATTTACTTTTTACTTGCCTCTCCATTTTGAGGCTCTACCGTATTCTGGTACTTTCTAAATTACTTCCAATTCTATTCTCTCTTTCTGCGTGGTTGTCTGGTTCCCCCCATGCATACATCAATTTTACATTTACAACAAGTTTTCAATAAAAAAACACTGCAGGGCCATTTACAATTTCTTGACAAAATCAAAACACAACTGGACCAACGTATTGGTCCCAAAATCCTGGTCACAAACCAATGTGACCCTGGTCACTCCAGCAATACATTCGCCTGGATTCCAATGACCAATTCACCAGTTTTTCGCTCCACAGGTCACTTACCTGGAGACTGGGAAGGCAATTTACATCAAAATTACAATCATACCGAAAAGGATACAAGAACATTGCACACATGGTCCCTACAATACATTAAACATCACATGCATGGAGAAAAACAACAATTCTACCGCACAACAAAAAAATCTACATCGGCTATGCGTTACTCATAGGTCCTTAATATAGCATGCACGACACAACACACCAATACCATTAAGTATTTAATTTTTCTTCCCAAAATTATATTTCAGTGCCAAATAGTTTCCAACACAATAAGTAGGTACTTGTCTGCTCTTAACATCTAATTGTTCATTGACCCTGCTTTTCGAAATCGGACTCGAGACCTCCCTCAGCCAAAACGTTCTGGAGACCATTCCAAAATCATAACCTCCCAAAAATTCAATCCTCATAAAACCTAGGGGTGGCCTCTTCACCTTCCTTCTTATTCTGCTCTTCAGAACCCCTAACACATTCTGAACCGTTGGAACATAAAACCCAAAGAGCGTGGAATATCCTCCCAAGACTATGGTAACAACTTTCTTTTCTTTATTCATTCTTCCTCATATATATTTATTTTTATTTTTGTTCAACAGGCAATCGAGTGCCTTTGGCTGTGTGAATCCTAATATACGATCAAAAGAAATTCCTACTGCTTCGTCATCGATATCATCATCCGATATGAACAATCAGCCAGGTCCAGTATTCTATGGCAACCCCCCACCCCCGTGCAGTGGTAACATGGACACCCCACCACCTGCTCCCCCACCAGCCACAGTATCCCAGCCTCACTTACGGGCAGTTGGGTCATCGTCAGCATCTTGTCACGCGACCAGCAGTTGTAGCACTAACTTACACCGTCAGATTGCGTGCGGAACGACGACAACAACGCGGACACGTACCTTACATCACGGATCGACGGTATCCTCACCATCGTCTTCGATATTGGCTGCTGCGTATCATAGCAACAATAACAATAGTAGCGGATCGGCCCTATCTCCGTCGGTCTCATCGTCGATACTTGCGGCAGCCTATAGCAACAATAACAATAACTGTAGCGGAGCCAGTGGTGGTATTGTTGGCGGTGGCGGCGGAACTACCCTGTCTCCTTCTGTTTCATCGTCGTCACAACTATCTTCGTCGTCGTCATCGACGACAACGCACGCCGTGATCGATATCTCCGGCAGTAAATCACATCCGTGTTCCGGGGGGGGCAACGCGTCGTCTCTAAAAAACGCAGCCAGCATGGGAAGTGCGGGTGCACATCATACACAGAACCTCAACCCTTCGTCGTCTTCGTCCTCCTCCTCGTCCTCGTCGTCGTCTCATAGGAATATGACGGAGTTTGCCGCCTTGCAGCATTCGATGGCGGCAAGTGCGAGTGTCACCCCACCGAATGTTGTTGCAGGAATTTCAAGTACGGTCACGTCGCACTGTACCTCGAAGGAAAAGGTAAGTCAATTATGCATATACCATTTTGTTTTATGGTCAAAGTTTAATTTTTTGCATAATTCCCAGTGGATCACCTTCCCAACCCAGTCATGCCTAGTTTTGTATTCCCGTTGTGCTAGTTTACATGATTTACCATCTCCTCTCTGTCACGGCAAAGTCTACATTTACTATTTTGTTGGGTCTTATCAATTTTTGCTTTGATATAGTTTGTCCTTATGGCATTATTCTGTGCAGCAATTATTAGTGATTCAGTCTCCCTTTTAAGTTTTCCTTTTCTTAACCATGTCCAAGTCTTTTCATGTGCAATCTCTCCGATTTGTCGTTTGAAGTGTCCATATAACCCGTCGATCGCTACTGAGTTAAAGGACTCACAGAATTTCCGAAATTGGCCGTCAAGATCGGATTTTCTGCATCAACCAAGGATTGCAGGGTCTCTATATTTGCTGGAAGTCTAGCCGAATGCCCATGTTGTGTTAAGATCTCAAATGACTAGAAAACTGCCCTCCAGCCTGGTCTGGCTTCATCTGCCCTCAAACCAAAAACGTCTGAGTTAAATAATATTTCAATTGGAACAATTTTATTTCCGTCTGGCATGAAGATATTAGGAATTTTCTCTGTGCCTCCTACTCTGGCAGGGTACCAGCCTCCTTTAGTTCCAACCAGCCAATCAAATTCACTTCTGTTCACTAATCCAAGTTATCTTTTTCCAAAGTGGAAAAAAAAAAAGGAAAACAATAAAAGGATTCTCTTCCGGCCATTTTTCAAGTGGTCTCCAACAAAATGTGAGGTCCAGATAATTTTGTTTTTCTCTTCCGGCCATTTCCAAAACAAAAGAAGTTATCTTCTTCCTAAGTGGAGAAAGGAAAACAATAAAAAGATTCTCTTTCGGCCATTTTTCAAGTGGTCTCCAAAACATGTGTGGTCTTAGAAAAACATAGGTTTTAATTCGTTTCTTATAAGATTTTCAACAAGGAGTTGTATCCTTTCTCAAATAGAAAAGGGAAAACAATAAAAACGCTTTTCTCAAGGGCCGAAGACAACACACAGTTAATGTTTTCCGCGCGACTCAAGTCTGGCCACATCAAAGACTTATCTCCGACCGCTGCCAATTCTGTTATGTAATTAGGAGAGTGGGTTGGATGTTTTGGTAGTCTGTATGGGTGGTTGGGTTTGGTTGTAATCTTTTTAACGAAAATTCTTTTATTTTTGCAGAAAGAAAAAAAAGATAAAGACAAACCGAGTTTAGTCAAACGATTAACGATGGGAAAAGGGAAAAAATCCAAGTCCCCTTCAGAAGGAGAAGATCTTTCATTAAATTTGTCGTCGGATAGTTACACGGGACATACAAGGTAAGCATCTCAGCATGACCATCTTTTTTTTGGCGTTCATCTTTTTCGTCTTAAGTCAGTGGTTCTCAAACTTTATACAGTCTGGCTGCACTTACAGTACTACAGATACTTGATAGTGCACTGTATACAAAATAGGACTAATATGTTATTAAGTTAACTACGGAGCGCATCTGAAAAAGATCTGGTGCGCACTGTTTGAGAACCACTGTCTTAATGTTAAAAAGAAAAGAAATTGATATTTGTAAGTAAAACATTTTTATTTTATACTTATGTTTGTACGTTTTTTATAACCCATCAGTCGCTACCGAGCTAAAGGGCTCACAGAATTTCCGAAATTGGCCGTCAAGATCGGATTTTCTGCATCAACCAAGGA
This sequence comes from Doryteuthis pealeii, assembly GCA_023376005.1. Lineage (NCBI taxonomy): Eukaryota > Metazoa > Mollusca > Cephalopoda > Myopsida > Loliginidae > Doryteuthis > Doryteuthis pealeii. The sequence continues at coordinate 48,851,179 of CM042179.1, forward strand.
TTGCAGGATCTCTATATTTGCTGGCAGTCTAGCCGAATGCCCATGCTGTGTTTAGATCTCAAACGACTAGAAATCTGCTATAGAAATTGATTTCCACGCTTAACGGCGGCCTAGTGGTCACATAAAAAAAAACGACTCTTTTTCTTCAAACTTAACAAAATTTATATTCAAATAATAAAAGAATACAAACAATTATTTCTCAAGACTGTGGGAGTGATGGAATCGTAATTAATAACTTCTGGTCTTCTGCAAAGTATTGTGCAAAACAGTTTGTAAGTTGACTAAGTTTTCAAAATGGTCTTAGCTGAAGTCAGTTACTCTCGGCTCTCAGTATTTGCATTAATCTTCTCAGCTAGCCCGATCAGCTCATGTGATTCTCAAGCAATCACAACTTCATCTGCCCGTTCGGCCTCATCTGCTCTCAAACCAAAAACGTCTGAGTTAAATAATATTTCAATTGGAACAATTTTATTTCCAGCTGGCATGAAGATATTAGGAATTTTCTCTGCGCCTCCTACTCTGGTAGGGTACCAGCCTCCTTTAGTTCCAACCAGCCAATCAAATTCACTTCCGTTCACTAATCCAAGTTATCTTTTTCCTAAGTGGAAAAAAAAAAGGAAAACAATAAAAGGATTCTCTTCTGGCCATTTTTCAGATGGTCTCCAACAAAATGTGAGGTCCAGATAATTTTGTTTTTCTCTTCCGGCCATTTCCAAAACAAAAGAAGTTATCTTCTTCCTAAGTGGAGAAAGGAAAACAATAAAAAGATTCTCTTTCGGCCATTTTTCAAGTGGTCTCCAAAACATGTGTGGTCTTAGAAAAACTAGGTTTTAATTCGTTTCTTATAAGATTTTCAACAAGGAGTTGTATCCTTTCTCAAATAGAAAAGGGAAAACAATAAAAACGCTTTTCTCAAGGGCCGAAGGCAACACACAGTTAATGTTTTCCGTGCGACTTAAGTCTGATCACATCAAAGACTTGTCTCTGACCGCCGCCGATTCTGGGAGGTCCTATGCCCACCCGAAATTCCACTTTCGATATGGTCATTTCATAGCTAACATCTGTTTCGCATTATCTGAAATGAACTTAATTGTTATTAAGAACACATTTTATGATATTTTTGTGTTAAAGCATGCAGTTGTATTGATTCGAACCAGTTGGTATTTTTTTTTGTTTATATTGTACAATAATTCAAAATGTACTTTGGTTTAATGAATTCCTACCATAAAATTATGCTCAATGTACCTGAACTGCGTGGAACAGTTTTTTTTATCGCAAACGATATCGGACGTGAAAGCCAAACAAAATGCAAAGAAATTTTTTCTGAGTACAATTGGAGAAAAGACCTACAGAGTCTTGGAGGATTTATTTATTTTCCCATTAAACTAACCCTAAACCCCAAACCTAACCCTAAACCCCCCTCTAGTTAAAATTAAGTTTTATTACAAAATTTGTGGGTTCTGTTTTTTCTGGGACACTTTAATTTATTAAACAAAAGTTTATAATTACCATTTTTCGACTGATTTGCAAGTTTAGCTATTATAATATACTTTATTTAACACTGCTTCAAGCAAATTATCAAATCTTATTAAATGTATTAATGTTGCAATCCCAATTTCTCTCTCTCTCTCTCTCTCTCTCTCTCGTCCGTGTTTGTGAGATATGGGTCTTACCCAAGCGATGGAAGGTCAACTGATCCTGTCCGACACAAGAAGTCTGGGTCCTTAGATTTTTCAACTTCAACAAACCTTACTAAGACGAGCAAACAGAAAATGGTTTCTAAGTAAGCATAACATAGTCGATGTATCCACAGGGAAAAAAGGAGAATTTTTGGAAATGTTTGAAGAGAATTTTTTTTTAAATCACATTTGGAACGCTGAAATAGACCGTTAGAATTTGGATATTTGATTTTTCTATTTATTAATCAAAACTTTCAACATCAATAACTTAACAATAAATTTTCTTTTCTCTCAATATATAACTATTAACCACTAATGTTATATATCTTTATCTACATCATTTTCTTGAATTAAACACAATAAACTCTTATTATTATCATAAATTATCACATCCTACATCTATTTTGCTTTATTAAAATTTAGATCAAGCAAACTCTTCCTAACACTTATTTACTATAAATTACCATACCACAAATATTTTATAAATTATTAAATAATTCCACATTTATTATATAACGCAATATTATATAAATAATAATTATACCTAAAACCCATTTCTTCCCATATAATCTGGCCTCAAATTTTTAAGCAATAATGAAATCACATTTTCTTCATTATATTATAGAATACAATTCTATATTTTTAAATAAATACACGTACACATTTCTCTTTCCAAACTTATGGAAAAGAAATTAAAATAAACATACAACACCATCCTTTTTCCAAACTTATTGAAAAGTAATTAAATCAAACACACGAACACAAACCCTTTTCCAAAGACTTAAGGAAAAGTGATTAAAGCCAATTGTTTACACAAAAATCAGAATCAATTGGCTAGATTTTGTTTACTACTATGTCTGCGCATTTGCGCCAAAAAGTTAATTACTTTCGATTTTGAAAACAATATAATTGCATGCTTTAACACAAAAATATCATAAAATGTGTTCTTAACAATTAAGTTCATTTCAGATAATGCGCATGCACAATTTTATGCTAGGAATTTAGCCAACTAAAGGTGAAAATTACCATATTATATTTAAAACATAAATTATATTGTATTATATTATTATATTTTTATATATGATTTATATTGTATTATATTTTATATTATATTTAAAACATAAATTGTATTATAAATTTTATATCTAAAACAAATTATATTGTATCATATTTTATATCAGATTTAAAACATAAATTATATTGTATCATATTTTATAGATTTAAAAGATAAATTATATTGTATCATATTTCATATCAGATTTAACACATATTTCATATAAGATTTAAAACATAAATTATATTGTATCATATTTTATATCAGATTTAAAACAAATTATATTGTATCATATTTCAAAGATTTAAAAAATAATATATTATTAATAATATATATTATATTGTATCATATATTATAGATTTAAAGCATAAATTATATTGTATTATATTTCATATCAGATTTAAAACATGAATCATATTGTATCATATTTCATATCAGATTTTAAATATAAATTATTTTATATTTCATATCAGATTATATATAAATTATATTGTATTACATTTGATATCAGATTTAAAACATAAATTATATTGTATTATATTATATTTCATATCAGACTTAAAACATAAATTATATTGTATTATATTTCATATAAGATTTAAAACATGAATTATATTGTATTATATTATATTTCATATCAGATTCAAAACACAAATTATATTACATCATATTTTATATCGGATTTAAAACATGAATTATATTGTATTATATTTCATATCAGATTTAAAACAAAAATTGTATTATATTTCATAATTTATTTTCATATTTTATATCAGATTTAAAACATATATTGTATCATATTTTATATAAGATTTAAAACATCAATTATATTGTAATATATTTCATATCAGATTTAAAACATAAAATAATATTGTATATTTCATATCATATTTTAAATATGAATTATAGTGTATTTTATTTTATATCATATTTTAAATATGAATTATAGTGTATTTTATTATATCATATTTTAAATATAAATTATATTGTATCATATTTCATATCATATTTTAAATATAAATTATATTGTATCATATTTCATATCATATTTTAAATATAAATTATATTGTATTATATTTCATATCATATTTTAAATATAAATTATATTGTATTATATTTCATATCATATTTTAAATATAAATTATATTGTATTATATTTCATATCATATTTAAATATAAATTATATTGTATTATATTTCATATCAGATTTAAAACATGAATTATATTGTATCATATTTAATATATTTCCAATTTTGTCTTTTAGATATCGCTGTATAGCACCGTACCCACCGCAAGGAGAGATGGAATTAGAATTAAAAATTGGTGACATTGTTCTTGTCTACAAGAAATGGGAAGATGGTTGGTTTAAAGGAGCTCTCCAACGAAATGGGAAGAATGGTCTTTTTCCTGGAAGTTTCGTCACAAAATGTGATTAGTGAATTTAAAAATAGAAATAAAGAAGAAAAAAAAGATGAAAAAAAAAGTCTGAAATAACATGGTACCCTGCTGTTAAAAAATAGCCTCTTGCTGCTTATGTGGGTATAGGGTAGATCGATTTTTAACTTTTTTCAAATATCAAAAAGATTCATACCTTTATAATGATGAAATTTCTTGTGTCCAGTGCTCAGGTGCGCCACAACTCATCAAAGTCTCATGTCGAGTACACAGAATAATCTATTAGTGTCGGGAACATGAATAGCATACAGTAATGATATACATGTATGTGTACAGTGCTCAGGTGCACCACAACTCATCAAAGTCTAGTACATAGAATAATCTATTAGTGCCAGGAACATGAATAGCATACAGTAATAATATACATTTATGTGTGTACAATGCTCAGGTGCACCACAACTCATCAAAGTCTAATGTCAAGTACACAATAATGTATTAGTGTCAGGAACATGAGCAGCGTACAGTAATAATATACATGTATGTGTACAGTGTTCAGGTGCACCAAAACTCATCAAAGTCTCATGTCTAGTACACAGAATAATCTATTAGTGTCGGGAACATGAATAGCATACAGTAATAATATACATGTATGTGTACAGTGCTCAGGCGCACCACAACTCAACAAAGTCTCATGCCTAATACACAGAATAATGTACTAAAGTTAGGAACATGAGCAGCGTACAGTAATAATATACATGTATGTGTACTGTGTCCAAGTGCACCACAACTTATCAAAGTCTCATGTCTAGTACACAGAATAATGTATTAGTGTCAGGAACATGAGCAGCGTACAGTAATAATATACATGTATGTGAGCGCATGCGTGTGGAGAGGGGTATAGTGTTGGCGGACTACAGGAAGCATGGAGCCGTTAAAAGATGCAGTGTTTCGGCAGACTACAACGGACGCAGGCAGCTTATTTCATGCTTCTGCAACTCAAACATGAGAAAATGTTTCTGAAAATCATGTGAGCTATGCTGTTTTCTTACTTTGTAGGCATGCCCTCGTGTGTTAGAAACATGAAGATAAAAAAGGTGCTCAAGGTTGCTGTTGTTAAGATGATTAATGACCTTATGAGCGTTTACCAGGTCAGTTGCTAGATGCCAGAGTTTCAATGAATCCATTCCCAAGGCAGCAAGCCGCCCTATTTTTAATTAAAATCTAAAAAAAAAAAATTTTTTTTTTTTTTTTTTTTTTTTTTTTTTTTTTCATTTTTATTTTTATTTTTTTTTTTTTTTAGGTTGTGATGTAAATTAGTGTCACCATGTTGAATAGTTGAATTTTATTCTTTTTTTTTTTTGGGGGGGGCCATATTACCCTAAGTTCACCCAGACTGTATAAAGTTTGAGAAACACTGGGTTAGGGTTTAGTTTTATAATTGAAAAAAAAAAACAACAAAAAAAACTAAAAATCGCCTGTTAACAAACAACCGGATTTTGACGGTGGAAATGGAAAACCTGTCCTTTTGAATCAAGATCGCAGATGGGGTGCTTAAAGGTTATTTGGTGATTTTTTTTTTTAATTTTAAAAAAAAAAATTTTATTTTTATTTTGAAGAAAAAAAATTTTTTTTTTTTTTAAATAAAAAAAAAAAAAAAAAAAATTTTTTTTTTTTTTTAAATAAAAAAAAATTAAAAGAAAAAATTTTTTTTTTCCAAATAAATTAAAAAATTCACCAAATAACCTTTAAGCACCCATCAGCGATCTTGATTCAAAAGGACAAAGGTTAAAAAAACAATTTTTTTTTCTAAAAAAAAAAAAAAAAAAAATTTTTTTTTGTTTTGAAAAAAATAAAAAAAAAATTTTTTTAACCTTTGTCCTTTTGAATCAAGATCGCAGATGGGGTGCTTAAAGGTTATTTGATTTTTTTTTTTTTTTTTTTTTTTTTTTTTTTTTTTTGAAAAAAATTTTTTTTATTTTAACCTTTGACTTTAAAAAAAATTTGTTTTAACCCCTTGACCCTCTCTTATTTCTTTTGACACTGCTTATCCCGAAAAATTATCAAAGAGACATTTTATGAATACTATTGTATTATACTATTAAGACGATTTTTTATAAAGTCAAGTTACACATTACCGAAACATAACAAGATGCAGACATATTAAAATCAAAAAGAACAAAAAATATAAATATGATAATAATAATAATAATCCATTACTTTTGCCAGTTTTTTTGAGAACAGTAAACTTTGTTTATATTAAAAAAGGAAAAAAAAAAAATTCTGAAATTTGAAGAAGAAAAAAAAAAAAAAAAACAAAAACACTGAAAAAAATAATTGAAGCGAAGAAGAAAAAAAATCCACAATTTGTTTCAATATTTGATTTATGAATGTTGGAAGGATGGGAAAAAAAAGAAAGAAAGAAAAAAATATGAACGGCAAAGCAAATCCCGTAAATGTGTATTGTAATAAATTCTCTTTCATTTTCTGCGTGTGTTTTTTTTTTTTTTTTTTTTTTCTTTTTTTTTCTTTGTTGGTAATTTTCACCTTTGTTCACATTGTTCCTACTCAAGTTTCAACCTGTGGATGTCCACTTTTCATATATATATTGAAGAAAATCTGGATTGGGCCCATCAGCGGAAGTTGGAAAAATATGAAGACCTATGTGAACAATGCGTCAGAAACGGATGGATAACGGATGTATTTCCCATTGAGGTCGGATGTCGGGGGTTTATTGCCAACTCAACCTCGGCATTTTTGTCTAAACTTGGACTTTCTCTACCAGACAAGAGGAAATACTTAAAAAAGATTCAGGAGAAAGCTCTAACCGCATCAGCGTGGATATGGCAGTCCTATATTGTGACATCAAACCGACAAAGTCTGGTGGTATCATGAGATACTGCTGGGGCGCTCTGGGTTAGTGGTAATGATGCTTCGGCCCCAAAACCATGCCTGAACCCAGAGTCCTCATCTGATGAAGGCTTTGTTGGTTGCAATGCTACTGTGTAAATAGCAGTCATTGTATGAAGATTATGTGTGAAGAAAGGAAGTGAATCCAACGGTATGTAGTATTTAAGAAAAATGAAAAAAACACAGATTTAAATGGGTTAAGAGGTGAGTTTATTGGCCGACACTGCAGTGTTTCGATCTATTAATTAGAAAGGATGCCCCATGCTTGTTTTTTTTTTTTGCATCTATAACATTCCTGGCCAAAGCCAGACAGTTTCTTATCCCTTTCATATGATTTGTATCACAATAAATGCAATCATATTTTTTTCTATCTCTTCCTGTTGCATTGATATGTTTATCGTATGTGTCGTCAATATTTAGTTTGTCAAATTTTTCAATTCTTTCTGACTGAATCTTGCTTTGCTCAGCAGCTCTGCATCTGTCAATGCACTGTGATAAAGTTAAATCTGGTTCCCTCAGAAGAATTTCTCGCGTCTTTCTATCCTGTATTCCTTTAATTATTAGTAATTTAATCATGTCGTTTTCTAGGGACTAGCATTAATTTCGTCTGCTAGGAGTTTTAAAAGCGAATTAAAAATAATTAAATCTATTATTTAAGGTCAAACTTTGTTTAAATCGATAAGTAGTAACATAATGACCACCATTAAAAAAGAAAAATATTATTACAATATGCAATTTATTTTTAATACATTTTATACATTAAAAATCGTCCGAATTTCAACAAAAAGTTACGTTGAATTTATTTTGATTTATCGTGTTCAATAATGGCTTTAAAATATTTTTAAAATACTTATAAACATTTCTTTTTAGAAATAAGTAAAGCGTTACTTTAAATACAGATTTATTAAATGTTACTGAAATTTTACACACTCGTTTTAACTTTTAACCAAGTAAAATCCGTTTTTTGTATGTAAAAAAATCAAAAATATATTTAGTTTCATTGAAAATAAAATTTGCATACTATTTACGTTTCGTGTATGGTATTCCATAATTGCCATAATATTTTTAACTTTTTTGTCTTGTTTGATTGACGTAAAAAATTTCCATGTACGGGAAAATGAGCACCCCTAAAAACTCAAAAGTAAAGAAATTTTAAGAATTTTTTAAAAATCTGATAGATTGGTGTGTAAACGATAATAATCCATTGAAGGAAGGGGAAAAAAAAAAAATTTTGTAGCGTTTCCAATATTTACGACAGGGAACTCGAAAAATAAAGAACTTTTTAGAATTTTTTTTTACAATCTGATAGATTGGTGTGCAATCAATAATAATCCATTGAAAAAAAAAAAAAAAATCAAAAACAAACATTTTAGATGGTGGGGGTTCCAGATGATAATATTTTCCGGCTAGACATGACAATTGCAATCTTTTTTTATTTTAGTAAAAAAAAAAAAAAAAATTAATTTAAAGATAAAAAGTCAGAAACATCAATTAGAATTTGAATATTTTTAATTAAAAAGGAATAATTGAATTAAAAATAGTAATAATAAATGAACTTACCTTAACTTATTAGATATTGAATCTTTCGGTTAAATTACTGACACACAAACATTAACTCTTCCGACTAAAGTCGGTATCAGCCTGTAGTCTATCCTCTTTTCAATAGCGCTAGACCGCATCTGAGGTGGAGCGAGGCACAGAGATGAGTTTATTAGGAACCTTGTGGTTTCTATGAGCTAACTGTATTTGGTCTTAATTGTCTTCCATACAATTAATGTTCTAACATTATGTGTTTTATATTGAAAATCAATTTAATTGTTTTAAAATATGTTATATTTTTAGTTTCTAGAAATAAATATCTATTTAATGCACACCTTACTTTATACTCATGAAGTAATAAGTTTTGAAGAAAAATTCTATTTTCGCAGAAAAAATATCGATGTATAATTTTTTTTTTAATAAGATAATAGTCAATTAAATAATTATGGAAATGAGTAAAAAAGAAATCTAAAAAAAATTATTTTATATTTTTTTAAATTTTTTTTACATTTTATTTTTCGATAATCAATACTTATTTTCTCATAGAAGAGCAACCGTAAAAAAAATTTTTTTTCTATTCATAACTTCGGTCTTTTATCTCTTTATTTATACTGTAATTAGTATCAGGTAAGGACCAACTTGAAACAATTTTACGCCCCCAACATAAGGGGGGTCAAAATTAAGTGACCTGAAAAAAAATGAGAACGTTTTGAAATAAAATAAATAATGCATTATAAAGATCATTCATTGATACATAAACACTGAAAATTTCATTAAAATCCGATAATTTCCTGATTTTTGGTAAATTATTTTCTGTAGGGGGGCTAAAGGCATTTTGTCAAAAACGAATTTTAGACTCCGTTTGCCAGTCCCTATCGTTTTCAGAGACATTGTCCCATTCACAGTCTTTAGAGCTCGATTTCAAATTTAATAAATAGTCTTCAAAGCTCTCATTTTCATTTTGTTCCTTTCGTAGGAATTCTACTCTGTCTACTGTCAATGTGTTCATGGGTTTACAATGATCTTTAAATGCGTTAATGACCATGTCAAGAGTTCGTTCGTCATCATTATCAACCGTCTTTCCTTCTGCGTATTTTACTGTTTGTGTTTTGTAAATCTGTTGGCCTCTTTTTCCTAAGAGGTAAATAAATAAACTTTGTTTCTTTTTTTACAATACTAGCGGCTTTAGCGGCATCTTTGCCGTCGCCTTCAAATTTTTGAAATTCAAAAAATAAAATCACTTCTTCCAGCCACTCGTTAAAAGCTTTGTTTAGATTTCTCGCTGCCCAGTCAAATTTTTCCGGTGGGTTAATTGACATCATTTTGTAACCCTTTATTTATCTATTTATTTATCTATTTTTAAATTTTTTTTTAAATAACAAGTGGTACTCACTCGGATTTTATCTTTGATTTCGGTTATCTTCTGACACCATGTTCGTCATTAATAACTCCAAGACGCGTGTGTGTAAATATACATGTTTATTTGTCAACAACATTTAAAGACTGCGTCGCCGTGAAGGCTCCTTAAGACCTTACAGATATTAGGGCCGCTTATGTATATAAGTCGACCAACAGTTTCTATTTCATTATGATCTCAGATGTTGATGGTATGGTAGTAGATGTTGAACCTTTTCTACTAATACATGTATTTATATTTGTTGAACATCAGTCTGGCTAAATGGCATCTGACATGTGTCAAAAATTCCTTCATGTGTAATCAGTGACATTCATCAATACTTGCTGAATGTTTATGTATACCAAATTGCAAATGTCAGTACAATCAGGCAGTGGTTGATATATGTCATCAATGGCAACAACAACTATGTGAGTGATAAGCTAAATTCTGAGTGGCCCTGCACCCATGAAACTTTTTTTGTGTTTGTTTTTATTTTTAGTCATAAATTGTAGGTAGATACTTATTTGATTTTTAAATAGTGATAAGTTTACTGATAAAATGAAATCAAGATTGTTTAATCTTAAAACTTAAAAGTTTATTCCCACAAATTTTTCTTACATAATAATAGGGATGTACAATTTCCAGCGCGTGTCAATAAGGGCGATCACAGGAAATTCTTTTTAAATAATCAATAAATATAAACTAATAATCCGATTTTAATAAAAAATTTTCGATATATATTTTGGGGGCGCAAAATATCGGTGGGGCTATATAAACTAATTACAGTATAAATGAAAAGACAAAAGACCGAAGGTGTGAATAGAAGAAAAAAATTTAAGGGTTATATCCAGGTAGAAAATAAGTACCGTAAATCGAAAATAAAAATAAAAGGATAATTTTTGGAGATTTTTTTTTTTAATTTTTTTTTTTACTCTTTTCGATAATTATTAAATTGGCTATTATCTTATAAAAGAAAAAATTATACATCAATATTTGTTCTGTTTAAAAGGGGAGCGCTAAATTTTCAAAAGAGTTTTCGACCAAAAATATTAGAATTCAATAATAAAGTAAAGTAGTTATTAAATGAATGTTTTTAGAATCTAAAAATATGACATTTTACACTTAGTATCATTCTATTCATATTTAAATGAATATTATATATTAATTTATCATAGCAGAAATACCTAATTAAATCAGAAAGTTTTGAAATAAAATAACTGATGCATTATAAATTCATTCATTGATAAATCAACACTGAAAATTTCATTAAAATCGGATAATTTCCTGGTTAAATTTATTTTGTAAACATGGCTTTTACGCCATCGTTAGACAGCATTTACGACCATATTTGAGCCAAATTAAACGTAAAAAAAAATAGTTTTGAATGTATCAAAAATAAATTATATGTGTAATATTATTTTGATTTTTTTTTTTTTTTTACTGATGCTCATTATGTTACTACTTTTCAACTTAGACAAAAATTTGATAGTCGATTTAATTCTATTTCGATTTTAAAATGAAAAGCAGACGAAAAATTGGATATGTCTAATATATATATATATATGTGTGTGTGTGTGTGTGTGTTGCGTTGTTTTGCTATGGCCGAGGTTTGTAGTTCTGTAGCTATTAATGATTGATTTACCAAGATGTGAAGATATGTTTTTTAAAAAGCCAGGTCTATAATTAACATTCTCTATGTTACTTATCACGCTGGCTTCAAAAATTTGCCTTAACCTTTTATTGTGGATGTATGCTAACATGGAGTCACTTTTGAAATCGAAATTGTGTTTTGTTTCTGATATATATTAGAAGAAACGATTGTTGTGGTCACCTAATTTAATGTTGCGTTTATGTTCGTAAATACGTTGTTTTTTTGTTTTTTTAGGTTTCTGGAGGTTTCACCTATGTATTTTTATGGCAGTCCATACATGGTAGCGTGTATATGTCTGCTTAAGATTTTACATGTTGTCCAGAGTTTTGTTAATTATATTGTGTATTGTTTTCGAGGCTAGGGTGACAGTTTTGATTCTTAGGTTGTTTATATTTTTATTTATGGTGCTGTGGGTTAGGGTTGTTAGGTAGAATTATGTATCTATGTGGGTGGTGGTTTGGGACCGGTTCTTGGTGTGGATTTTGAGGGCTTTGGCCCTAGTGCATTGTGTAAAGGATTTGGGATATGAGAGGTTTTGGAATGTGTTCTCTATGTAAGTGAATTTATTTATACATTAATTTATTGAATTTCCATTATGAAGTGGAATAAATGAGATAAAAGATGTTTCAGCATCTCTGGAATTTTCAAGGAATCCAACATTTTAATCCAACTTCTTGAATCCAATGTCATTGGAGTAAGTCTCTAAAACATCTTCTGTGACGGCATTGCCGGGAACCAGGTCCAAATCTTCTGCGGTGAGAAAACCACGAGCTAATGTGTCCCATTTTTTATAAGTAACAGCGAATTAAAAGTAATAGTTAAGTGTTCTGAGGTAAAATCCTATTATAGTACCTCTTTTTGTGTGGGTGTCACGGTGTGAGTAATATATATATATATATATATATATATATATATAAAGAAAATTTGAAAAAATAAGTGTTCCGAAAATAGGATGAATTTAATTATTGATGTTTAAAAATTTCGGTTTCATTAAATCTTCATCAGGATGTATCTTGGGGTGAAAAAAATGATGGATGTTTTTAAAGATGACAGGAGATGAAAATCTTTTTAGTTATGTAACTATATTTGATCAGCGTTATATTTTTGAAAGGCAAGTCGCGATCCACACATGCGAAGATGTCATGACGCGTGACGCAACTCGAAGAAATGCAAAAGACGAGAAAAAGTATTAATGGACTGATTTTTTAAGAGAACAAAGGGAACAAAGTGGGAATGATAACTAAATAAATAATTAAATGAAGCCTGGTATTTTGTAATTATTCAACACTATTTTAGCTAGAAACGGAGATATATTAAAGAATCCCTGTCGATTATTAAGGGAGGGCAAAAGCGAAATTGCACAGGCTTCAAAAATCTGTCGTAGTCTTTTGTTGTGAATATGGGCTAATATTGTGGCATCATTGAAACTAAAGTTATGATCAGTTTCAGACATATGTTGGAGGAGGGTGTTCTGAAAATTGCCCAATATATATATATATATATATATATATATATATATATATATATATATATATATATATATATTATAGCAGAGGCTACCCGGCAAAGCCGGGTAGAGGAGATAAAAACATGGTTTAATAATCGTTTGCAGATCTATTACTACTGAATACCGAGTTCGGTCCTCGCAGGATGACCCATAAAAATCACAAGTAAAAACGATCTTAATTTAATCCGGCCTGGTGGGAGGTCAGGGAATTTTCTTTTCATCAGATTTGAGGGAATGATATCATATGGCTAAACTTGCAAATCGGACGGAAAATTAAAACATATTACAGGGTGACCCAGAAAAAACCGAACCCAAATTATTTATTTTCTCATTAAACTAACCCTACACCCCAACCCCAACCCCAACCATAACCCTAAATCCTAACCCTAAACCTAAACCCCCTAGTTAAAATTAATAGTTTTATTACAAAATTTGTGGGTTCTGTTTTTTCTGGGTCTCTAATTTCCGACTGATTTGCAAGTATAGCCCATCACATAATGATATAGTAAAAATTCAATGATTAGCTATATTTTTTAAAAATAAAATATAAATGACACGATTCGCTAAACTTCAAATTAATATTTGAAAAAGAAAAAGGAATTAGATAAAGTAATCAAATTTATGTAAAACGATAAATAACACTGGTTTACAAAGAAATTGAGGCAACACAAAAATAGCTGTTTTAACTTAATTTAGGGGTGCTGAATTCTGCGTTGAAATCCGTTTTTACTCATCACCTCTAGTTTTTTAGATATGCATACTGTACATTTTTTACACATACTGTACATAAAGGCATATATGCATTCAACGTTAATTTATAATATTGTGTGACTTATGTCTTCTTTTTTAGTTATTATGCAATAAATGTAAGTGATAGCATTACATTATATATATATATATATATATATAATGCTATATATCAAGACGGATTTTGGCAGTTAAGCGTAGCCAACACGTCTCAATTAACAGCCAGTAGTGCACTGGCAGTCAGCACAGGAGGTTGTCATCCCTCGCAGCGCAGGTGTCCCGACAATTGTGTTACACAATCTTTTGGGTATATATTTGTATTACAATTTCCAACGACGCACATTTTATTGCCTTACATATGATTTAATTTTACTTTGGTTTTTTTTTTTGGTTTTTTGTTTGTTTTTTTCATATTCTCCAATGGCTTCAAGCTCGTCAAAACATCGAGGATGCCTAACAAGGCCAATTCTTTCTGCTACTTGGTTTGATGAAGAATTTCGTGAAGGCCATGGACAAAAATGGTGCTGCCTTCTAATACTTGTGTACTGTGCTCCCAGGTCTCAGTGCTGCTAAGCTCAAAGAGGGCATCTTTGTTGGACCTCAGATCCGAGAAGTGCTGAAGGATACTGATTTTGAGGAGCTTCTTACCTTAAAGGAACTGAGAGTATGGGAAGCATTTAAGTCAGTAAGTAGTGGCTTCTTTGGTAACACACGCGTACCAAATTACCAAGCCTGTATTGAGAAGTTGCTAAAGACTTATGGATATGGGATGCCGAATGTCACTCAAAATTCATTTTCTCCATTCCCACCTCAACTTCTTCCCTCCAAACCTTGGAGCAGTGAGTGATGAGCACGGAGAAAGATTCCACCAAGACATTACGAAGATGGAGAGCAACTACCAAGGCAAGTGGAACCCCGGCATGATGGGAGACTTCTGCTGGATGCTCTTGCGTGACATCCTGGAGGCAAAATACAGCAGATCATCGAAGAAAACACACTTCTAACTGTCTACGGTACTATGAATTGTGTACATTGTATCATCCAAGTATATTTATTCCATCAATGTTCTTTATCTATCATGTTTTATCTGTAATAAGCTGCTGAAACTGTTGAAATAAGCATGTATATACTCTGTATATACTAAAATGAGACTATTTAAAAGACAGAAAACTAGAGGTGATAGAGCAAAACTGTTTATAAATTTGAATTCAGCACACCCAAATTAGTAAAAAAAAAAAACACCTATTCACTTTCTTGCCTCAGACAAAAAATTTTTTTTGTAAACCAGTGTAATCTTTTAAAAAAATAACATTCTTAATTCAAAGCGTACTAATGTCAAATTATTATAGTAAAGTATACATTACTATACATTTGATAACAATTTGAGTTTTCAGGTATTTCCATGAAATGTATTAGGTAATCTAATGGTATTATCTCTTGCACACTATTCTGCATTAGTATCATGATTTTATTTGTATTTCTAATATCAAAATAAATAAATTAACGCGATTATGAAAAATAAAAAAAAGGTTTGTTTACAATCGACGAATGACGGGAATTAATTTTTAAAAGTTGAGTTGTCGTTAAATGTTTTCATTCGATTTGTTATTTAATTCACTGTAAAAAAAAAATTCAATTTATGAAAAGACATACTAATTAAATATTTAGAAAGATTTTTTTCTTACCAAATAAATATTTTTAAGATAGGAACAGAAATATGCGATAAATAAGATTTGATTTTATGTTAGAATTATACTACGAATTCTAGGCGGACTGAAGCGAAATAATATTTTTATAACTCGCTGTAAAAATAATACCATTGATAAAAACTCAATCAAATTACATATTTAGAAAGATTATTTCATTCTCTTTCAAACCATATAAATATCTTAAAGAAGATTGAACCGTAAATAGGCGAGAAAAAAGAATTTGTTTTTTCCTTAAAATTTAGTCTGAAAAGAAAATCATACTTATCAGCTCTCCGAGGTCATTTTTTTTAACTCGCTGTAAAAAAATAATTCAATTGATAAAAACGCATAAAAATTGCATATTCAGAAAGATTATATTATTTTCTTTCCAGCCATATACATATTTTAAAGATCGGGCCAAGAATAGGTGATAAATTCCGAGCGGACAGCTAGACTGCGAAATTATTTACTAAAATTAAACTTCACTGCTGATATCGCTGTAAATCGTTGTAACAAAAAGTCAGCCAGCGAACAATATTTTGTTATCAGCAGGGGCTGGTATATGGACAGTTCCGCAAATTGGGTGGTTTTGGCTTAATCAATTAATTATATCCTTAATTAGTAAAAATCAATAACCAAATTTTGCGTGTTTCTTAGTTAGAAGGATATTAATCTATATGCAAGATTTCAAATCTGAGTGACTCCTCTTTTCTGAGTTATAGGTCGGCACGTACATACCAAGAACTTTCTTTTATATATATATATATATATATATATATATATATATATATATATATATATATATGATTTTTAGTGTATAGATTTTAGTTTGGTTTGGTTTGTTTTACGGCATATCAACCTCAGTGGGTCATTTAATGCCGATAAAGTTTTGAAATAAATCAATTCTTAATGGATACACAATTTTGTTTATCAACTCATGTTTTTCTATGTAACCCATAATCGGATCCTAACAGGTACTACCACTCCTGGTCAAAGTGGACCAGGGAGCAATGGTGATGAAGGGGTGCTCCACATTCCCAAACCTCCAAAACTGAACCTCACCATCAGATAGAGTTTAACGTCATTCCCAGGACATGTAGACCCTCAGTCACTGCCTAGCACCCATATGATAAAAAGGGTTTGGGGCTTGCATAGATTTTAGGTAATTTTTTCAAAAACTTTATCGGCATTAAATGACCACTTGAGGTGATATGCCGTTAAACAAACCAAAAAACTAAAATCTATACACTAAAAATCATATTATATATATATATATATATATAATATACTTATATTATATATATATATATATATATATAAAAGAAAAGTTCTTGGTATGTTACGTGCCGACCTATAACTCAGAAAAGAAGTCACTCAGATTTGAAAATCTTGCATATAGATTAATATCCTTCTAACTAAGAAACACGCAAAATTTGGTTATTGATTTTTTACTAATTAAGTGATATAATTAATTGATTAAGCCAAAACCACCCAATTTGCGGAACTGTCCATATACCAGCCCCTGCTGATAACAAAATTTGTTCGCTGGCTGACTTTTTGTTACAACGATTTACAGCGATATCAGCAGTGAAGTTTAATTTTAGTAAATAATTTTCGCAGTCTTAGCCGTCCGCTCGGAATTTATCACCTATTCTTGGTCCGATCTTTAAAATATGTATATAGCTGGAAAGAAAATAATATAAATCTTCTGAATATGCAATTTTATGCGTTTTTATCAATTGAATTATTTTTTTTACAGCGAGTTAAAAAAAATGGCCTCGGAGAGCTGATAAGTTATGATTTTCTTTTCAGACTAAATTTTAAGGAAAAAACAAATTCTTTTTTCTCGCCTATTTACGGTTCAATCTTCTTTAAGATATTTATATGGTTTGAAAGAGAATGAAATAATCTTTCTAAATATGTAATTTGATTGAGTTTTTATCAATGGTATTATTTTTTACAGCGAGTTATAAAATATTATTTCGCTTCAGTCCGCCTAGAATTCGTAGTATAATTCTAACATAAAATCAAATCTTATTTATCGCATATTTCTGTTCCTATCTTAAAAATATTTATTTTGGTAAGAAAAAAATCTTTCTAATATTTTAATTAGTAGTCTTTTCATAAATTGAATTTTTTTTTTACAGTGAATTAAATAACAAATCGAATGAAAACATTTAACGACAACTCAACTTTTTAAAAATTAATTCCCGTCATTCGTCGATTGTAAACAAACCTTTTTTTTATTTTTCATAATCGCGTTAATTTATTTATTTTGATATTAGAAAATACAAATAAAATCATGATACTAATGCAGAATAGTGTGCAAGAGATAATACCATTAGATTACCTAATACATTTCATGGAAATACCTGAAACTCAAATTGTTATCAAATGTATAGTAATGTATATTTACTATAATAATTTGACATTAGTACGCTTTGAATTAAGAATGTTTTTTTTTAAAAGATTACACTGGTTTACAAAAAAAATTTTTTGTCTGAGGCAAGAACGTGAATAGGTATTTTTTTTTTTACTAATTTGGGTGTGCTGAATTCAAATTTATAAACAGTTTTGCTCTATCACCTCTAGTTTTCTGTCTTTTAAATAGTCTCATTTTAGTATATACAGAGTATATACATGCTTATTTTCAACAGTTGCAGCAGCTTATTAACAGATAAAACATGATAGATAAAGAACATTGATGGAATAAATATACTTGGATGATACAATGTACACAATTCATAGTACCGTAGACAGTTAGAAGTGTGTTTTCTTCGATGATCTGCTGTATGCCTCCAGGATGTCACGCAAGAGCATCCAGCAGAAGTCTCCCATCATGCCGGGGGCTCCACTTGCCTTTGGTAGTTGCTCTCCATCTTCGTAATGTCTTGGGGAATCTTTCTCCGTGCTCATCACTCACTGCTCAAGGTTTGGAGGAAGAAGTTGAGGTGGGAATGGAGAAAATGAATTTTGAGTGACATTCGGCATCCCATATCTCTCAAGTCTTTAGCAACTTCTCAATACAGGCTGGTAATTTGGTACGCGTGTGTTACCAAGAAGCCACTACTTACTGACTTAAATGCTTCCCATACTCTCAGTTCCTTTAAGGTAAGAAGCTCCTCAAAATCAGTATCCTTCAGCACTTCTCGGATCTGAGGTCCAACAAAGATGCCCTCTTTGAGCTTAGCAGCACTGAGACCTGGGAGCACAGTACACAAGTATTAGAAGGCAGCACCATTTTTGTCCATGGCCTTCACGAAATTCTTCATCAAACCAAGTAGCAGAAAGAATTGGCCTTGTTAGGCATCCTCGATGTTTTGACGAGCTTGAAGCCATTGGAGAATATGAAAAAACAAAACAACCCCCCCCAAAAAAAAAAAAAACCAAAGTAAAATTAAATCATATGTAAGGCAATAAAATGTGCGTCGTTTGGAAATTGTAATACAAATATATACCAAAAGATTGTGTAACACCAATTGTCAAGGACACCTTCCTCCTGCGCTGCGAGGGATGACAACCTCCTGTGCTGACTGCCAGTGCACTACTGGCTGTTAATTGAGACGTGTGGCTACGCTTAACTGCCAAAATCCGTCTTGATATATAGCATTATATATATATAATATATATATAATGTAATGCTATCACTTACATTTATTGCATAATAACTAAAAAAGAAGACATAAGTCACACAATATTTATAAATTAACGTTGAATGCATATATGCCTTTATGTACAGTATGTGTAAAAAATGCTACAGTATGCATATCTAAAAAACTAAGAGGTGATGAGTAAAAACGGATTTCAACGCAGAATTCAGCACCCTAAATTAAGTTAAAACAGCATTTTGTTGCTTGCCTCAATTTCTTTGTAAACCAGTGTTATTTATCGTTTAACATAAATTTGATTACTTTATTCTAATTCCTTTTTCTTTTTCAAATATTAATATTGAAGTTTAGCGAATCGTGTCATTTATATTTTTTTTTTAAAAAAATATAGCTAATCATTGATTTTTACTATATCATTATGTGATGGGCTATACTTGCAAATCCAGTCGGAAAATTAGAGACCCAGAAAAAAACAGAACCCACAAAATTTGTAATAAAACTATTAATTTTAACTAGGGGTTTAGGTTTAGGGTTAGATTAGGGTTAATGGTTGGGGTTGGGGTTGGGTGTAGGGTTAGTATTAATGAGAAAATAAATAATTTGGGTTCGGTTTTTTCTGGGTCACCCTGTAATATGTTTTAATTTTCCGTCCGATTTGCAAGTTTAGCCATATGATATCATTCCCTCAAATCGATGAAAAGAAAATTCCCTGACACCTCCCACCAGGCCGGATTATAATTAAGATCAGTTTTATACTTGTTGATTTATTATGGGTCATCCTGCGAGGAGGACACCGAACTCGGTATTCAGTAGTAATAGATCTGCAAACGAATTATTAAACCATGTTTTATCTCCTCTACCCGGCTTTGCCGGGTAGCCTCTGCAATATAATATATATATATATATATATATATAATAATATATATATATATATATATATTATATATATAATTGGGCAATTTCAGAAACACCCTCCTCCAACATATGTCTGAAACTGATCATAACTTTAGTTTCAATGATGCCACAATATTAGCCCATATTCACAACAAAAAGACTACGACAGATTTTTGAAGCCTGTGCAATTTCGCTTTTGCCCTCCCTTAATAATCGGACAGGGATTCTTATAATAATCTCCGTTTCTAGCTAAAATAGTGTTGAATAATTACAAAATACCAGGCTTCATTTAATTATTATTTAAGTTATCATTCCCACTTGTCTTTGTTCTCTTAAAAAATCAGTCCAATTAATACTTTTTCTCGTCTTTTGCATTTTCTTCGAGTTGCGTCACGCGTCATGACATCTTCGCATGTGTGGATTCGCGACTTGCCTTTCAAAATATAACGCTGATCAAAATATTAGTTACATAACTAAAAAGATTTTCATCTCCTGTCATCTTTTTAAAAACATCCATCATTTTTCACCCCAAGATACATCCTGATGAAGATTTAATGAAACCGAAATTTTTATAACATCAATAATTAAATTCATCCTATTTTCGGAACACTTATTTTTTTTTCAAATTTTCTTTATATATATATATATAATATATATATATATATATTTACTCACACCGTGACACCCACACAAAAAAGAGGTACTAAATAGGATTTTACCTCAGAACACTTAAACTATATTACTTTTAATTCGCTGTTACTTATAAAAATGGGACACATTAGCTCGTGGTTTTCTACGCAGAAGATTTGGACCTGGTTCCCGGCAATGCCGTCACAGAAGATGTTTTAGAGAGACTTACTCCAATGACATTGGATTCAAGAAGTTGGATTAAAATGTTGGATTCCTTAAAAATTCCAGAGATGCTGAAACATCTTTTATCTCATTTATTCACTTCATAATGGAAATTCAATTAAATTAATGTATAATGTATAAAAAACCATAAATTTCACTTACATAGAGAACACATTCCAAAACCTCTCATATCCCAAAATCCTTTACACAATGCACTAGGGCCAAAAGCCCTCAAAATCCACACCAAGAACCGGTCCAAACCACCACCCACATAGATACATAATTCTACCTAACAACCTAACCCACAGCTACCATAATAAAAATATAAACAACCTAAGAATCAAAACTGTCACCCTAGCCTCGAAAACAATACACAATATAATTAACAAAACTCTGGACAACATGTAAATCTTAAGCAGGACATATACACGCTACCATTGTATGGACTGCCATAAAAATACATAGGTGAAACTCCTAGAAACCTAAAAAACAAAAAAACAACGTAATTTTTACGAACATAAACGCAACATTAAATTAGTGACCACAACAATCGTTCTTCTTAATATATATCAGAAACAAAACACAATTTCGATTTCAAAAGTGACTCCATGTTAGCATACATCCACAATAAAAGGTTAAGGCAAATTTTTGAAGCCAGCGTGATAAGTAACATAGAGAATGTTAATTATTAGACCTGGCCTTTTAAAAACATATCAATTCACATCTTGGTAAATCAATCATTAATAGCTACAAGAACTACAAACCTCGGCCATAGCAAAACAACGCAACACACACACACACACACACATATATATATATATATTAGACATATCCAATTTTTCGTCTGCTTTTCATTTTAAAATCGAAATAGAATTAAAATCGACTATCAAATTTTTGTCTAAGTTGAAAAGTAGTAACATAATGAGCATCAGTAAAAAAAAAAAAAAAAATCAAAATTTATATTAACAATATAATTATTTGATACATTCAAAAAATATTTTTTTTTTACGTTTAATTTGGCTCAAATATGTCGTAAATGCTGTCTAACGATGCGTAAAAGCCATGTTTACAAAATAATTTAACCAGCGGAAATTATCCTGACTTTAATAAATTCTAGTGTTGATTTATCAATGAATGAATTATATATGCATCACAGTTATTTTATTTCAAAACTTCTGATTAATTAGGTAATTCTGCGCTATGATAAATTAATATATAATATTCATTTAAATATGAATAGAATGATACTAAGTGTAAAATGTCATATTTTTAGATTCTAAACATTCATTTTAACTAATACTTTACTTATTATTGAATTCTAATTTTTGGTCGAAAATCTCTGAAAATTTAGCGCTCCCCTTTTTAAACAGAACTAAAATATGATGTATAATATATTTCTTTTATAAGATAATAGCCAATTTAATAATTATCGTAAAAGAGTAAAAAAAAAAAAATAAAAAAAAAAAAAAAAATCTCCAAAAATTATCCTTTTATTTTTATATTTTTCCGAACAGGTACTATTTTCTATCCTGGATATAAACCCTTAAATTTTTTCTTACTATCACACCTTCGGTTTTGGTCTTTCATTATATACTTAATTAAGTTATATAGCCCCATCCGTATGCGCCCAAAATATATATCGAAAAATTTTTATAAAATCGGATATCTAGTTTATATTTATTGATTATTAAAAGGAATTTCCTTGTGATCGCCCATTATTGACCACGCGCTGGACAATGTACATCCCTATTATTATGTTAAGAAAAATTGTGGAATAAAACTTAAGTTTAAGATTAAACAATATTGATTTCATTTATCAGTAACTTATCACATTAAAAATCAAATAGTACGTCTACCACAATTTATGACTAAAAATTAAAAACAAACACAAAAAAAGTTTCTGGGTTGCAGGGCCACCTCAGAAATTTAGCTTACACCACATAGTTAGTTTTGTTGCCCATTGATGACATATATACAACCACTGCCTGATTGTTATCTGACATGCAATTTGGTCCATACATAAACATTCATGCAAGTCATTTGCATGAATGTCACTGATTACCACATGAAGAACTTCTTGACATCATTGTCAGAATGCCATTAGCCAGTGACTGTGATTATTCAAACCAAATATAAATACAAGATATTAGTAGAAAAGGATAATCAACATGTCTACATACCATACCACACATCTGAGCAATCATTAATGAAATAGAAACTGTTGGTCTGACTTTATTATACATAAGCGGCCCTAATCTGTAATGTCTTTAAGGATGCCTTCACGGCGACGCAGTCTATTAAAAATGTTTGTGACAATATAAAACATGTTATTATTTACACACCACGCGTCTTTGGAGTTATTAATTGACGGAACATGGTGTCAGAAGATAACCGAAATCAAAGATCAAAAATCCACGTGAGTAACCACTTGTTATTTTAAAAAAAAACTTTAAAAGAATAGATTAAATAAATAGATAAATAAAGGGTTACCAAAATGATGTCCAATTAACCCACCGGAAAAAATTTGACTGGGCAGCGAAGAATCTAAACAAAGCTTTAACGACGTGGCTTGGCAAGCAAGTGACTTTTATTTTCTTGAATTTCAAAAAATTGAAGGCGACGGTCAAATGATTAATGCCGCTTACAAAGCCGCTCAGTATTGTAAAAAAGAACAACAAAGCTTTATTCTATACCTCTTAGGAAAAAGAGGCCAACAGATTACAAACAACAAACCAGTTAAAATTACGCAGAGGAAAGACGCGTAGATAAATGATGACGATACGAACTCCATTAGACTATATGGTCAATTAAACGCATAATTTATTAAAGAATCATTGTAAACCCAATGAACACTAATTTTGACAGTAGACAGTAGTAGGAATTCCTACGAAAGGAACTAAAATGAAAATGATGAGCTTGAAAGACTATATTATATTAATGAAATCAGCTCTAAAGACTTGTGAATAGGGAATCAAATGTCTCTTTGAAAACGATATGGACATGGCAAACGGAGTTCATACAAATAATCGTTTAGACAAAATGCTTTAAGCCCCCTAAGGAAATAATACCAAAATCAATGGCGAAATTATCGATTTTAATGAATTTCAGTGTATATGTATCAATGAATGATCTATAATGACAAATTATTTTTTATCAAACGTTCTCATTTTTTTTCAGTGTCAGCTTAATTTGACCCCCCCTTATGTTGGGGGCGTTAAAAATTGCTTTCAAGTTGGTCCTATATCCTGAAATACATAATATTACAGTAAATAAAATCAAAGAGATAAATGACCGAGTAAAAATATGATAGGAAACCATAAACAAACATTTTTCACGCGTTGCTCTTCTTATTGAGAAAATAAGTATTGATTATCGAAAATAAAAATGTACAAAAAAATTTAAAAAAATATAATAAATAACTTTTTTAGATATCTCTTCTTACTCAATTATCATAATTATTTAACTGACTACATAATACTCTTATAAAAAAAAATTATACAATCAGAATCATTTTTTCTGCGAAAATAGAATTATCTCTTAAAACTTATTACTTCATGAGATAAGAACTAAGGTGCATTAAATCAGATAATATTATTCTAGAAAACTAAAATATAGACATATTTTAAAACAATTTAGATTGATTATTTCAATATAAATACACATAATGTATAGAACATAAATTATAATTGTTGGAAGACAATTAAGACCAAACAGTTAGCTCAGTTGATAATTAACAGACCTAGAGCGTTCGGCACTTAGAAACCAACAAGGCTTCCTCAGTTCGTATAACCGGTCCCCGCCAACTCAAAGCGTATATGAAGTAGTCACAGGGATCGATGGTAAGTGAAGGAGCTATGGTAGGATGATGACGCCCTACTCAGAAAACTTGCTAAAAAACATCTCCCTGGTCTAGCGCTATTGAAAAGAGGATTAGCACTCCCTCGCTGGACAGGCTGATACCGACTTTAGGACGCTCGTGTCTATGCCCCGTCGACTTTACTTTTACTATTTACAAAAACATAAAATATCTTCCTCGTCTATTCAGAAGATAGTTTAAGTTCGTGGTCAGTACCACTTAAAACCGAAAGATTCAATATCTAATAAGTTAAAGGGTAAGTTCATTATTATTACTGTGTTTTATCAATTATTCCTTTTAAATTAACAAATATTCAAACTTCTACAATGATGTTATCCATGATCTTTTTATCTTAATAATCATTCAATATTTTCTTTTTTATTTACTAAATATAAAAAAAAGATCAATGTCATGTGCTAGCTCTGAAAATATTAGGCAGAGTACACAAATCTGGAACGCCCCACCATCATAAATAATTTTGTTTTGTACTTTTTTTGTGTATTCACATGGGATTATATTTAGCCCATTAGCGACCACAATTTCATATCATGAATTGTTTATAATCTAAAAAATATCTAAAAAAAGTTCTATAATATTTTCCAGGCATGTTCCCTGTTCGCCAAAATTGACAAAACGCTACATAAATTTTTTTCTTTTCCCCTTCTTTCAACTCGCCAACACCCAGCTTCCAACCAATTATCAGATTTACACACCACTCTATCAAAGATATAATTTAACAAAAATTCTTAAACAATTCTCACTTTTGCAGTTTTTAGTCGCGAGTGTCTGGACATACAATTTTCTCCGTGACATGTAAAATTGTTGTTACTGTGCATCAAACAATGACTAAAAAAGTTAAACCAACCCTATAATATAACGTGCAATTATTGGTGAATACCACTCATCGATACACGTACTAATATGATAGGAAAAAACTGATTGCTTCAAATTTTCCAGTTATTCAATGAAACTAAAATATAATCTTTTTAGATTTTACATTGACCAAAAAAAACAGAGATGGCTATTACTTGGTATAAATGTACCCATACAGAGACGATGGTGTGTAAAGAGAATCTCTCGTATGCAAGAGAAATACCGCTGCTAGATGAAGCGGAAAGAACACAGTAATCTATAAAACTCTGTATTGGTTAACGAGTAACGAGCTTCTACTATATTTCTAAAAATAGATAATGGTTTATGGAAGTATTTTAAAAACATATCTTAAAGCCATTATGTGATCCCGCCTATAATCAAACCTAAAATGCAACGTAACCTTCTCTGAAAATTAAAGTCAAAACTGTATTAATATTAATGAATAATTAAAATGTCATTAATAAAAATAAAATTGGCCCATATGCTGCTAGAAAATAATTATCAATATAGTCTCTACTACACTATTAAATCCCGTCAGATCTGTCAAGTTATTGTTATTAACCTTTATCAGATCTTAAACATAGTTGAGACCTTATAATAAAGATTTAATTGTATTTTTAACATTCCCCGACTTTAAAATGGAACCTCCGCAGAATATCGAAATTAATGCTAGTCGCGCGGTAACAAAACACATTGATCCTCAACTTAATAATAATTAAAGACATATGCAAATAGAAAGACACGCCTAGAGTACCAAAATATATTCTTCGTGAAGCGGAACCAGATTTATAACTGGGTTATCACAGTGCATTGACAGATGCAAGAACGCTGCTGAATGCAAAGCAAGAATTTCAGTATCAAGAAAGTAATTGAACCACAATTTCTGACATACACAATATACTAAATATATAGACGACACATACGATACAACATATCATTATGCCGAGGAAGGATAGTAAAAATAAATATTATTGTCACTTATTGGAGTCACATCCAAATCACTTAAATGGAGATAGGAAACTGTCTGGGCTATGCTCTGAGGAATGATATAATAAACAAATGATCCGGTGTGCGACCAAGAAAACCAAAATTACCAAGCATGGGCGCAATCAAACTTTTCTAATTAAAATAGAATCCTTCTAGCCCCACTGCAAAATTTGTCGGCCATAATAAATCACCACTTTAACCCATTTTAAATCTGTGTTTTTTTCATTTTTTCTAAAAAAAATACTACCACCTACCGTCGGATTCACTTCCTTTTCATTCTACACATAAAGTCTTTTCATACAGATGACTTTCCTATTTTATCTACTTATTAGTTATATTGCATTGCAACCAAACAAGTCTCTTCATTCAGAGTATGCCTCTGCGGTTTCAGGCTTATCGGTTTCCTTTTTGGCTGGCCGATAGCTAATCTATTACACTAACCCGTTGAAGGAGACGCAATTCAATTAAACCCAGCAGTATCTCATGACCACCAGACTTTGTCGGTTGATGCACAATATAGGACTGCCAATATCCACGCTGATGCCGGTTAGAGCTTCTCCTGAATCTTTTTTTAAGTATTCCTCTTGTCATAGAGATAGAAGAAAAGTACCAAGAATATTAAGACTCTATAATAATCGCCCGTGAGGATTGAGTTTGCCAATAAACCCCCCGACACCCGACCTCAATGCGGAAATACTATATCTGTATCCATCCGTTTCTGACGCATTGTTCACATGAGGTATCTCATATTTTTCTCACCACTTTCGTGAGGCCCAATCCAGATTTTCTTCAATTATATTAGATTATATAAGCGTGGACATCCACAGGTTGAAACTTGGGTCAGTACGGAACAATGTGAACAAAGGCTTAGAAAATTACCAACAAAGAAAAAAAAGAAACAAAAAAAAAAAAGGAAAAAACACACAGCAGAAAATGAAAAGAGAATTATAATACAATACTCATTACGGGATTTGCGCTTTGCCGTTCCATATTTTTTTTCTTCTCTTTGCTTTTTTTCCATCCTTCCAACATTCATAAACTCAAAATAAATTGAAACAAAATTGTGGATTTTTTTCTTCTTCGCTTCAATTATTTTTGTTCAGTGTTTTTTGTTTTTTTTTCCTTTCTTCTTCAAATTTCAGAATTTTTTTTTTTTCCCTTTTTTAAGTATTAAAACAAAGTTTACGCTTCTCAAAAAAACTGGCCCAAAAGTAATGGTATTATTATTATTATTATCATATTTATATTTTTTGTCTTTTTTTGATTTTAATATGTCTGCATCTTGTTATTGTTTCGGGTAATGCTGAATTGACTTTATAAAACAAATCGTCTTAATAGGTATTTAATACAATAGTATTCATAAAATGTTTCTCTTTGCATAATTTTTTCGGAAATAAGCAGTGTCAAAAGAAATAAGAGAGCGGTCAAGGGGTTAAAACAAAATTTTTTTAAAGTCAATAGGTTTAAAATAAAAAAAAAATTTCTTCAAAAAAAAAAAAAAAAAAAAAAAAAAAAAAAAAAAAAAAAAAAAAAATTCAAAAATAACTTTAAGCACCCCATCTGCGATTCTTGATTCAAAAGGGACAAAGGTTTAAAAAATTTTTTTTATTTTTCAAAACAAACAAAAACTTTTTTTTTTTTTCTTTAGAAATAAAAAATTGTTTTTTTAACTTTGTTCCTTTTGAATCAAGATCGCTGATGGGTGTGCTTAAAGTGTTTATTTGCGTGAATTTTATATATAATTTTATTTGGGAAAAAAAAAAATTTTTTCTTAATTTTTTTTTAAAAAAAAAAAAAAAAATTTTTTTTCTTTTTTTTTTTATTTAAAAAAAAAAAAAAAATTTTTTTTCTTCAAAATAGAAAATAAAATTTTTTCTTTATAAAATTTAAAAAAAAAAATCACCAAACTAACCTTTAAGCACCCCATCTGCGTTATGCTTTTGATTCATAAAGGACAGGTTTTCCATTTCCACCGTCTTATATAAATTCCGGGTTGTTTTGTTAAACAGCGATTTTAGCCTTTTTTTTGTTGTTTTTTTTTCAATTATAAAACTAAACCCTAACCAGTGTTTTCTCAAACTTATACAGGTCTGTCCTGAACTTTAGGGTAATATGGTCCCCCCCCCAAAAAAAAAAAAGAATAAAATTCAAACTATTCAACAGTGGGTCCACCTTTAATTTACATCACAACCTAAAAAAAAAAAAAAAAAATAAAAATAAAATCGAAAAAAAAAAAAAAAAAAAAAAAAATTTTTATTTCTTTTAGATTTATAATTAAAAATAGGGCGGCTTGCTGCCTTGGGATGGATTCATGTTGGAAACTCTGGCAGTCTAGCACTGACGGCTCCTTAAACGGGTCATAAGGTCAATTAATGCCTACTTAACTTAACAGGCAGAACCTTTGAGCACCTTTTTTATCTTCATGTTTCTAACACACAAGAGGGCATGCCTTTTACAAGAAGGAAAACAGCATAGCTCACTTATGATTTTTACAGAAAAACACTTTTCTTCATGTCTATGAGTTGCAGAAGCATGGAACTAAGCTGCCTGCGTCCGTTGTAGTCTGCCGAAACACTGCATCTTTTACAACGGCTCCATGCTTCCTGTAGTCGCCAATCATCGTATACCCCATCTCCCACGACGCCTTGCCGCTCAACGACATGACAATGCGTATATTATTACTGTACGCTGCTCATGTTTCTCTTGACACTAAATACATTATTTCTGTGTACTAGGAATGATGACTTTGATAAAGTTGTGCACTTGACACAGATACACAGTACATTTATTATTACCTGTACGACATGCCTCATGTTCCTGACTTTAGTACAATTATTCTGTGTATAGGCATGAGACTTTGTTGAGTTGTGGTGCGCACTGAGTCACTACACATACATGATAGTGATTATTACTGTATGCTATTCAATCGTTCCCGACACTAATAGGATTATTCTGATTCCTAGACGATGAGACTTTGTATGAGTTTTGTGGCACTGCACCTGAACATCTGGGTACACATACATTGTATATTATTACTGTACGCTGCCTCATGTTTTCCTTGAACACTAATACATTATTGTGTACTTGACATGTTCTAACTTTGATGAGTTGATGGTGCACCTGAGCATTGTACACACATAAATGCCCTATATTATTACTGTATGCTATTCATGGTTCCTTGGCACTAATAGATTATTCTTGTCTAGACTTTGATGAGTTGTGGTGGCACCTAGAGACTTCTAGCAACATAACCATGTCTATCTCGATTACTTATGCTACTCACCGTTCCCGACATCTAATAGATGAATATCTTGTAGTTAGTACTCGACATGAGATTTGATGAGTTGATGGGCGCACCTAAGATCTAGCACTGGAACACATAGAAAATGGTTCATATGTTATCACAAGGCTTAATGATATCTTTTCTTAACCTCACTCGTTAGAACAAAAACCGTAATAGACGATGCGTACCCGCGTAAGTATCTCTCACATAACAAGCTCAAGGCAAGAGGCATATTTTTAACTAGCTAGTGGTACCAATGTTTATATTCAGAGCTTTTTTTTTTTCATTCTCTTTCCATTATTTCTCTTTATTTCCTTGGCACATACTATATTCATAGAGACTCACATTGGTGTGTGCGAAAAGACTTTCCAAGCAACAAGACATTCTCCCATTTCGTTGCCAGTGAGTAGGCCTCATACTCATAAGTCACCTCTTTAAAGCCACACACCCTGCTTCCCATTAGGTGCTGTGTAGACAGACACAATCCGTCATACCAATTTTTTAATGTTCATTTAATTCCATCTCCTACACTTGCTTATAATGGTCGTAGGTACGGCTAGCATTTAACATTACATTTCGATGAGGGTTCTAAAGACAAAATTGCGAAGGAGGTATATTAAAAATATGTAATAAATATATAATTACTCATCGTTTATAAAAATCACTGAGTATCTGCATGAAAATATAAATACATATATTAATCTTATAATGAAAAAATGTATATGGAAATAAAATCCGAATATGATAATTATAATTTAATATAAACCAATAAAGTGGATAATACAATTCATATAATTAGCTAATAAATAATCTATATTTAAAATATAGAATCACTGAAATATAGAACGTATAAGTTTACAAGTAACAATTTATGATTATAGAAATATGTATATGAAAATAATGGATGATACAATTATAATTAATAATTACTATAAATATTGAGTATAGAAAAACGTAAATGATTACAATAATATCATAATTATAATTATGAAAATATGATGAGTAGAATAATACAAAACCTATACTCATACAATATTTAAAATATCGGAGTATATAGATAAAAATAAGACAATAACATCATATAAATATCTATATTAAAATCTTACTGAATTATGAACATAACAAATATATATTTATTAATGTTTACTACAACTAGATATAGATCAATATAATAAGTAATAAATTTATCTATTTATAATTAAGATGTTATCAAACTGCCTTAGTAATTAAATCATGATCATCACATTATATGATTGATAAGAAATACAATGAGTGCCTAAAAAAATAATTGAAATAAAATCTATAGCATAGGCCAAATACTCGAATCACAATATTTTTAGTGTATAATTCATGTAGTGAAGAAATGAGTATGAGATACAACTCATAAATTCGATGTTATAAATCACGATACTCAAAAACTAAGAAATTGTAATAATGAATTTGTTGTTTTGATATCTGATATAGAAATATAAAATAATAAAACAGATGATGGAAAATTCATGCCTATTTAAATCTTATATGAGCAAACTAATAATAAAAAATACAAAATATAATTTAATGAAATTTAAGTACTGATATGAAATAATAAATTATATAACCCTACAGAGATATAAATTTATGTTAATATTCTGATAATCAAAATGTAAATTACAATTATAGATTAATAAATATAAATATCCAAAAAACTGATACTGTAAATATAATTAAATAATTATATAATTTAAAATCTGATATGAAATATAGATACTAATTGATGTATTTCGATAGTATTAAAATCGTGATAATGAATATATAATACAGTAATATATAGAAGGTTTAATGCAATATCTATAAATATATGCTACCACCATATAATAGGAAATATGATATGGAGATGAAAAATTAATTGGCATTATTTTTTTTAAATTCTTAATAGAAAGTATAGTGGATACTAAATAATAATGGTGCTTAATATTTAAATACTGAGACTATATGTAGACCGGCAATACTATAGAATAGTANCTACTGAGAAAGTCTTGAAGTGTTTTTATAACCCGGAAAAGAGACTAAGACATCTAAAGATCTGAGGCAGAATTAAAAATTGTCCAGACCAGGCACTACAGAGATCGACTACTGAGAAAAAGTCTTGAAGGTTTTTTATAACCCGGAAAAGAGACTAAGACATCTAAAGATCGAGGCAGAATTAAAATTGTCCAGACCACGGCACTACAGAGATCGACTACTGAAAAGTCTTGAAGGTTTTTTATAACCCGGAAAAGAGACTAAGACATCTAAAGATCTGAGGCAGAATTAAAATTGTCCAGACCACGGCACTACAGAGATCGACTACTGAGAAAAGTCTTGAAGGTTTTTATACCCGGAAAAGAGACTAAAGAATCTAAAGATCTGAGGCAGAATTAAAATTGTCCAGACCACGGCACTACAGAGATCGACTACTGAGAAAAGTCTTAAGGTTTTTATAACCCCGGAAAAGAGACTAAGACATCTAAAGATCTGAGGCAAGAATTAAATTGTCCAGACCACGGCACTACAGAGATCGACTACTGAGAAAAGTCTTGAAGGTTTTTATAACCCGGAAAAAGACTAAGACATCTAAAGATCTGTAGGCAGAATTAAAATTGTCCAGACCACGGCACTACAGAGATCGACTACTGAGAAAAGTCTTGAAGGTTTTTATAACCCGGAAAAGAGACTAAGAATCTAAAGATCTGAGGCAGAATTAAAATTGTCCAGACCACGGCACTACAGAGATCGACTACTGAGAAAAGTCTTGAAGGTTTTTATAACCCGGAAAAGAGACTAAGACATCTAAAGATCTGAGGCAGAATTAAAATTGTCCAGACCACGGCACTACAGAGATCGACTACTGAGAAAAGTCTTGAAGGTTTTTATAACCGGAAAGAGACTAAGACATCTAAAGATCTGAGGCAGAATTAAAATTGTCCAGACCACGGCACTACAGAGATCGACTACGTGAGAAAAGTCTTGAAGGTTTTTATAACCCGGAAAAGAGACTAAGACATCTAAAGATCTGAGGCAGAATTAAAATTGTCCAGACCACGGCACTACAGAGATCGACTACTGAGAAAAGTCTTAAAGAGCTGAGGAAAACTTGGGTCAGTTTGAATACAGAAAAGACCATCAGTTACTAAATGTGAGAAAAACCCACAAAGAACGTCTGGAAAACAGATTGAAGGAATTGGAAATCAGAGGAAAAATTAAGATGATCAAAACAACAACATTGTTTAAGATCGGCTAGAATACTCAGAAGAGTCCTGAAGCCTTGTCACTCCGCCTCAAGTGAGCACCAACTTAGGCGGGTGTGAAAAACTCATAAGAAGAGAAGAGAATTGAAAAGAAGAAGAGAGAACTTAACAGAAGAAGAAGAAGAAAATTGAAAGAAGAAGAAGAAGAAGAATTGAAAGAAGAAGAAGAATGAAGAATTGAAAGAAGAAGTGAAGAAGAATTAAAGAAGAAGAAGAAAGAATTGAAAGAAGAAGAATTGAAAGAAGAAGAATGAAGAAGAATTGAAAGAAGAAGAAGAAGAAGAATTGAAGAGAAGAAGAAGAAGAATTAGAGAAGAAGAAGAAGGATTGAAAGAAGAAAGAAGAAGAATTGAAAGAAGAAGAAGAAGAAAGAAGAATTGAAAGAAGAAGAAGAAGAAGAAGAATGAAAGAAGAAGAAGAAGAAGAAGCAATTGAAAGAAGAAGCAGAAGAAGAAGAATTGAAAAGAAGAAGAAGAGAAAGAAAGAATTGAAGAAGAAGAAGAATTGAAAGAAGAAGAAGAAGAAGAATTGAAAGAAGAAGAAGAATGAAGAATGAAAGCAGAAAAGAAGAAGAATTGAAAGAAGAAGAAGAAGAATGAATTAGAAAGGAGAAGAGAGCAATATAGTAGAATAGTAATTATTACCTGTACTAACAAAGTAGCATTCGTATATTAAGCGAAGTAGGTCAAAAGTTATACAAAAAGTAAGGATGACTGAGTGGGAACGGTATTCTATCAGGACCGTGCAAACAACAATTATTTGACAATGCACGTTGATCTAATATACAGATATATATTTACTATTTTAGAGATAGGGGGGAGGGGTTCTGAAAGTTCAGGTCCGCCTTGAAGATTAGTATTGTAGGGTCAAAGTTATAACAGTCATAATTAGTTGAAATAACAAACTCCGACACATTTGTGAGACAAAACATTCTATAAGATAACAGCACATGGAAACGATACATAAAATACAAGATAGTGTAGAAATAGTGTACATAAACATACATACATAAAAACAACATGCATCATCATTATCAACAACAACAACATTGCCACTATCAATTGCATTGTCATGTCTATATATTCTTTCATGGTCTTAAACTCTTGTTGAAGTAATATTTCTCTTTTTTACAAAATTTGATCTCAGTAGAAATGAGAAATATTTATATTTTTAGATAGAGATAAATCGTTACTTCTCAACCAGATTAATAAAACAAAATGGATAAAAAGATCTTAATATAATTCACCAAATGTAGGTTTGTCAATATATCGATTACGTCATCATTGTCTTTTACCTAATTTCAACAGAATTTTCGGGAATTGTTAGATTCATGCCTGGAAATATCTTAAGCGGAACTTGATTTGGTTTTAAATTGAAATCTGTCTCTTATCCTCTGTATCTTACTGTACACTCGCTGTAAAAAGATACCCGTTTCACAACGCCTGCCCATTCTCTTGGTAATCATTATAAGATGCAGATGTCTCTCTCTTTCTCTCTCTCTCTCTCTTTCTCTCTCTCTCTTATCATCATCATCCTATGCACTGACCCTTCCCTGCCAATATCGCATGTCAATTTAATAAGAAGAAAACTAATTTTATCTCAACTGTCGTACATACAGCATAAAAAAGTCTAAGAAACCGATTTTTTTAATTGATACTTTTCTCGCCAAGTCTGAAAAATAATAAAATAGAAGACGCCGTGGATGTAATGCTTATCGTCGAAGAAATGGAAGCGGCTATAACCACCACCACATCATCCTCATCATCACTACCATAATCATTTCTAACCTTACCTTGGCCAATATTACCACCACCGACCAACTACAACAACAGTGATACTATTATCAATATCATTCCACCACAATGACGTAAGGGTTCTCCACGATCCCAGAGTTCCAGAATTGGAACTTCACAACTAGATACAATTCAATGTCATGCCAAGGACACTACGACTTTCGAGCATGTATAAAATAAAGGGGTTGGTGGTTTGCCATAAGGGAAATAGTCAGGAAAATCAGATAGGGCAAGCCGATTGATTGAAGGGGGCCTCCTCGACCAACGTCTAGCCAAATGAAAAGGGTGACTTACTGGTGAATATGGACACGATGGTTAGATGGTGCAGAATTCAGGAGGGTAAGTCGGCGATATAAGAAATACAAAGTGCTCAATACGTTAGTAGAGCAAATTTATTACAATATAGGTACAAGTGATAACCTACTCGAGTTTCACCATAAGGATCTTCATGGTTAAATCCACTGAATTAATAGAGATAACAATTAATTGTAGTCAACTACACGTGTATCTCGATTAATTTCAGTGGATTTACCATGAAGATCCTTATGGTGAAACTCGAGTACGTTTATCACTTGTACCTATATTGTAATATATATATATAATACCACCACCACCACCATCATCATCATCATCACTACCATAATCATTTCTAACCTTGCCTTGGCCAATATTATCACCACCGACCAACTACAACAACAGTGATACTATTATCAATATCATTGCCACCATAAACAACAACATCACCAAACTCACCACCACCCTTATCATCAGCACCATCATCACTAGCACTGTCTGCAGGGCTCAGAATATACTGAAAGCATCCCCTTCAGAGTAATAAGACCCTCACTCCTCCACCAAAAGTTTTGGACGGTGGTTTGGTTTATTTGTTTGTGGTGGATTGGTTTGACTTAATGGCATATAAACCCTTTATAACAACATGGCTGGGGCACAGTCTCAATGTATGTATGTTATGTATGAGAACGATGCTCCGGCTCAGTATTACAGTCGTCGAAAACCGCCCGTTCCAAACCTCCCGTTCTTATGTTGTCTGTTGATTTACAGGAAGGCTGAAAAAGAGCTGGTTTCATTCCTTTTACCAACTCGGCTGAATAAGATTAAATAACCAAAAGCTGTCAACGGATCAACACAAACAATTGAACACAACGCTTTTTGATGCTTATGTACAAATATATACATTTATTTTACAAAAGGAGCGAGGTGATTTTCTTGTCCAGCTGATTGGCGATCTACAGCTAGTTTTTGGCTAAGTTATCAATTTCCTATCGAGTGCAAGGCATCAGAATGTATTGGTAAAGTGTATCAAGGACCCTGAGCCATGGCAAGCTCCCGGTCTCTTCTTCGGTTTGTCCCGGTCTTTCTATCGCTCTCCTTCGTTCTGACGGTCTGTTATTTATGGATCCAGACCTCCCACCCCTAACATATGTCTCTGATTGGCCAGCCACTCGATAACATTGCCTACGTGTCTAAATGGCCTTGTGCCAGCCTAGCTTGTATCTTTCTTTGGGGGTTTTTCCAGCTCCAACAGAGTCAAGGCCACAAACATTGTTTTATTTATCTAAGTTTTGGAAATTGTTGACCAACTTTTCAAAAAACTGGAATCTTATTTGTTAAATTTATCATTTTTTCCATAATTTAAGGAATTTCTTTGTCTACGTGAAAATTCTTTGCTTAGATGAATTTATGTTTTTAATATAAACTATTATTATTATTATTGTTTTCTTATTTTTACTTTTAATTTTAACAAACCACCATAATTAATAATTAAGGTAGTTTTAATTTTAATTAATAGGTAATTAATTAAAGATCGCCAATCAACCCAAGACACAATAGTGTTACATCACGGGTTTGACCTCTCTGGGTCAACAGGTATATGGCTGGTTACCATATACCTAGTGGGTTTTGGTGTAGTGATTTTCCGTTTCAGATTGTTTATAAATATATGTATTTCTGAAACATGTTAGCCGGAGTAAATGAATCGAAATCTAATATATATAAGTGGAAGTAGACAATTATTATCATTATTATTATCTATTTATCGTATAGTTATTACTATCATCATTATTATTACTGTTATAATACTCATATCTATTGTTTTAGTTATTATTATCGTCATTATTATAATCATATATCTATTGTTATAGTTATTATTATTATAATGGTTATTATCATACTACTACTACGAAAAATAATTAGCTTATTTACCGAAAATAACAGATGGTCTAAGGGGCATAACCCTTACTGGCAGAATCGTAAATACTAGCCAAGACAACACACTTACACCTGCATGCACCCGTATGCACATTGCACCCATGCATTGTGCTTATATTATTTTTTTTCTAAAACTTTTCAAATATATATATTATATATATATATATATATATATATATTATATATATATATATATATATATAAGAAAAAACACAAATGATGTTTACAAATGCATGGATCATCAGGAGAGATGTACAACCATTTCGGGGCTTCTCTCAACAACGGTTTTTAAAAGCAACATCGACCCCCTCACTGATGTGAGGTCCCTCGGAATAATTGTATCGACCGCATGTGGATCGGTCTTCAACAAAAAATAAGACGGGATGAAATGACCGTTAGAAGAAAGAATGCGCAAACAGACACGCTGCTAAGTCAAAAGTTGGAATTTTTCAAAAATGCGTTATCTGTATTAAAAATAAAATGAATTTTATTTAAAAATAAAATGAATTTTATTTTTAATTTGTAAAAAATCAGAAGCATTATAGTTTATAATAAGACTCAAAAGAGCCTGATGTAAAATTATTTTAAAAAGTGTATAATTTTATAAAAGGTGTATATTAAAAATATCAAAATTGGTTCATAATAATTACTATTAAATAAGTAAACCAATAAGTGTAGGTAAATCCGTGTGTTTATGGATAAATATCTTCAGAGGAGTAAACCTCATATGTATAGTTTTTTCATAGACAGAATGTGAAATAAAAGGGAATTAATCCGATAGTGTGAATTTGATATACTGAAAATATATTTTTAATACAGACAGCGCATTTTTAAAAAAAATTCCAACTTTAGACTAGCAGCGTCTTATTTTTGTTGAAGGGGGGGGGCGATGTGCTTTTAAAACAGTTGAGAGAAGGCCCCGAAATAGTTGCACATTCTTTCCTGATGATCCCATGCATTTGTAAACATCATTGTGTTTTTTTCTCAAATATATCAAATTCCTACTGTCGGATTAAGTTCCTTTATTTCACACTTAATATATATATATATATATATATATATATATATATATATATATATATATATATATATCTTTTTATCCTTGTTTTTATTTGATATTCTCTGTAATTCACTCTTCTTATTTTCTACTTTTTCAGATCATCACAAATTTTTCTTCGTCGTTGCCACAGGTGAAGGCCTTGTATGATTTGATATTAAAGATGAAAAATGAAAAAGATTGTTTAAATATTTCAGAAGGTAAAGTTAAAAGAATTTCTATTATTTCTATCTATCTATCTATCTATATATTTGTTAATGTAATAAGTAGTAAGCTTACCGGTGGTATAAGTACGATCGTTATTTATTTACAATTTAAATAAATTATACTACTTTTACTCCAACATTTAACATAACACCATTTACAATTTTAATTTTTTATTATCTTTAACATTATTGTTATCCTAACTCCATTTATTTATTTATTCAGTCAATTTTATTATTTATTAATTTTAAATCTTTTTTATTATTATTATTATTATTATTTATTTATTACATTATATAAGCATGTACATGCAATGTACATACGGACGTATATGCGTATTGTTTATATTTATATGTGCATATACAAGTGTACATGCAATGTCTGTAGCAGAATTTTATTTTTCATTTATATATTGTTTACCTATTTGTTTACAATTTAAATAAATTACACTACTTTACTCCACATTTAAAACAGTAAACACTATTTATAAATGAAATCATGCGACAGCAAAACCGTAAACTAACAAGTCTAAAAAAATTTTATTGAAAAGTATATATACCTTAAGACTTAAGTATTAATTTAAATAAAGTGTTAAATTTTAAGATTTTTAAATTTTAAATTTAACAAAATAACCCAAATAGTAAAACCAAACAATATTTCAATGATTCAGCCATTCCTATTTTACATAACCCCACTTCTAAATCCGATTAATAAAAACAAACCCATATTTTATACGAACACCATATCCAAATTTTAAAAAAAAAAATTTTTTTTTTTTAATTTTTTTTTATTTATTTATTTATTTATTTTTTTATTTTTTTTTATTTTATTATATTTTTGCTTATCATTACTTTCATTCTTACTTTATCCCTTTTATTATTTTATTATATATTAATATATTTTACTACCCAAAACTTCTATTATCGTAACGCCTACAACTAGGCTTTTCCTAATACTCTCTACCAACTCAAATCAGCTAATAAATCATTTTAACCTTTCGCTTTTTAACCATTAATACGCCCATAATATACCTTTCATAAAATAGTAATTGAAAAAATATCCCATAAATTAATCCAAATTTTTAATCCAATAAACAAAAACGGTTCAAGATAAACCTTTGAAAATATAAATAAGTGTTCGTCTATTAAGGATAAATCCCATTCCAACGGGCATTATATACCAATAAATTAATCGAAACTCGATTAATTTAACTGATGTAACCTGAAGAATAAATCGATGAAACTCGAGTAGGTTACTCCTTTCCATTGTTAAAAATAAATATCTATCTATCTATTTATGTATGAGTAGTGGCCTACCGGTGGGTACGGGTTACGATCGTTGGGAGCGCACATATTCCAGGGGTTAAGACCGTGAAAAAAACAAAGTGCCAATACAATGTAGAGCAAAATTTATTTAAGAAATCGATATATAAAGTAACCTACTCGAGTATCATCATCTGAATCGTCAGGGTTACATCCGCTGAATTAATCGAGTTTTCGATTAATATCAGTTGATCCAACGTATGTCTGTTGAAACGGGTCTTATCGTTATAAGATTGAACGCTGTTTATGGATTTTTTTTTAAAAACTGCAACCGGAAACTGTTTTTTGTTTATTGGATTAGAAATGTGAATTAATTTGTGGAATACTTTTTCATTGTTGTTTATGAAAGGGTAGATTACGGGGGTGAGAAGTGGTAAATAAAGTGAAAAAGTTAAAATTATTTATTGTGGTTTTTGGTTTGGTTTGGCTTCAGAAGTATTAGAAAGGACTGATGTAAATTGAACAATTAACGACAAAAGTAAATATATATACACATTAAATATCACCAGGGCTTGGTTTTCTATACATATATAAAGGGCAGTTGTGTGTATTGTATGTCTGGATAAAACTTTGAAAAATGAACAATTAAACGCACAAGATGTATGAGAAGTAAATAAACAGACGATGTGTTTTTGTGATATGGCTTTTTTTAAGCTGACATTTTTGGGAGAATATGGTGCTTAAATTGAAGTCGTACCTAATTTTGAAAATTGGATTAAATTAATAATTAGGCGGGCATACCTATTCAAATGTAAGGCTAAACAAATTGAGAAAAATAAATCTCTGTAATGTACATTTTGGCCTATTAGGCCTCATCAGCAGAGCTTATAGATAGGAGATAATATAATATATATATAATATATATATATAATATATATATATATCCTATGGATAAAATAAATATATAAAGGTTTTACATATCTATTTATTTGGTGAAAGGAACATTCACGAACCATTTTGGTTTCATGCGATATCAATCGTCAGGTGAAGATGTTACAAATGAAGGAAAATCGAAAAATTGCAACAAAAAAATTCAGAAAATTCAAATAGACATTGGATGTGTATGATTGATGAAATGTTATGTGTATGTATGTGGCGGTATTATGAATGTATATAGTGTTTATGGGCAGTATAGTTGCACAGTAGTTGAACTTCACCCATGCTCAGGTTCACTCTGCTGACCAAACTGGTTGTTTAATTTCCCTATCATCAAACACGGTTTAGTTTTTGGGCATGATTCGTCGTTTTAATGCACTTAATTCTTGAACACTGTATCAGTCGGTATTGTTGGAGAAAAGGAGGGAAAATGTAAGCTTGTTTCGGTAAATTATTTTGTCTTTAAAAAACCTTTTGAAAAAGCATTTTAATTGCTCTTATAAACAAGATTCATTTGATTCTCACGGCTTATTTGTCTCATATATATATCTATATTTTGTGTTTGTCTGGTGTGTCTTGTATGTTCCCTTTGAGCTACCAAGGGTGGTCAATGTATATGGGCTTAGGCTTCCACGCTATTAGGCATGGCCCTCTCTTCAATAGTAGTTTAACAAAAAATAAAGTTTTTTCTTTACTTATTCTTTTTACAGACTTAAAAAAGAACGCATAAACATTACACAAAACAAAAATGGCAAAAATTATGAATAACTTCCAAAACAACAAACTACATGAAATAATACACAAATAGGAAAACTTCAAATAAATCACACCAAATATCCAGAAAAGAAGTATATTAATCCAGACTAAGCAATAGGACACTCATACTTTCCCATTCATACCTCCTCAAAAAAGAAGCAGCCCATATTGCATACCATGCAAAAACCGCTCCACAATCAAACACAATAATTAACAGAATGTGCAACCTAAAACAATACGAAAAAAATACTACCAAACACAATCTAAACAGATATTCTATCAAATAAACGCAGAAAACTACTCGGATACATAAAAGGGCAACCACATACAACAAAATCTAAAAATCTCCCAAATAAAATGCAAACAAAAAATGTTAAAAAAAAATCCTCTAAAGTTTCATTCATTCAAAAATATGTCCAAAAAAAAAAAACCTTTAGAAAATTAAACATTACACGTCAATTCATTTCAAAAAACGTAGTCGCATTAAATTGACCCATTGAGGTGATATGCCGGAAAACAAAAACAAAATCAAATCAAACCCAATCAAATGTTGTAATAATTCAATTATCACAATTATTTCACAACTTTGTGGCATTAAATGACCCACGAACAATGCGAACTCATGAATAAGTGCTTCATAGCTCAAGGGGACAACATTGTTAACTAAAGGGAAATAACTCTTCACTAATATCAGGGAAGTAAGCTCTTACTATCAAGGTCCAACTATATTAAACAAAATAAATGACGAAACAAAGGTTATGAAATTTTGTAGTAGAGACTGGCAAAACTGATACCTATAAAATGCGTTTTTGCAAAATGAACTTTAGTCCTGTAGAGGATTATGAGAATGTGTTCTGTAATATTAGGGAATGGACGAATAAAAATATATGACACAGTTTTAGGTAGAAAACAACGGAGAATGACATAAAAACAAATGCATTAATTATAAAATTAACAAAATAAATTTATTCAGAGAATAAATTTGCAAATAATATGTTAAAATGTTCAGACAGGAATAGTGTAAATTGGGACTGCCAAACGGAAGCCTAAAATGCGTTTTGACCAAAATGACTTTAGCCCACCCTTACAGAAATAGATTTACCAAAAATAGAAGAAATTATCGGATTTTTAATTTTGAAATTTTCAGTGTTTATGTATCAATGAAGGATCTTTAGGGCGAATTAGAAATAAATTAAATCTATTTATTTAAGGTTAAACTTTGTCTAAATCGATAAAGTAGTAACATAATGAAACATCATTAAAAAAAGAAAATATCAATTAATAATGCAGGTTTATTTTTAATAGATTTGAAAATATTTGTTTGGTCAATTTCAACGATATCACGCCATTTCACAGCCTTTTTTTCGCATGGTTTTAAGTGCTTGTTTTACAATTTCTGTAAACATTCGTGATTGCAAAAAAAAATTTTTTGCCAAAATCCAGGTAATTATCCGACTTTAATGATTTTTTTTTTTCAGTATTGATTTAACAAATTAATAGATTTTTTATATTAAAAATGCATCAGTTTTATTTTTATTTCAAAACTTTAAATTTAGTAATTTTTGTTTGAAAAATGAATATATAATTAATTTAAATTATGAAAATCCTGATGTTAAGTTTAAATGTTATATTTTTTTAGATTCTAAAAATACTCTACTTAATGCAAATATTTTAGGTCGCCAAAAGTAATAAGTTTTGAAAGAAAAATCTCGATTGAAAATGTATC
Source organism: Doryteuthis pealeii (assembly GCA_023376005.1). Taxonomy (NCBI): domain Eukaryota; kingdom Metazoa; phylum Mollusca; class Cephalopoda; order Myopsida; family Loliginidae; genus Doryteuthis; species Doryteuthis pealeii. The sequence goes on from CM042179.1 coordinate 48,894,324, forward strand.
CCCTCCCCTTTTTAAAGCAGAACAAACATCAGATGTATAATTTTTTAAAAATAATTAATCAAATGAAGTAAAATGAAACATCTCCAAAAAATAAATTATTTATTATTTTTTAGCATTTTATTTTTTGATTTTCTGTACTTATTTTCTCATAAAACAAACCTTAAAAAATTTTTTTGTTTCTATTCATAACTTTGGTCTTTTATTCTTTATTTATACTGTAATTAGTATAACATATGACCAACTCGAAACAACTTTATGCCCCCAACATAAGGGGGGGGGGTCAAAATTAAGTGACCTGAAAAAAAATGAGAAAGTTTTGAAAAAATAAAATAAATTAATTGCTTATAAAGCATTCATTGATACATAAACACTGAAATTTCATTAAAATCCGATAATTTCCTGATTTTTTGGTTAAATTATTTTCTGTGGCTAAAGTCATTTTGTCAATAAACGCATTTTAGGGCTCATTTGGCCAGTACTAGTATGTTCACTTTTGTTAAGGGGAGATAATAAAAAATATGGTAATTTTTTCTATTTTTAAAAACCGATTACCAATAATCAGCGAATTTGTCCGATTCTGGTGAAATTTGCCAGATTTATTCATTAAGATTTTATTTCATAAATTTAAAAAAAAAAAAAATTGAAAAATATTTTTGTGAATTTTCAACATTCGTAGTAACCAAAAGAAAAGTTGGAATGAAATCCTAGTGAATTTTCTTTCTTTTTCTCATGAATGACAAATTTCTATATCTGAAAAAAAAAAAAAAAAAATCACATCTGAGTCATATGTTGGCTGTCAACTCGTGCACGAACTAAGACCAATTTTCTCCGTGTTTTTTTTTTGTTACTGTTTATATGTGATCTGGATACTTTGACTAATACACACTGTAACGGATTAATGACCTGGGTCCTATTGAACAGCGAAAACAATAACTTTCATACCCCCCGCCGTCGGCTGGGGCGTTAGAATGCACCGACTGACCTCTGCAGAGGGGTAAAACCCCCCAATGGGGCCACCTGTGGGCGACCCGTGATGCTTAAGGATAGAGCCCAGTGGATAGCAATTCATGACATGCAATACTCCACTTTGGCCTATCTTGGCTAGACGGGCAGTCGGAGGCCCCCTCTGATCATTTGGCTGGTCACGTCAAGCCCTAGCACCCTATATGATTTCCCAACCCTATTGCCCTTATGGCAAAGCCCCAACCCTTATTTATCATATGGGTGCTAGAAGGCGGTGGCTGAGGGTTACATGTCCTGGAATGACGTTAAACTATCTATCTGATGGTGGCGTTCCAGTTTTGGAGGTTTGGGAATGTGGAGCACCCCTTATCACCATTGCTCCCTGGTCCACTCTGACCGGGTGGTAGTACTTTAGGGTCCCATCTATGGGTTAAATAGAAAAAATGTATTTATAAAAAAATTGTATTATCCATTAGAATCAACATTTAATACAACAAATAAAATAAAGGTAGAGAAGAAAAGATATATAAATGCCAATTTTGATAGAACGGGTGGCATAGTAAACTAATAGAGTTCATAAGATAGAGAAAAGATGTAGTTGGGTTTGCACAAAAGAGTTTTGGCGGGGAAACTTTATCTTTGATCCAGTAACGATGTATAGAGTTCTTGTAATGAAGGACTATTTGCTCGGTAAATTCCCTACCATAAAAATAAACTGAACCCTTTTATGTCCGTGTTTTTGTATTTTTTAAATGTTTTATTTTTCTTGGCACCCGTTTATGTTCAATACAACTATATTTCCTTTATTTATATATATTATTATAGATGATTATTCTAGTTTTTTAATTTATGTAGAGAATGGTATGATTTTATAGCATGCGGGGTTCGTTTTTTTTCACTTTCGTTTATCACTAAGTAATTCGCTACCATAAATGCCCAAGCCTAATTTATGTCAGGAATTTACGAGTAAAAAGTTGAATATACCTTTTGTTTGTTTTGTTATTTTTTTCTTTTTGGCTTTGGTACTTCTAAAATAACGTCAGTAAATTATACCAAGAATACTACTTTTTGTTTTTTACTACAATGATTATATTCTTGTTAATGTCAGACGAGCGAGTGATTTTCTTTGTTAGTTGATCGATCTCTGTAGTGCCGTGGTCTGGACAATTTTAATTCTGCCTCAGATCTTTAGATGTCTTAGTCTCTTTTCCGGGTTATAAAAACTTCAAGACTTTCTCAGTTAGTCGATCTCTGTAGTCCGTGGTCTGGACAATTTTAATTCTGCCTCAGATCTTTAGATGTCTTAGTCTCTTTTCCGGGTTATAAAAACCTTCAAGACTTTTCTCAGTAGTCGATCTCTGTAGTGCCGTGGTCTGGACAATTTTAATTCTGCCTCAGATCTTTAGATGTCTTAGTCTCTTTTCCGGGTTATAAAAACCTTCAAGACTTTTCTCAGTAGTCGATCTCTGTAGTGCCGTGGTCTGGACAATTTTAATTCTGCCTCAGATCTTTAGATGTCTTAGTCTCTTTCCGGTTATAAAAACCTTCAAGACTTTTCTCAGTAGTCGATCTCTGTAGTGCCGTGGTCTGGACAATTTTAATTCTGCCTCAGATCTTTAGATGTCTTAGTCTCTTTTCCGGGTTATAAAAACCTTCAAGACTTTTCTCAGTAGTCGATCTCTGTAGTCCCGTGGTCTGGACAATTTTAATTCTGCCTCAGATCTTTAGATGTCTTAGTCTCTTTTCCGGGTTATAAAAAACCTTCAAGACTTTTCTCAGTAGTCGATCTCTGTAGTGCCGTGGTCTGGACAATTTTAATTCTGCCTCAGATCTTTAGATGTCTTAGTCTCTTTTCCGGGTTATAAAAACCTTCAAGACTTTTCTCAGTAGTCGATCTCTGTAGTGCCGTGGTCTGGACAATTTTAATTCTGCCTCAGATCTTTAGATGTCTTAGTCTCTTTTCCGGGTTATAAAAACCTTCAAGACTTTTCTCAGTAGTCGATCTCTGTAGTGCCGTGGTCTGGACAATTTTAATTCTGCCTCAGATCTTTAGATGTCTTAGTCTCTTTTCCGGGTTATAAAAACCTTCAAGACTTTTCTCAGTAGTCGATCTCTGTAGTGCCGTGGTCTGGACAATTTTAATTCTGCCTCAGATCTTTAGATGTCTTAGTCTCTTTTCCGGGTTATAAAAACCTTCAAGACTTTTCTCAGTAGTCGATCTCTGTAGTGCCGTGGTCTGGACAATTTAATTCTGCCTCAGATCTTTAGATGTCTTAGTCTCTTTTCCGGGTTATAAAAACCTTCAAGACTTTTCTCAGTAGTCGATCTCTGTAGTCCCGTGGTCTGGACAATTTTAATTCTGCCTCAGATCTTTAGATGTCTTAGTCTCTTTTCCGGGTTATTTTGGATTATTCCAAGAGTACCAACTATGGTTATCATCGTCAACCTAATATTGCATAATTTTTTCAGTTCTCAGGCAAGGTCCAGGTATTCATCCAATTTTTTGTTTTCCTTTATTTTATTGTTTTTAATTTTTTTTTCTTCTTTCAATGGATTATTATCGATTGAACGATTGGGAAAAAAAAAAATTCAAAAAGTTATTTATTTTTCGAGTTTTCAGGGGTGCTCAAGACCCTGTATAAGTTTATAGTAAATCGATCCCCCATATCGGAACCGCTCGAAAGGAAACTGGCGCAAAGGTGTCAAAGTTAGGTTGGCCCAGAAAAACAGAACCCAAATTATTTATTATCGAGCGGTTACGATATGGGGGGTCGATTTACTATAAACTTATACAGGGTCTTGAGCACCCCTGAAAACTCGAAAAATAAATAACTTTTTTGAATTTTTATTTTTTATTTTTTTTACAATCAGATAGATTGGTGTGCAATCGATAATAATCCATTGAAGAAAAAGAAAAGAAATTACAAAGAAAAATTTTTTTTTCACTGGTTCTGATATGGGGGATCGGTTTACAATAAACTTATACGGGGAAATGAGCACCCCTGAAAACTCGAAAAATAAATAACTTTTCAAATACCCCCCCCCGCCCTGTCGGCTGGGGCGTTAGAATGCACCGACTGCACCTCTGCAGAGGGGTTGGGGCCACCTGTTTGCCGTTGGCGACCCGTGATGCTTAAGGATAGAGCCCAGGTGGCAATTCATGACATGCAATACTCCACTTGGCCCTATCTTGGGCTAGACGGGCAGTCGTCTGATCATTTGGCTGGTCACGTCAAGGATTGCCAAGCCCCAATCCCTTTTATCATATGGGTGCTAGAAGGCGGTGGCTGAGGGTGTACATGTCCTGGAATGACGTTAAACTATCTGATGGTGAGGTTCCAGTTTTGGAGGTTTGGGAATGTGGAGCACCCCTTCATCACCATTGCTCCCTGGTCCACTCTGACCCGGAGTGGTAGTACCTGTTAGGGTCCCATCTATGGGTTAAATAGAAAAATGTATTTATAAAAAAATTGTATTGCATTAAATGACCCACTGAGGTTGATATGCCGTAAAACAAAACAAACAAACAAACGTGATTTTCTCCTAAAATCCTTTTTGCTTTTAATACCTGGGTGCCTAAGATATTATCATCAAGTGGTCCCATTTCATGGTGGTCGTACAGGTCTCTTTAAACTTTACAACTAATCTTTGGATTCGTAAAAAGGTCAGCCACCCACCCCTTTTACTCATGCCTGGCTTTAACCTATTCTCTTTCTTATTCATTTATTAGAAGGACCGGTTGATCTCAGTAGAGCATCCACTCGTGAAACGACCTGTTCTGCACTCTGCACTTTCGATGTACTTTGTCTAGTTCCCCAAGCGTTGTGAATTATGTGCTGGACGAATTTAAGGCACGAGTCAGAAAAACAGGCTCACAATTGTGAGAATACCCATTCTGCACCTTGCACCTTCACTGCACGATGTCTAGACCCCAACGTTGTGATGTTCTGTGCTGGCCAATTCGAAGGCACGAGTTGGATGGGTTCACAGGGATGAAAAGAAAAGAAAAGAAACGAGTCTGTTAATAGGACACTGATAGAAGAGGGGGCTGTGACACTTAAGCAGTTTGTAGTAGCTCTGTAAGCTGGCAAGAAGTTGTCATGAGACTAAGTGAATAACTGGCTTCACTGGCTAATTTCTAAGTCTGCTGCTACTGTCGATATCATCCCCTGCCGGCCGAAAATCTAACTAACTGATCTTTTTCTGGGATTGTATGTAATATATATATATATATATATAAAATTTCACCATCTCCTTTCTGACTAATCCATGCTGGACATTCAATCACTTTTTACAGATATTCTTTTGTTTGAAATATTAAAACGAACCATGATCATACAGACACAAACAGATAAACAAATGTCCTCATAATCAATTAACACAATGCCTAATTAAACCCAGGCCTCAGACATTTGTCTCAGTTGGATATTAAATATTTTCCCATCTATCTTATTTATTTATTTATTCATTCTTTTTCATTTCTTGGTTATTTTATCACTAGTGTTTACACACATGATTCACTAACTCCTATCTACATACGGAATATATATATATATATATATATATATATATATATATATATATATATATATATATATATATATATATATATATATATATATATATATATATATATATATATATATACACATACTACACACTTGACCCCTTAGATGCATTCAAAAACTTTAATCAAAACCTCCTCATCCATTATTTCTTCTTTGCATACCATACGCTTTAAAGATAGCTCATATATCTGTAACACCACCGGCGGGCTGCGAGGCCTCTTTGCACATTGCTCTGCATCCGATCCAGCATTCGCTGCACCCTTGTTGCATTGCTTCCTTCTGGCCGTTCATCTCGTCTCGTCTAGCAATTTCCTTGGATTGCCACATTGTAAATATATGCTCAAAACATCTTGCAGGTTGTAGCAAGATGGGGATATTATCCTGACTTTTGTGAGCTAGAACTACTATATTAGAAAAGGAGGTGTTTGAGTTTTGTTTAACGGCATATCAACCTCTGTAGGTCATTTAATGCCAAAAAGGTTATTTTGGATTTCAGTTTTTAAAGTAGTGGTTCTATGGAGATAATTGGTTATGTTCTGTTATATTTTGTTGAGAAGGTTGCTTTTTTTTTTATAAAAATTAAAATGTTTTCAGGGTTTGTATTCTTAAAGATGTCTCTTCAGGTTTCTTGCTTGATAGTAATTGGCGCGGATATGTTTAAGTCTGTTACAATTTAGAAGAATATGCTTGGTTGTAAGTTGTACTTTGCATGTAGGGCACACTGGGCACCCTCCCCTTTTAACAGGTACGAATGGGTAATGTGGGTGTGCCAATATGCAATCTGATGAGTATTACTTCTTCTCTTCTAATACTTCTGTGGTCTGTCGGCCACTCTCCAATAACTTCTTGTATTTCGTGGAGTTTGTTTTGAGTCAGATTGTCCCATGATTTCTGCCATTTGTCTAATATAAATTTGTTTATGGTTGGTTTCAGATCTGTATATGGGATTTTAGATTTGCTCATATGTTTGAAGTGCCTTTCTTGCGGTTTTGTCTGCCTTTTCATTTCCTTGGATACCAATGTGACTTGGTATCCAGAAGAATATAATGTTATTTTCAGAGAGGGTGTTTAGTTTGTTTAGGAGCTTCGTGATCAGAGGAGATGTGTTTTTGTTATGTAGTGCTAATAGGACTGATTTAGAGTCATGCATATAATAAATTTGGAAGCTTTGTGATTTGCTATGATATTCATAGCTAGATCAATGGCTGTGGTTTCTGCACTGTAGATTGAGGGTTCATTTGGTAGGCATTTTAAGTATTCTTTTTTTTTGAGAAATAGCAGCACAACCAACTTTTTTTCCTTGTTTGGATCCATCTGTATAGATGTGATAATGATCTGGGTACTTATTTTGTATTTTAATGAATTTTTCTTGGTAAGTGATAAGGAGGAAGAAAGAAATAAGTGAGAGAGTAATGAACACAAAACAGTTTGACCGGTGAGTCACCTCCCGAATGGAGAATGGAGTGTCAACCGGAAGTCGGGTGTTGACCGGAATCGGAAGTCACGGGTGACGTGGAACAATGAAAAAAGGTACTGGCCTCTTTTCGATTTGAGACAGCGTAGGGTTAAGACGTGTCCTTGGTCCCATGTGGGATGATGGTAGTTTAATAGTTCTCTCTCTCTGCCTTTCCTCCTCTCTGATACGAACCCACGAGACGAGCACAATAATAAATGCTAGTAGTTGTGACTACATATTTCTCACGTTGTAATTTTTTATCAATAAAATGACCACCACGTGCAGAAGACATTTTTAGTACCGTGAATATATCGCCACCACCACCGCCCCGTTATGTATATATCGCTTTGGGTACTGTGACCAGATATACGACAAACAAGTGCTACAAAGGAGAAAGAGAGAACAAACAACAAAGACAAAATCAGTCAGAACATTAGAATGGTCAGAGAGGCATACAACCTGCATTCATCTACATCAGTCACTCCCATCAGCTTCTAATTCATATCCTATGTCTGTCGAGAGGGGGGTAACCTCCTGTTCCTTTGGGACCTCTATAACCAGTCGGTCGCTATCGAGCTAAAGGGCTCACAGAATCTCCGAAATTGGCCGTCAAGATCGGATTTTCTGCATCAACCAAGGATTGCAAGGTCTCTATAATAGCCGAAAGTCTAGCCGAATGCCCACGTTGTGCTAAGATCTCAAACGACTAGAAATCTGCTATAGAAACTGATTTCCAAGGTTAACGGCGACCTAGTGGTCACATAAAAAACAACGACTCTTTTTCTTCAAACTTAACAAAATTTATATTCAAACAACAAAAGAATACAAACAATTACTTCTCAAGACTTGTGGGAGTGATGGACCCGTAATTAACACTTCTGGTCTTCTGCAAAGTATTGTGCAAAACAGTTTGTAAGTTGACAAAGTTTTCAAATGGTCTTAGCTGAAATCAGTTTCTCTTGGCTCTCAGTATTGCGTTAATCTTCTCAGCTAGCCCGATCCGCTCATGTGATTATCAAGCAATCACAACTTCGTCTGCTCGCCAGCCTGGTCTGGCTTCATCTGCTTCTCAAGCCAAAAACGTCTGAGTTAAATAATATTTCAATCGGAACAATTTTATTTCTGGACGGCATGAAGATATTTGTAACTCTCTCTGGACACCCTATTCTGGAAAGGCACTGCCTCCTCTAGTTCCAACCAGCCAATCGAATTCACTTCCGCCAAATCGACAGGGGCTTCAGTCTTCTGGCTACTTGAGTGTTTTTTTAAATACATTTGATTTTCTTTTAATTCCGATTTTTAACAAGAGTTTCTCTTTTCTTAAGTGGTCAATTTCTTCCGGGCGACATCAGTCCGGTTATATCAAAAGAGCTATCTCCAGCCTCGATATCTGGATATCCTGTTCCGCGCCCATAGTCTGGCCACATCAAAGACCTGTCTCCGACTGACGCCGATTCTGGGAGTTCCTCTGACCTACTTGAGATCTCACCTCCTGATATGGTCATTTCCGGATCGCCCTATCCCGGCCACCATCCGCCTCGAGGTCACCTGGCGAATCACATTTCCGGTTTTTTTTTCTTTCTTCAATTTCAATACCTGAATCGGTCACACTCTGCTAAGCTGGTCTCTAGTGGACAATTAACATCTTAACTTCTTCAGCGTCCAAAGGGGTGGCCTATTGTCGGTATCAACCAGAGAAAGAGGAAGTCTATTCCCCTTTCACAAGAGCTAGACCAGGGAGATTGTCTTTGAATCTGAGTTGGAGCAGCACACGTAGCATTGTCTCCCCACTTTACCACACAGATCCCAGCTGTGCTACCTCTACGTCGAGTTGGTGCTACCGACTTAGCTAAAGCGGCTCTTTTCTGTATTAAAATATGATAATTTTAAAAATAACGTAAAATATTAAAATCTATATATGTGTGTAATATAGTGAAAAATTGAAAAAACACAAGTGCATAAAACGAGTGATGTTTATTTCGCCAACGCTGCAATGTTTCGATCTGTTTCAATAGATCTTCATCAGGGCTTTTGTTAATTTGAGGAAAAATAAAGCTCATCTGCTCTCTTTGGATCCCTAATACTTATATAAGGTAGTGTAGAAACATAATGGCGATTAGTGCAGCTGATGGCCTTGAGAGTGAGTGACGGCGCTTGACCTCACTCTCACCTTGCCTTCCGGGGATAAATCGTGAGAACCGGAAGGCATAGAAGACCCTGTCTTCCGGTTTAAGGATAGTAAGTTTCAATCAGTTAGCAAGTAGAAGCCGAGCTCGTAGGATGTAAGGATCTGCGCAGACGTCTGGTTTGGGGATTTAACAATAAAATGAGATCAAAAGTAAATCGAAGTCTTGTGTTTATTACCTAAAAACTAACAATGACACAGGGCTTCTGATAAGGAGAAATCCCTAACAAAAACCAGACCCGAAGTCCCCAAGAAAGTCCAGACCTTAAAAGATTCCAGACACAAGATGATAGAAGAACGCCTGCCAGAAGAAAAGACGACTAGAAGTAAGAAGTAAGAAAGGGTATACAACATAATAACGATTTGGTACCGTGAAAACCTCAGTACGTAACAGAAAACTAACTCGTCTCTCTGCTGTCCAAAGACTAACTGACTAACTTTTCAAAATCTCCCAGAATCCCCAAATCTCATATCAAGTCTCGTCTGCGAGATTTGTGTCTAAAACCCGCGTGTTTTGAAAAGTCCTTTGTCTAACATTGAACTCTATGTTGGTGGTCATATATTTTTATGACTGATCCTATCTCTTCCCTCTTTTGCCTGAATCCAGACATTTGTCTTTATCACCTTTTTCATCTAGCCTAAATCCTTTTCTTAGTTTTTATGGTTTCTCTGACCGACCATTCACATACCTTTACTTACACATACAATATATGTGCATGCATACACACACACACGTGTGTATACATGCGCACATATGTATCTATCTATCTATACATATATATACCCCCATTATCCACACTAGAACACACACACATTAATACATATATGTGGTTTGACTTACTATTTATTAATTATAACTACCTAGAACGTATCTATATACACCTACCCCCGCGTGCACAGATGCATAGTATTATACGAGGGAATTTTTCTCTGGCTAAAAAGGACCAGCTATACCTCTGTAGGGTTGTTATCACGCCTCTTAATGTTATGTCTGATCCTATTGCCAGGTGGTCGAGACACAATCTAATTGCGTGTAGTTTAACCTCTCCAACAATGAAACACAAATAACCTTGGGTATAGTTAAGATGTATTTATTCTGTAGGAAAAGGTAAGAAGCTGAAGGTAGCACGTATTTCTCGGAATAATGCTATGCATCTGTGCACGCGGGGGTAGGTGTATATAGATACGTTCTAGGTAGTTTATATATAATAAATAGTAAGTCAAACCACATATATGTATTAATGTGTGTGTGTTCTAGTGTGGATAATGGGGGTATATATATGTATAGATAGATAGATACATATGTGCGCATGTATACACACGTGTGTGTGTGTATGCATGCACATATATTGTATGTGTAAGTAAAGGTATGTGAAATGGTCGGTCAGAGAAACCATAAAAACTAAGAAAAGGATTTAGGCTAGATGAAAAAGGTGATAAAGACAAATGTCTGGATTCAGGCAAAAGAGGGAAGAGATAGGATCAGTCATAAAATATATGACCACCAACATAGAGTTCAATGTTAGACAAAGGACTTTTCAAAACACGCGGGTTTTAGACACAAATCTCGCAGACGAGACTTGATATGAGATTTGGGATTCTGGGAGATTTGAAAAGTTAGTCAGTTAGTCTTTGGACAGCAGAGAGACGAGTTAGTTTTCTGTTACGTACTGAGGTTTTCACGGTACCAAAATCGTTATTATGTTTGTATACCCTTTTACTTCTTACTTCTAGTCGTCTTTTCTCTGGCAGGCGTTCTTTCTATCATCTTGTGTCTGGAATCTTTTAAGGTCTGGACTTTCTTGGGGACTTCGGGTCTGGTTTTGTTAGGGATTTCTCCTTATCAGAAGCCCTGTGTCATTGTTAGTTTTTAGGTAATAAACACAAGAACTTCGATTTACTTTTGATCTCATTTTATTGTTAAATCCCCAAACCAGACGTCTGCGCAGATCCTTACATCCTACGAGCTCGGCTTCTACTTGCTAACTGATTGAAACTTACTATCCTTAAACCGGAAGACAGGGTCTTCTCTATGCCTTCCGGTTCTCACGATTTATCCCCGGAAGGCAAGGTGAGAGTGAGGTCAAGCGCCGTCACTCACTCTCAAGGCCATCAGCTGCACTAATCGCCATTATGTTTCTACATACCTTATATAAGTATTAGGGATCCAAAGAGAGCAGATGAGCTTTATTTTTCCTCAAATTAACAAAAGCCCTGATGAAGATCTATTGAAACAGATCGAAAACATTGCAGCGTTGGCGAAAATAACATCACTCGTTTTATGCACTTGTGTTTTTTCAATTTTCACTATATTACACACATATATAGATTTTAAATATTTTACGTTATTTTTAAAATTATCATATTTTAATACAGAAAAGAGCCGCTTTAGCTAAGTCGGTAGCACCAACTCGACGTAGAGGTAGCACAGCTGGGATCTGTGTGGTAAAGTGGGGAGACAATGCTACGTGTGCTGCTCCAACTCAGATTCAAAGACAATCTCCCTGGTCTAGCTCTTGTGAAAGGGGAATAGACTTCCTCTTTCTCTGGTTGATACCGACAATAGGCCACCCTTTGGACGCTGAAGAAGTTAAGATGTTAATTGTCCACTAGAGACCAGCTTAGCAGAGTGTGACCGATTCAGGTATTGAAATTGAAGAAAGAAAAAAAAACCGGAAATGTGATTCGCCAGGTGACCTCGAGGCGGATGGTGGCCGGGATAGGGCGATCCGGAAATGACCATATCAGGAGGTGAGATCTCAAGTAGGTCAGAGGAACTCCCAGAATCGGCGTCAGTCGGAGACAGGTCTTTGATGTGGCCAGACTATGGGCGCGGAACAGGATATCCAGATATCGAGGCTGGAGATAGCTCTTTTGATATAACCGGACTGATGTCGCCCGGAAGAAATTGACCACTTAAGAAAAGAGAAACTCTTGTTAAAAATCGGAATTAAAAGAAATCAAATGTATTAAAAAAACACTCAAGTAGCCAGAAGACTGAAGCCCCTGTCGATTTGGCGGAAGTGAATTCGATTGGCTGGTTGGAACTAGAGGAGGCAGTGCCTTTCCAGAATAGGGTGTCCAGAGAGAGTTACAAATATCTTCATGCCGTCCAGAAATAAAAATTGTTCCGATTGAAATATTATTTAACTCAGACGTTTTTGGCTTGAGAAGCAGATGAAGCCAGACCAGGCTGGCGAGCAGACGAAGTTGTGATTGCTTGATAATCACATGAGCGGATCGGGCTAGCTGAGAAGATTAACGCATACTGAGAGCCAAGAGAACTGATTTCAGCTAAGACCATTTGAAAACTTTGTCATTACAAACTGTTTTGCACAATACTTTGCAGAAGACCAGAAGTTGTTAATTACGGGTCCATCACTCCCACAAAGTCTTGAGAAGTAATTGTTTGTATTCTTTTGTGTTTTGAATATAAATTTTGTTAAGTTTGAAGAAAAAGAGTCGTTGTTTTTTATGTGACCACTAGGTCGCCGTTAACCTTGGAAATCAGTTTCTATAGCAGATTTCTAGTCGTTTGAGATCTTAGCAACAACGTGGGCATTCGGCTAGACTTTCGCTATTATAGAGACCTTGCAATCCTTGGTTGATGCAGAAAATCCGATCTTGACGGCCAATTTCGGAGATTCTGTGAGCCCTTTAGCTCGATAGCGAC
>CM042179.1:48907268-49062268 GCA_023376005.1 Doryteuthis pealeii
GGGAGAGAGATATATTCCAACCTAGCAATTGCTAATTACTCTGTCACGCTAGTATCTTTGCTAAGTAAACCTTTTTCCCCCGCAATTTAATATCTTATGTTTCTTCCTATTTATTTCTCTGTTAACTCTGATACTTCAGTTACAACAGCAATAAATACATAGAAAGAAGAACAATTCCTATTCAAGTTCCCCCTCTATTTTATATTTGCTTACTAAACCTTTTTCCCTATCCTTAAAGAACAAAATAGAAGCTGTCCATAAAACTTTGTAATTCAAGTGGACCACCAGGCCAATTTTTTTAAATCTATCTATACATATATAAAGGACAGTTGGTGTGTATGTATGTATGTAAGTATGTATGTATGTCCAGAGGAAACTACTAGAATAACACAATTGACAACAATGTAAATATATATACACATTCATATTCCATGGAAAAATAATTAATATTTTATTTATATTCCTGAAGATATTTAAAAATTAGAATTTGAATATTAAGAGAAGGGAAAGTCATTGGTGGCGTTTGTGATTAAAACATAAACAAATCAATTATGGAAGACCAAAACAATCAATAGATCTGCGTTTCTATCTATCTTTCTATCTATCTTTTTGATTTTGTTTTTATCTATATCTCATTCTGTTTAGATCTTCTATCTATCTATCTATCTATCCGTCTGTATGTCTGTCTATCTATCTATTCCATTCTGTTTTTATCTATATATCTATTTATATATCTATCCATAAATCCCTCCATCTATCAGATTCTGTTCACATCTATCTATCTATTTATCTATGTTTGTATCTATCTATCTTTCTATCTTTCTCATTCTGTTCTTATCTATCTGTCTATCTATTTATCTCAATCTTTTCATATCTATCTATCTATCCTGTTCACACGTATCTATCTCTCACACACTCTCTCTCTCCCTATATATATATATATATATATTATATATATATATATATATATATATATCAATTTATCCATTATCTCAGTCTGTTCATATCTATCAAATTTATCTATATCTCAGTCTGTTCATATCTATTATTTAGCTATCTATCTCAGTCTGTCATATCTATCTATCATCTATCTATCTCAGTCTGTTCATATCTATCTATCTATCTATCTATCTAGTCTGTTTCATTATCTATCTATCTATCTATCTATCTCAGTCTGTTCATACTATCTATCTCTATCTATTCTGTCTGTTCATATCTATCTATCTATCTATCTATCTAGTCTGTTCATATCTATCTATCTCTATCTCTCTATCTATCTCAGGCTGTTCATATCTATCTATCTCTATCTATCTATGTATCTATCTTATCTTAGTCTGTTCATTATCTATCTATCTATCTAGGCTGTTCATATCTATCTATCTATCTATCTATCTATCTATCTCAGTCTGTTCATATCTATCTATCTCTATCTATCTATCTATCTATCTCAGTCTTGTCATATCTATCTATCTATCTCTATCTATCTATCTCAGTTGTTCATATCTATCTATTCTATCTATCTATCTATCTCAGGCTGTTCATATCTATCTATCTCTATCTATCTATGTATGTATCTTAGTCTGTTCATATCTATCTATCTCTCTATCTATCTATCTATCTTAGTCTGTTCATATCTATCTATCTATCTATCTATCTATCTCAGGCTGTTCATATCTATCTATCTATCTATCTATCTATCTCGTCTGTTCATATCTATCTATCTATCTATCTATCTACTATCTCATATCTATCTATCTAAATCTCTATCTATCTATCTATCTATCTAAGTCTGTTCTATCTATCTATCTATCTCTATCTATCTATCTCTAGTCTGTTCATATCTATCTATCTATCTATCTATCTATCTCAGTCTGTTCATATCTATCTATCTATCTATCTATCTATCTATCTCAGTCTGTTCATATCTATCTATCTATCTCTATCTATCTATCTCAGTCTGCCCATATCTATTCATCTATTATTTGTTTGTCCACACCTTTATTGTTATATACACAATGTTTCGGCTGATGCACCCTCCAGCCTTCTTCAGATGTTTCCTTTTGACCTCAGGAACCTTCATGAACTCTGGAGCCTTCTTGTCAAACTCGTGACTGTTCATGTTGTAATTGGTAGCCTTAACCAAACCCTTTATTCAATCCACCTGGGTAGACTATTCTAAATCTGTTAACCATAACCACATAGTGCCATAAAATATAAGAGATGAATTAATACAGTTCAAAGTGACAATCATCTGTAGGTTACAGGTTCAATCCTGGTCAAGTCTAACCCCCCCCCCCCCTGGCTGAATAAAGGGTTCCATTCGAAGTTCATGAAGACTCCCGAGTTTGACAAAAAAAAAACCCTGAAGAAGACCGGAGGACACATTGACCGAAACGTTGCATATATAACAATAAAGATGAGGACAATAGTCTGAAAAATCTAAATAATACAAATTATCAATCCCCATCTCAAAAGATCAGAGAAATAGCGTAGATAACAATAAAGATGAGGACAATAGTGTGAATAATACTAACTAGCAGGACCTGTGGATATACCACAGTATGATTATTTAATTATGACATTTGATGTTTACTTAAGAGCTATTGCGACTTAGTTCAATATGTAAAAGTATAATCTTGATTTAGCTCTTTCTCACTCTTTCCATCATGTTCAATTGAAACAGATTAGTGTTATTGTTTTCGTGTTCTCCTCCCCTCTATTTTTCCTCTACTCTTTCTTTCTTATATATTTTTTTTTTTTTTTTGTGTAGCATGTCTTCTTTCTTCCCTTGGAATTTAGGTCTATTGAGTTCGATTTAACCGTTAATAGAGTTCGAAGTAACAATCATCTGTAGGTTACAGGTTCAATCCTGGTCAAGGGTGATAATAATATAGAATACTTAACATAGCTTAACACTTGTACTCAGTCATTGTTAGTGGAATGAGAACAGTCTACCCCAGTTGGTTGAATGAAGAGTTCCATTTGGAGTTCCATTAATGCTCCCAATTATGATATGAAAGTTCCCAAGTTTAACAAGAAGGTTCCTGAGTTCTAAGGGAAGGTTCCCAAGTTTGACAAGAAACACCCGAGGAAGGCTGGAGGGCACACCAGTCAAAATGTTGTGTCTATAACAATAAAGATGAGGACAATAGACTGAAATATCTAAATAATACTAATTATCAATCCTCATCTCAAAAGATCAGAGAAATAGTGTAGATAACAATAAAGATGAGGACAATAGTCTGAAAAATGCAAATAATACAAATTATCAATCCTCATCGCAAAAATTCAGAGAAATAGTGTAGATAACAATAAAGATGAGGACAATAGTCTGAAAAATGCAAATAATACAAATTATCAATCCTCATCTCAAAAATTCAGAGAAATAGTGTAGATAACAATAAAGATGAGGACAATAGTCTGAAAAATGCAAATAATACAAATTATCAATCCTCATCTCAAAAGATCAGAGAAATAATGTAGATAATAATAAAGATGAGGACAATAGTCTGAAAAATCTAAATAATACAAATTATCAATCCTCATCTCAAAAGATCAGAGAAATAGTGTAGATAATAATAAAGATGAGGACAATAGTCTGAAAAATGCAAATAATACAAATTATCAAGACTCATCTCAAAAATTCAGATAAATAGTGTAGATAACAATAAAGATGAGGACAATAGTCTGAATAATCCAAATAATACTAATTATCAATCCTCATCTCAAAAATTCAGAGAAATTGTGTAGATAACAATAAAGATGAGGACAATAGTCTGGAAAATGCAAATAATACAAATTATCAATCCTCATCTCAAAAAGAAATAGTGTAGATAACAATAAAGATGAGGACAATAGTCTGAAAAATGCAAATAATACAAATTATCAATCCTCATCGCAAAAATTCAGAGAAATAGTGTAGATAACAATAAAGATGAGGACAATAGTCTGAAAAAATGCAAATAATACAAATTATCAAGCCTCATCTCAAAAATTCAGAGAAATAGTGTAGATAACAATAAAGATGAGGACAATAGTCTGAAAAATCCAAATAATACAAATTATCAATCCTCATCTCAAAAATTCAGAGAAATAGTGTAGATAACAATAAAGATGAGGACAATAGTCTGAAAAATGCAAATAATACAAATTATCAATCCTCATCTCAAAAGATCAGAGAAATAGTGTAGATAACAATAAAGATGAGGACAATAGTCTGAAAAATGCAAAAATACAAATTATCAAGCCTCATCTCAAAAGATCAGAGAAATAGTGTAGATAACAATAAAGATGAGGACAATAGTCTGGAAAATGCAAATAATACAATTATCAATCCTCATCTCAAAAGATCAGAGAAATAGTGTAGATAACAATAAAGATGAGGACAATAGTCTGGAAAATGCAAATAATACAAATTATCAATCCTCATCTCAAAAGATTAGACAATAAAAGTTAACACATGGACCAAATTTAGGAAAAAATAAAAAGTTGTACTTCTCCAACTCTAGAAATAAATAAAATTGATAATTTTCAACTGTTTTAGTTATTTGCATTATTTAGATTACTCGGATTATTGTCCTCATCTTTATTGTTATATACACAACGTTTTGGCTGATGTGCACTTCAGCCTTCTTCAGGTGTTTCTTGTTATTTTTGAGATGAGGCTTGATAATTTGGATTATTCGAACTATTGCCCTCATCTTTATTGTTATATACACAACATTTCGGACAATGTGCCTTCCAGCCTTCTTCAGGTCTTTCTTGTTATTTTTGCGATGAGGCTTGATAATTTGGATTATTCAGACTATTGCCCTCATCTTTATTGTTATATACACACATTTCGGACAATGTGCCTTCCAGCCTTCTTCAGGTCTTTCTTGTTATTTTTTGCGATGAGGCTTGATATTTGGATTTTTGGATTATTCAGACTATTGCCCTCATCTTTATTGTTATATACACAACATTTCGGACAATGTGCCCTCCGGCCTTCCTCTGGTAATAGTCCAAATAATATATGCAATCAAGTCTTATCTAAAAAAATTAAGAGAAATTGTTTTAGTTATATTTGAATTTTAGCCTAGAATTAAGAATAAAAAAAAATAAGGAAGCAATTTTGATGCTGATAACACCTTTCCTAGAGGTAGGTGTTTCAAACCTAGTTAGAAGCCAAGGCTTCAAAGGCTGATTTTCCGTTGCGAAAGAAAGAAAGAAAAGAATGACAAAAAAAAAAAAAAAAAAAGGAAGAAAAAAGGAAGAAAAATGAAATAGAGGGGAAAAAGATTTCAATAAAGAAAAAAAGAAAGAAAGAAAGAATGGGTTATAATCACAAAAGAAAAGAGAAAGAAAGAAAATAGATAGAAAGAAAGAAAGAAAGAAAAGAGACCGAAAGAAAAGAAGGGGAAAAAAGGAAAGAATAAATGAAATAGAAGGAAAAAGAGAATGACAAGAAAGAAAGAAAGAAAGAAAGAAAGAGTAGATTAAGGAAGCACAAAAGAAAAAGAGAAAAGAGAAAGAAAGAAAGACTATGGATGAAAAGGAGGGAAAAAAGAAGGAAAAAAGAAGAAGGAAAAATGGAATAAAAGGAAAAAGAGAATGGGTAGAAATAAAGAAAAGAAAGAAAGAAAGAAAGAAAGAGAGTAGATTACAAGGAAGCACAAAAGAAAAAGAGAAAGAAAGAATGAGAAAGAAAGAAGAAAGAAAGAAAGAGTAGATTATAATGACAAAAGAAAAGAGAAAGAAAGAATAAGAGAAAAAGAAAGAGTATATTATAAGCACAAAAGAAAAGAGAAAGAAAGAAAAAAGAAAGAAAGACTATGAATGAAAAAAGAATGAAAAAGAGGAAGAAAAAATGAAATAAAGGGAAAAAGAGAATGGCTAGAAAGAAAGAAAGAAAGAAAGAAAGAAAGAAAGAAAGAAAGAAAGAAAGAGAGTAGATTACAAGGAAGCACAAAAGAAAAAGAGACAAGAGAAAGAAAGAGTAGATAATAATGACAAAAGAAAAGAGAAAGAAAAGAAAGAAAGAAACAAAGAAAAAAGAAAGAAAGAACAAACAAATAAGAATGAAAGAAAAAAAGAATGTGACTGTGTAAGTGTGTACACATTTCAAAAATATTTTCTTGTTAGTATATACATAGACCCCCACCCCACTTCCATCGGTCCCTCATCATCGCTCCTAAACTCACCCGCACCCCACAACCGAGTACCTTGAACTTCCGGTATACTGATATATAGCTCCCGATATACTTCAATCTAGTACGGCAAAAGCTCGTAGAAAAATAAGTATTATTTAATTTCCTTCTTTTTTCTCAGATGTATATTTTTATTAATATTATTATATATAAACGAAAGCAAATACTCACAACTCACAAGCAGGTTTTAAAAAAAAAGAACTTGCCTGTAGATATGATATTAATAATAATATTTGAGTTATGCGATGTGTGAGCAGCAGCAGCAGCAGCCAAAGCACAAGCAGCAGCAGCAGCAGTCAAAGCACAAGCACTAGCAGCAGCAGCCAGACAAAACTTTATATGGACGGTAAGCGCACCTGCTACCACGTTAAACTTTTAATTAACTAACTCCAAACAACACGGCTTTACACAGTTGCCAACGGAGAGATAGAGTAGAGTTGTTGGTCATCAGCTTTACTGAAAATTAATTCATACCACTGTCCCCTTTTTATTTCTCCTTTAAGACATTTGAAAAAAAAAAAAAAAAAAATCATTCTCTATTTTCACGATTTTGACCCGAGACATATCCGTCTTTTTTTCTCTTTCTCTCTCTCTCTCTCTTCTTCTTCTTTCTACCACTTTTTTTTTCACTGCTGAGTGCTGCCGACTGAAATAATTATTAACACGACCAATATATACCAGCAACCACTAAAGTGAATTTTTCTTTTCTTTTTTTTTCTTTCTTTTTTCTTTTATTTTTATACCAAAACAACGAATGTTACTTACTACCAATTTATTCCTTTACACTTTTGTTGGCAACCAGACAATTCTTTCCCACTCCGGATTGATTCGTATTTATCGACATAAAATGAAACCAGTAAGAAGACTTTTTATTTCACCACCACAACAATAACAACGTACATATCACCAACCACCATGAACAGTTTGCACACATAGTGGTAGTAGTAAATTCAAGTGTTGGTTTTTATTATTAACACACTGTATAGTAAGTCAGTCTATAATGTTTTGCTTATATATTTTAAATCAAGAAAACATTTTTATAACTGTATATATATGATATATATATTTTTACTAGTATCATTATAGTTTTTGTTTATTTGTTTTAAAAAAATTTTTCGTTAGAACTCTTAGTTATTTTTTTTCTTCTGTTTTTTTTTTAAGTTTATTTACAATTTTATTTATTTATTTAAACAAAACAAAAAGGGGAGTTTTTTTTTTATCACCCTGGTTAGTGTTTATTTCTCCCCCACCCCCCAGATACTAAAGTGACATTTGTGTCACTTAGTTCTTTACACAAAACTAGCTTTGCTGTTAACATTGTCGTTTGTCAATTGTATAATGCATTTTTTTAAAACCGGGTGTATGGTAGATAGATCAGTCATCGTTAAAAACGTCCAAGAGGAAGGAGGAAAAAAAAAAAAGAGTCCCTTTTTCATTTAGTGCATTTTCTTTCTTTCTTAAACTTTATATTTTATAGTTGTATTTAATCTTAATTACGTTTATACTTTTTTTTGTGAAGAATAATATTTAACTCTGTCATAGAAATATATTTTAAGTTTTTTTTTTTATTGATATATATTTTTTTTTCTCGATTAGTATTACTATACACATTTTTCACGCTTATCTTTTCCTGTTTAATTCGTAAGATCAGCACACACCACCAATAGGAAAAATATCCTTTTATAAGTTAAAAAAAAGAAGGGAAATTATTACATTGTGTTAAACTGTAATTTTAATTTTATTAATTCAATCAATTTTAAAGACCTTAACTACAGTAGTTTCGTTTTTAAACTTCCAGATGTGTATCACTATATTACAAAGTGGTCGATTTTTGTTGTAGCTCTTTTTACATGAAGAAAGGATCGGTATTCATTTTAATTTTTCAAGCTTAAAAAACGGGAGCATAGCACTGACTATTGTTTAAATTTTGTCACACATTGTCAATTAAACAACAACAAAAAACAAACACAAAAAAATAACAACAAAAAACTTCGGTTAGGTAAGAAAAAAAAAAAGGGGGTTGTGCTCTTACAGTACGTTCGTACGTAAATAACATTTAACACCAATAGCTTCATCATGAATTCATAACGACTTTCGATTATTTTTTCCTTTTTTTTTTTTTTTTTTTTTTTGTATACACAGATATAACTGTTATTTTTTCTTCTCTTCTCTCTGTTTCTCTCTCTCTCTCTCTCTCTACACAGACAAGAATAAATAAGCTATGCATAAACTAAATGAATAAAAAGCCAGCCATTGCCAAAATTGACAGGTCTCTTACTTCTTCACGGTTAAGATGGACGAGCAAGCACTGAATGAATTATTAGAATGTTCCGTGTGTTTAGAACGTTTAGATCACACCAGCAAGGTGTTACCCTGCCAACATACATTTTGTCGCAGATGTCTAGATGAAATTGTCAGTACTAAAAAAGAACTCCGTTGTCCAGAATGCCGAACACTGGTCTCATACCGTGTGGAGGATTTGCCAGCAAATATTCTTCTCATAAGATTACTTGAGGGACTTAAACATGCCAACCAGATAGTGTCTTCCACCTCATCATCTTCGACAGGTGCTTTCAAAGCAAAACCTCCTTCGAGACGACATGAAAGCTTAAGCAATTTACCCCACGTTCCTGGCTGTAAGCGACAGGTAATTTATTTTTCTTTGTTTCACATTCTATCTTATTATGATTGCTTCATTTCATGTTACCTAATCAACCTGTTTAATTTTGAGGTTTTTATTTTACGTTTATTCTTTAGTTTGTACACATGTCGTTTTGTTCTTGAAGCAAAATGTTTTTTTTCTTTCTAATTGTTTTATTTGTATAATTGTATCTCTTAAATAACTTGAATTATGTTTGACTCTTATCTTTTTTAAGTTTTTTCCTTAAAACAGATGGAGTGACTTCTATTATAAGACATGTTCTTTTCCAGTATTTCTTACTTGTCATATTGCTGGGTTTTGTGTACGATAATTTATATGTATATCTCTACTCTTATTTTATTTTATTTTTATCATTTTATTGTTGTTGAAGCTTATGTAATTCTCTTACAAATTTGTCATTGTCTTTGAATAATTTCTTACCGTAAGTATTCTCAATATTTTTCTTTTAAATAATCAGGGTTCTTAAATCGTAGATATAAGTTCACTCCTTTGGATAAAAAGAAAAAGGTTTTGATTTAAGAAAAAAAAAATGTTCACTCTGAATGTGAAGGACTCTTTTCTGAGACATTTTCTGTAATTTTCAGTTGAAATGATCCTAGAAATAGAAAAACAACCTTAAGATTTGTATACATGCACTTGTAGTGGAACGATATAAAGAACAAAACAAACAAAAAAAAAACAACAAAAAACATTTAAACGTTTCTCTTAGTTCTATAAAAAATCTTCTGCATATATAAATTAGAAATGTAACACTTAAAAATCCTCTTTAAAATAACAAACTCTTGATTTAAAAAAAATTAAATCTCTTTAATTTAAAAATAGAATAGCATATTGCAAACTATAAACGAAAATATTTCCATGAGACTTATTCGGAGCCATATTTTCTTAAGAAAAAAAACAAATTAAGTGAAAATACAAAAGAATTCCTCAACATCTGCCACTTCCCCTGTAAAATGAAACATATTTAATCTTTTTTAGGACACTAGTCTACTCAATTTCAAATTAAGGAGCACATGTTTTAATTTTTTTTATTACAAAAAACACCGGTCACTAATTAGTATTATTAAAAAATGGTTACTGTATTAAGATTATTAAAATTTGTTAAATATAAAAGTATCTTTTTTTTTTTTTTTTTTTTTTTTTTTTTTTTTTCAATGTGAAAACGCAAAGTTAGGAAAATGAAGATGTCAAACTTGACAAATCCCCTACCCCCCCCAAAAAAAAATAAGACGATAGTATATTGATGTTGACTATTGCATAATTTGAATATTTAAGGGGAGAATTATTAAACACGTGACCTGTGTTCTGTCAGTGTGTAGCTTGTATACACGCACACGTGTATATATAGTTTCCTTTATTTGAATTGAAGAAAAATTATGGCGACTGTAAATTTTGAATGTTTTTTTTTTTTTTTTTTTTTTTTTTTTTTTTTTTTCTTCCTCCACTTAAAATTTTTGGTAATGAAGGACTATTTGCTCGTAAATTCCTACCATAAAATAAACTGAACCCCCATTTTATGTCCCTGTTTTTGTATTAAATGTTTTATTTTTCTTGCACCCGTTATTTTACAATACAAAATATATTTTATTTATTTTAATATTCATTTCAATGTGCATATTCTAAAATTTTTTTATTTTGTGAGAATGTTTAGTTTTAAAGTGGGGGATCGTTTTACAATTTAGCCATAAATTGGATCCTCCTTTTATGACCGTAATTTTGTTTTTTCGTCGACAATGATTAAAATCTGACGTTTTTATTTTAGAGTACCAAAGCAGAAAAGAAATAACAAAAAGTAATATTCAACTTTTTACTCGTAAATTCCTGCCATAAAATTAGGCTTGGGCATTTTATGGTAGGAATTTACGAATAAAAAGTTGAAGTGTAAAAACGAACCCCCACTTTAAAACTAAACATTCTCACAAAATAAAAACTTTTAGAATATGCACATTGAAGTGAATATTAAAATAAATAAAGGAAATATATTTATTATTGTAACATAACGGGTGCAAGAAAAATAAAACATTTTTGCAAAAACACGGACATAGAATGGGGGTTCAGTTTATTTTATGGTAAGAATTTACGAGCAAATAGTCCTTTATTACTCTTAATTTTAATTTCAGTTCAGTACTGATGTGTAAAAAAGAAAAGAAATTAGAGACTGTGTGTGTGTACTCAATACTGTATGATGCCAATAGGAGTACACATTTTTATAGTAGTCACGTGACTATAGAAACGTGTTGAACTTTATTGGAAGTACACTACACTCCCCACCCCTTCATTTGATATATATATATATTAGGGAGTAGCAAAAAAAAATCGGATACGAGTTTTAAAAGCGAATTAAGAATAATTAAATCTATTATTTAAGGTTAAACTTTGTCTAAATCGATAAGTAGTACCATAATAACCATCATTAAAAAAGAAAAATATCATTACATATGCAGTTTATTTTTAAAAGATTTAAAAGTATTTGTTTTGGTCAATTTTGTTCGCCGACGCCATAACGTAACATTTGGGATGAAAAAAAATTACCAAAAATCAGGTAATTATCCGATTTTAATGAAATTTTCAGTATTGATTTATCAATTAATGAATTTTATAATGCATCAGTTATTTTATTTCAACTTTAATTTAGTATTTTTGCTATGAAAAATGAATATATAAAATTCATTTAAAATATGAAAATCCTGATAAGTTTAAAATGTTATATTTTTAGATTCTAAAAATAAATATCTACTTAATGCAAACCTTATTTCTTTTTTTTTTTTTTTTTTTTTTAGACGAAAGTAATAAGTTTTGAAGAAAAACTCGATTGAAAATGTACCCCGTCCCCTTTTTAAGCAGAAAAAACATCAATGTATAATTTTTTCTTTTATAAAATAAGAGCCAATTAAATAATTATCGAAATGGGTAAAAAAATCTCCAAAAAATTAATTATCTATTATTTTTTTACATTTTATTTTTCGATTTTCGGTACTTATTTTCTCATAGAAGAGCAACCGTAAAAAAAATTGTTTTTGTTTCTATTCATAACTTCGGTCTTTTATCTCTTTATTTATACTGTAATTAGTATCAGGTAAGGACCAACTTGAAACAATTTTACTCCCCCAGCATAGGGGGTCAAAATTAAGTGACCTGAAAAAAATTAGAAAGTTTTGAAATAAAATAAATAATGCATTATAAAGATCATTCTTCAACAAATAAACACTGAAAATTTCATTAAAATCCGATAATTCCCTGATTTTTGGTAAATTATTTTCTGTAGTGGGGGGGCTAAAGTCAATTGGTCAAAAATGACTTTGAGGCTTTGTTTGCCAGTCCCTAGTATTTATACATACTGGATCATACAATAATAATATGGTGTCTTAGAAATCACATAGAATCATCCCTCAGTACCAAGTTTTGGATACCTCACACACACACACACACACACACACACATATATATATATATATATATATATATATATATATATATATATATAGGTATACCCAATTTGTCGTCTGTTATAAATTTTAAAAACTAATTAAAATTAATTAAATCTATTTAAGGTGAAACTTTAGTCTAATGATAAGTAGTAAAATAATGACCATCATTAAAAAAAGAAAAATATCATTACATATGCAGTTTATTTTTAATACATTTAAAACGATTAGTTTTGGTCAATTTTGTTTGCGTTTGCCATTTTGACTCTTTTTAAATGGTATAAAGTTTTAGGTACTGGCAAAATGAGTCAAAAAGGCATTTTTGACCAAATGACTAGCTCCTCCCCCAACAGAAAATAATTTACCAAAAATCAGGGAATTATCGGAGTGTGAATTTTGGGAATGTCTTGATTTGGCTAGAATATCTACCTATTTTACTTATGTATGATTTTTTTACCTAGACTCATATTGTGTGTGTTTTTTTTTTTTTTTTTTTTTTGTTTAAAAATAATTAACACAACTTCGACCCCAGCTATGGTTAGCGGAATGAGAACAGGATACCCCCATGGAATAAATAAAGGGTTAGGTTCAAAGTTCCATGATGGCTCCTGAATACGACAAGAAAGTTCTTGAGTTCGAAAAGAAAGTTCCCAAGTCCGAGAATGTTCCCGAGTCCGACAAGAAATACCTGAAGAAGGCCGGAGGGTATATCGGCCAAAACGTTGTACAAATAATAATGAAGATGGGGACAATAGTCCGAATAACGCAGATAATACTAATCTTCAAGCCTCATCTCAAACATTCAGAGAAATAATACTAAATATATTTTCTTTATTTTAATATTCACTTCAATGTGTATATTCTATATATATATATATATATATAGGAAGTGCGTGGTGTATTGTTTAACGTCATGGCAAATGGACTCGTCGCCCCGGTTCAAATCCTGGATGTGGTAATTGCCTTTCACTTAGCGCTAATACTCTTGGGAAAGGTATGAATCCTACTCTCCCTCCAGCTATCGATAAATAGTAGGGCAGACTGGGCTCTTTAACCTTGGTTAGGCAACCGGTCTAGGAGAAGGAAAACTCTGAATTCAAACCTATTAAACTCTGCTTAAGAAATTGACCTTTTGTCGCATCCTGCAGAGGGGGTTGTTAAATATATATTCTAAAAGTTTTTATTTTGTGAGAATGGTTAGTTTTAAAGTGGGGGCTCGTTTTACAATTTAGCCATAAATTGGATCCTCCTTTTATGACCGTAATTTTGTTTTTTCGTCGACGATGATTAAAATCTGACGTTTTTATTTTAGAGTACCAAAGCTAAAAAGAAAAGAAGTAACAATAATAAAAGGTAATATTCAACTTTTTACTCGTAAATTCCTGCCATAAAATTAGGCTTGGGCATTTTATGGTAGGAATTTACGAGTAAAAAGTTGAAGTTTAAAACGAACCCCCACTTTAAAAACTAACTATTCTCACAAAATAAAAACTTTTTAGAATATATACATTGAAGTGAATATTAGAATAAATAAAGGAAATGTATTTAGTATTGTAAAATAACGCGTGCAAGAAAAATAAAACATTTATTGCAAAAACACGGAAATAAAATGAGGGTTCAGTTTATTTTATAGTAGGAATTTACAAAGAACAAGTTGAAGATTACCAAAAAAACTAGGGTTGGGTTAGTTTAGGGACTGGCAAAGAGCCTCCGTCATTTTTGACCAAATGACTTTAGCTCCCCCCCCACCCCCTACAGAAAATAATTTACCAAAAATCAGGGAATTATTGGATTTTAATGAAATTTTCAGTGTTTATTTATTGAAGAACAATCTTTATAATGCATTATTTATTTTACTTCAAAACTTTCTAATTTTTTTCAGGTCACTTAATTTTGACCCCCCTTATGTTGGGGGCGTAAAATTGTTTCAAGTTGGTCCTTACCTGATACTAATTACAGTATAAATAAAGAGATAAAAGACCGAAGTTATGAATAGAAACAAAAACATTTTTTTTTTACGGTTGGTCTTCTATGAGAAAATAAGTACCGAAAATCGAAAAATAAAATGTAAAAAAATAAAATGTAAAAAAATAATAAATAATTAATTTTTAGGAGATTTCTTTTTTACCCATTTCAATAATTATTTAATTGGCTATTATTTTATAAAAAGAAGAAATTATACATTGATGTTTTTTCTGCTTAAAAAGGGGAGGGGGTACATTTTCAATCGAGTTTTTCTTCAAAACTTATTACTTTCGTCTAAAAAAATAAGGTTTGCATTAAGTAGATATTTATTTTTAGAATCTAAAAATATAACATTTTAAACTTAACATCAGGATTTTCATATTTTAAATGAATTTTATATATTCATTTTTCATAGCAAAAATACTAAATTAAAGTTTTGAAATAAAATAACTGATGCATTATAAAATTCATTAATTGATAAATCAATACTGAAAATTTCATTAAAATCGGATAATTATCTGATTTTTGGTAAATTTTTTTTTCATCCGAAATGTTACGTTAAAATTGTAAACAAGCGCCTAAAGCCATTGAAAAACAGCCAAAATGGCGTCTGCAAACAAAATTGACCAAAACAAATACTTTTAAATCTTTTAAAATAAACTGCATATGTAATGATATTTTTCTTTTTTAATGATGGTTATTATGGTACTACTTATCGATTTAGACAAAGTTTAACCTTAAATAATTGATTTAATTATTCTTAATTCACTTTTAAAACTCGTAGTATCCGATTTTTTTTTTGCTAGTCTCTATGGTATACCTAATAGATATCCCTCATCTTCTGGAGTATATAATTGGAAGGGGACAGGCAATCTTCTTTTGGGGGTTGATACGCTTCTTCTATGCTGGTCTCCTGTTGTCTGTACTCATTTCATTTGTTTTTATGCCCAACCGTGTGGTGAGAAGATGGATAACTGGGGAACAGACAACCATCACGTCTGGCCCCTTCGACTAACCACCAACTTCTAACTCGGTTTCCTTCACACGCTTTGCCTTTAGCCAATGAGAAATTGGTGGCTAGGTCAGTGAAAGGTGATCTGTTTGTCAATCACTTCTATAACCGTCAATGGTAACTTTCGATTTACAAATACTGTCATTTAGATTTTACTACACTAGTCATAATTTGTAGGCAACCCACGAATTATGTAACTTTAGTTGTATGTCCACCCTGTCGGCTGGGGCGTTAGAATGCACTGACTGCACCTCTGCAGAGGGGTAAGACTACCCCAATGGGGCCACCTGTTGGCCGTGGGTGGCGACCCGTGATGCTTAAGGATAGAGCCCAGGTGGATG
This sequence comes from Doryteuthis pealeii, assembly GCA_023376005.1. Lineage (NCBI taxonomy): Eukaryota > Metazoa > Mollusca > Cephalopoda > Myopsida > Loliginidae > Doryteuthis > Doryteuthis pealeii. Next base: position 48,922,862 of record CM042179.1, read on the forward strand.
AGCAATTCATGACATGCAATACTCCACTTTGGCCCTATCTTGGGCTAGACGGGCGGTCGGAGAGGTCCCCTCTGATCAATCGGCTGGTCATGTCAAGCCCTAGCACCTATATGATTGCCCCAATCCTATTGCCTTTATGGCAAGCCCCAACACTTTTTATCATATGGGTGCTAGAAGGTGGTGGCTGTGGGTCTACATGTCCTGGGAATGACGTTAAACTCTCTGATGGTGAGGTTCCAGTTCTGGAGGTTTGGGGAATGTGGAGCACCCCTTCATCACCATTGCTCCCTGGTCCACTCTGACCCGGAGTGGTAGTACCTGTTAGGGTCCCATCTATGGGTTGAATAGAAAAATGTATTTATAAAAAAATTGTATTATCCATTAAGAATTGATTTATTTCAAAACTTTATCAGCATTAAATGACCCACTGAGGTTGATATGCCGTAAAACAAACCAAACCAAACTTTTTAGTAAATGGTTTAAACAATGTGTTAGCATCATTGGGGATTATGTTGTATGGTATTGTTTGTTTTATGTCTATATTCTATGTTATAATTTTATTTCCCTCAAAAAGGAGAGAATATCCTCCATGTTGACATTTTCAAACAGATCTTTCATATTGTTTGCTTTAAAATAACGGTTTCTGATGTGAGCAAAAAACCTGAATTCCATGAATAAGTGTTTAACTGTCAAAGGTGTTTGACATGTTTCACATTGTGGTTGTTGTTCTTGTTTGAGTATATTGGAGTGCGTTAGTCTTGTATGACCAATGCGTAACCGGGACATAATGACTTGTTCCTTTCTAGACTTCCTTAAAGTTGGTCTGCAGCCTCCCAAAGTTGGTTTGATTAGGAAGAGTTTATTGTGGATACAGTTATTCCAGTGTTGTTGCCATTTTGTATGAAGGAATCTATTAATTTTAGGTTTCAAATCAGTATATGGTATCTTGAAATTGTTGGATCAAATCTAGAGCCGATTTAGCTGCAGAATTCGCTCTTTCATTTTCCCTCACTCCTATATGGCTTGAGATCCAGCATATCATAATCTCCTTAGAGCTAGACATCAAGTCTAATCTATTCAGTTTGGTTTGGTTGGTTGGTTGGGTGGGTTTTAGGGCATGTCAACCCCTTGGGTTATTTTATGCCGAATACTTCTATTGGTAAAAAAAAATGTTTAATGCTGACAAAGTTTTGAAATAATTTCATTTTTAATGAATAATACAATTTTGTTTATAAACTCATGTTTTCTATTTAACCCATAGATGGGACCCTAACAGGTACTACCACTTCGGGTCAGTGGATCCGGGAGCAATGGTGATGAAGGGGTGCACCACATTTCCCACACCTCCAGAACTGGAACCTCACCATCAAATAGTTTAATGCCTTCTAGCACCCATATGATAAAAAGGGGTTGGGGATTGCCATGAGGGCAATAGTTGGGACAGTCATATAGGTGAAGGGCTTGACGTGACCAGCCAATTGATCGGAGGGGGCCTCTCCGACTGCCCGTCTAGCCTAATTAAGGGCTAAAGTGGAGTATTGCAAGTCATGGACTGTTCATCCACGTGGGTTCTATCCTTAAGCATCACAGGTCACCATCCAGGCTAACAGGTGGCTCCATTAGGGGAGTCTTACCCCTCTGCAGAGGTGCAGTCGGTGATGAGAGGGTTTTGAACAACACTTGCATAGGATTTTTTTTTTTTTCTTTATCCTTTAAATCAACAATTCTTACATTTTTTTTTTTTTTTTTTTTTTTTTTTTTTTCACAAACTGTATCTCACGTCTCCATTAATTTTTTTTCGGTACTCTTTGTGGAGTTCCATCCCAGCCTCCTACCTCAAAAACTGCTAAAAAAAAAAACACCAGCTGTGATTGAAGTCCATAGCCAAAGCGGTGTCACTTGAAAAAAAAAAAAAAAAAAAAACGGTAATCCTCAACTTGTTCCTGGTAAATTCCTACCATAAAATAACTGAACCCGCATTTTATGCCCATGTTTTTGCAATAAATGTTATTTTTCTTGCACCCGTTATTTTACAATACTAAATATTAGTATTATCTGCATTATTCGGACTATTGTCCCCATCTTCATTGTTATTTGTACAACGTATCGGCCGATATACCTTCCGGCCTTCTTCAGGTATTTCTTGTCAGACTCGGGAACCTTCTTTTCGAACTTGGGAACTTTCTTGTATTCGGAGCCATCACGGAACTGTAATTTATTCAGTTGTATTTCCAGCATCTTATGACTTGCGTGCAGAGGTGCAGTCGGTGCGTCTCTTCCAACTGACGAATTCAAAACTTCAATTTTGGCCTTGATACCGGCTCATATCATCAGAGTTAACTTGTCCCTGCATTCGAGAAATGTGTTGGTTCAAAGTCTCAATCATGAGGTCCTGATTATAAAGCAATCCTTGCTGTTTTAATCATATTGATCAAGACAGTTGATGTGGGGTTCATGTCCCGTATGACTGTTAACTCGGATGATATGAGCCAGTACAAGGCCAAAATTGAAGTTTTGAATCGTCAGTTGGAAGAGACGCACCGACTGCACCTCTGCAGAGGGGTAAGACTCCCCCAATGGGGCCACCTGTTTGCCGTGGGTGGCGACCCGTGATGCTTAAGGATAGAGCCCAGGTGGATGACCAGTTCATGACTTGCAATACTCCACTTTGGCCCTATCTTGGGCTAGACGGGCAGTCGGAGAGGCCCCCTCTGATCAATCGGCTGGTCACGTCAAGCCGTAGCAACTATATGATTTTCCCAACCCTATTGCCCTTATGGCAATCCACAACCCCTTTTTACCATATGGGTGCTAGAAGGCGGTGGCTGAGGGTGTACATGTCCTGGGAATGACGTTAAACTCTATCTGATGGTGAGGTTCCAGTTTTGGAGGTTTGGGGAATGTGGAGCACCCCTTCATCACCATTGCTCCCTGGTCCACTCTGACCCGGAGTGGTAGTACCTGTTAGGGTCCAATCTATGGGTTAAATAGAAAAACATGAGTTGATAAACAAAATTTGTTATCCATTAAGAATCAATTTATTTCAAAACTTTGTTGGCATTAAATGACCCACTGAAGTTGATATGCCATAAACCAAACCAAACTAAAATAACAAGATTTTATTGATAACTGAGGTTTAAATAAGAATGAAATCATGGAGAATGTGACATAAATAAGTAAGGGAATTGTGACTTGAGTGGTAATATAGTTTTGGTTACAGACAAATGCACAATATCCATTATAATAAGATTATTTGGATTATTATCTGTTATGCCATGTATCCAATTAGACACATGACACAATGGATATAGGTATTGAGTTAATCAAGTTCTGAGTCATTTCTGGGCTGCAGGTTCAATCCTAGCCAAGGGCAATAGTAACATAGAATACTTACTTAATATAGCTTAACACTTGTACCCGGTCATGGTTAATGGAATTGTGACACCACTGGCGGGCTGCGAGGCCTCTTTGCACATTTCTCTGCATCTGATCCAGCATTCGCTGCACCCTTGCTGCACTGCTTCCTTCTGGCCGTTCATCTCGTCTCGTAATTTCCCTGGATCGTCACATTGTACATATATGCTCAAAACAACTCGCAGGGGACCCCCGCCAAAGGGGTGCACAAACAAACAATTATCACAAAGAAGAAAGAGAGAATAAACAACAAAGACAAAATCAGTCAGGTGAACATTAGAAATGGTCAGAGATGAGGTATATAGTACGTATTGCTTCTTCTATCGGCTACAGTCCCGTCTGCTCCCATCGCTTGTCGAGATGGGGGAGACACCCCCGTTCCTTTTGGGGACCTCTACTGGGCTGATCTCTAGTGGACAACTAACATCTTAACTTCTTCAGCGTCCAAAACTCATCTGCTCTCTTCGGCTCCCAGAAACTAACTCCTCTTCCCGGGGTCCAGCAACTAACTGACTAACTCCTTTCAAATTTCCCAGAATCTCCAAATCTCATTTCCTCTCGCTATCAAATCTCGTCTACAAGATTAGTGTCTATCCCCCGCGTTATTTGAAAAAGTTCTTTGTTCCCAAAATGGGTCATATTTTATTACCAGTCTAAACTATAGTTGACCCTCAAAGTGGTCAAAACCCAGTCTTTCTGTCTCCTAAGAAGAGATTATCATCCTTCTTGATCTTCCTTGAGTTTTAATGATTTCTTTGACCGACCATTCACATGCCTTACTTACACATACAATATATGTGCACACACACACACACACACACACATGTGTGTATACATGCGCACATATGTATCTATCTATATAGGTATGCACCCACATTATCCACCCGAATACACACATATATACGTATCTTAGATAATAATTTACTATTACTTATTCGGTCTACCACATACACACACATATATGTGGTTTGACTTACTATTTATTAATATATAACTACCTAGAATTATATATATATATATATATATATATATATATATACACACACACTTACCCCCGCATGCATAGTATTATAGAATGAGAACAGTCTACCCTTGTGGATTGTGTTGGAATATCTTTGTATATAAGGTGTGCTTTAATTCCCCACCTCTATTTATAGACTATCCAAGGTCACGTGATTGACCCCTGTAGCCAATCACTAGCAATACTGCGTGACTGATAGAATATTTAAACCCCCATATTGGTCATAATTAGAACGGCGCTCACTGAAGACGACATAGGATTATCGTAGGACTCTTTATCAAGAACTGAGAACTTTTTACCAGAGGAACTAAAGGATTCATTATTGAATGACTACATACTAGTAACTAGGAAGCACTTGGTGTAAGGTTAAAGTCATAGGAAATGGACTCGTTGACCAGAGTTCAAATCCTGGACGTTTCATTTCACTTAACGCTCCCAGCAAGTCTCCCTCGGTCTCCAGCGCACCTCTTCTATGAGTACTCTGCCAGATTGCCGCCAAGTACGAGTTAGTCTGGAATGGTTCAATCCTTCCTCTGATGTCCAGCATTTCCAATCCCTTTTCTAATCCTTTGGGGCACTGCTTCCAAAGGCCTGCCCACCAACCTCAAATTGTATCACTTTCACTATTCATACTTCCTATAACTTTTTCCAGTTCTCAGGCAAGCGTCCAGAATTTGCTCATTTTTTACATTTTCCTTTCAGCTTCACCCTGTGATCTGCTTGGCACTTGCAAAACCCACAAGTTGACAAGTTTTCTTTCTTTTTGTTAATCAGCACTAGGTCTAGTTCTATTATTATTATTATTATTGTTGTGTTGTTACTAACTAATACTACTTACTACTACTTACTCAGACATTTGACTAATTTTTTTAACATCTACCGTTCACCATTCACTTCATCCATTCATCCCTTATTATCAGTATTATTATTGTCATCATCACCATCATTTTTCTTTCTCTTCTCCTTCCTTCTTCTTTCTTCTTCTTCTTCTCTCTTCTTCTTTCCAATTCTTCTTTTCTTCAATCTTCCTTTCTTCCCTTCTTCTCTTCCTTCTTTTCTTCTTCTTCTTCTTCTCTTGTCTTCCTTCCTTCTTTCAATTCTTTTCCTTCATTCTTCCTACTTTCTTTTTTCTTCTTCTTCAATTCTTTAATCCTTCTGCTTCCTTTTTCCTTCCTTCTTTCACATTCTTTCAATTCTTTCTTCTTTTCTTCTTCTTTTCCACATCCTTTTTTCAACTTCTCTCTTCTTCTGTTTCTTCTTTTTTAATTCTTCCTTCTGCTTCTTTTTTCTTTCCTTTCTGTCCTTCAATTCTTTTTCAATTCTTCTCCTTTTTTTTCTTCTTCTTTCAATTCTTTTTTAAATTCTCTTCTCTTTTTCTTCTTCTGTTTTTAATCTTCTTGTTCTTTTTCTCTCTTCTTCAATTCTTTTTTCCATTCTTTGCTCATGTCTTTTTCTCTCTCTTTCAATCTTTTCTCATTGCTTCCTTAATCTACCTCTTTCTTTCTTTCTTTCTTTCTTTCTTGTCACTTCTTCTCTTTTCCCTTCTTCATTCTTTGCATTCCTTTTTTCACTCTTCTTTTCTTTGTCCTTTTCTTTCTTCTTTCAATCTTTTAACTCTTCTCTCTTCCTTCCTCTTCTTCTTTCAATTCTTTTCCCAATTCCTTCCTTCTTCTTTCTCTCTTCTGCTCTCTTCTCCAATTCCTTTTTCCCAATTCTTTCTTCTCCCTTCCTAAAAAAAAGAGAAAAAAACAGAAATTATATTATTGGAAAAGGCTGTCGCCATTTTCACCCATAAACATCTAATAGCAAGAAGAAGACAAGCAAGGAAGCAAGAAGGAAGAAGAAGAAGAACGAAGAAAGCTGGAAATTATAATAAATCTGCACTTTCCTTTTTTCTCTACCGATACATTCTACGTTATATTTTGTTTTTTCACTACAGTAAAACTGCACTGATAAGAAAAGGTGTGTTCCAGTAGAAACCCACGTCCTATTAATCCGGGGACGGGCGGCGGGGATCCTACTAGTCTCCCCTGTAAAAGCTTCTGCCTGGATGGTGAGGACGCGCGGCTCTCAGTCGGTTTAAAACAACAGGTATTTCTAATTGATCAAACAATTTTTTTTTTCTATTCGAGGGACTTTAAGTGCACATGCACTAAAAAAAAATTTCCCCACTCCGTAATACTCATTGTGCGCTGAGTAATGTATCCATTCGTGGACATTTCACCTCTCAGCGGTTTATGCGGTTGGCCGTTGCAAACAGCGTTATTTTGGTTTTCCTGGATCAACAGGTCACTTACTCCCTACCCCCCACAACCACCACAGGCGTCAAAAGGATCATCCAGTGGCATTGTAGTCACATACACTGGCAAACAGTTGGTGGTTGGTTTTTACGCATATCAACCCTTTTCGCGGCTTATTCCATGCCGAATCAAGTTCATTTTGATATTCCGCGTTTACTTACGAGTATCTGCTGTTGTGCAATAGTCACCCAATTTAATATTGAATAGCGCTTGCCATTGCAGCTTAACTTGCCCGTGATATAGCTGGAACTCAGTGCTTTCAACATGGCCACATTGACTGTTTAAGCTAGATAGATAGTTAGAAGATAGATAAACGGACTGAGATAGATAGATCATATAAAAAAGATAACGAGCGAGATAAGATAGATAGATAGATAGATAGTAATGAACAGACTGAGATAGATAGATAGATAGATTAGCATAGCATAATTAATGAACAGACTGAAGATAATATATTAGATAATATAGATATGTACAGACCGATGAGAATAGATGATTAAGAATAGATAGACTAGGATATGAACAACTGATAGATAGATAGATAGAAGATTAGATAGATATGAACAGGACTAGATAATAATAGATATGATAGAGATAGGAAGATATGAACAGCAGCATGAGATAGATAGCATAGATAAGATAGATAGATATGAACAGACTGAGATAGATAGATTAGATAGATAGATAGATATGATACAGATGATGAGATACAGATAGATAGATGAGCATAGATAGATATGAAACCAGAGCTGAGATAGATGATGATATAGATAGATAGATATGACAGCTCTGAAGATAGTGATAGGATAAGAAGCAGACTAGTATCGTAGACTGATAAGTAGATAGATATGACAACTGATACTGAGCTAGATAGATAAGAATAGATATGAAACAGTCTGAGATAGATAGATAGGATAGTAGATAGATAGATATGAACAGACTGAGATAGATAGATAGATAGATAGTATGAGACTATAGATGTAGAAGATAGATATGAAACAGACTGAGAATAGATAGATAGATAGATAGATATACAGACTGAGATAGACAGATGATAAAATATGACAGACTGAGATAACAAAGAAAATGAAAGACTGAGATAGATAGCTAATAATGTATAACAGACTGAGATAGTTTGCCGTTAATTTTGTTTTACCAGCATATCAATCCCTTTTGGGTTATTTTAATGCCTAAATCAAATCATTTTTTATATCAGTTTCCCTTACAGTACCTGCTGTTGCTTAAGTGATCACCCAATTAAGTATTTGCGACAGGCTCATCACATGCTTAACTTTGGGGTCTAAAGCTGGAATCAGTGCTGGGTCAATGTGAACTTTACTGGTAAACCACTACAAACGTGCTCGCGAATGTATATAAGAATATGACGGCAACTGTATATAATATGATAATGAAATATTGTATTATATAGTCTATCTCTCAGATGCACCAGCAATCCTCATCAAAGTCCTCATGTCTAACAGAATAATTGTACATAAAAAAAATGTATATTAGTGGTCATTGGACAACATGAATAATGTGGTAAGCAGTAATAGATATACATGTATGTGTACACGTGCTCAGGTGCACCCACAATTCAATCAAAGTCTCATGTCTTAACACAGATAATGTATTAGTGTCAGGAACATTGCAACTAGTGACAGTAATAATATACATGTATGTGTTACAGTGCTCAGGTGCACCAACAACATTCATTTCAAGAGTCTCAATGTTAGCTACTACAGAATAATGTATTTAGTGTACAGGAACATGAGCAGCGTTACAAGTAATAATATTAACATGTATGATGCACGTTGTGTGCATATGTGTAGTGGATGGAGTATCAGGTATACAAATTTAGCAGACTACAAAGGAAGCATTGGATGCTTTGAAAGATGCAGTTGTATCTGCAAGGCCCACAATGGACGAAGGCAGCTTATCCATATAGAAGGGTTTCTCATTGAAATTGATTTTTGAAGGTTTATCTCATATGCAAAAGACACTGGATTTAATATGGAAACCGTGTGGGTCCTTTCTAAGAAGAGCGATCATTAAGTCCCCGTTAATATATTACGGAAAACGAAAAAAAACAAAAACCAATACAGGAAAATGAAACAACATACTCAATTACCTTTTTCTTCCTTGCATTATGATAAGCCGTTGAAAATCAATCTACAAAACTCTTGTAAGAATTTTAACCTTGAGCCAGACTTAAACTAAAATGCACCTTTATTAATTCTGACTCGCATCTTATTTTATGCTTTTTGATTCTTGTTCCTTTTTTTTTTTTCTGAGATGAATTCAAATCCTGTGGACGTTTCATTTCACTATAGCTAATACCCTTGGGAAAGGTATGAATCCACTCTCCCTCCAGCTATGTGGTAAATAGTAGGGCAGACTGGCTCTTTAACCTTGGTAAGCAACCAGCTATAGAAGTATTAGGCAACTAATACACTTGGGAAAAGGTATGCATCAACTACTCTAAGAGCACGTTTAGCAAAAAAAGGAGAGAGACCTCTCCTCGCTGTCCGGCTCTGCATACCAACAATCCCTATAGGGACTAACAATATGCCCACTCCCTCTATACCAACAATAGCCCACTCTAGTAACATAGCCACCTCTACCAACCATAGCCCAACTCTTAGTACAAATAGCCACTCTACCAACAATAGCTCAATCTAGCAACAATAGCCCACTCTAGCAACAATAGCCCACTCTACCAACAATAAGCCCACTCTACCAACAATAGCTCATTCTAGCAACAATAGCCCACTAGCATATAATAGCCCACTCACAACAATAGCTCAATCTAGCAACAATAGGCCCCACTCTAGCAACAATAGCCCACTCTAGCAAACAATAGCCAACTCTACCAACATAAGCTCAATCTAGCAAACAATATCCCACTCTACCAACAATAGCCCACTCTAGCAACAATAGCCAATTCTAGCAACAATAGCTCAATCTAGCAACAATAGCCCCACTAGCAACAATAGCCACTAGCAACAATAGCCCCACTCTACCAACAATAGCCCACTCTACCACACAATATCCCACTTCTACCACCTTTGCGCGTACAACAATACGAGTAGAATCAAAAGTATATATAACTAGCAGGGTCTGTAAGATATACCACAGTATGATTTTAATTATTACTATGTTTGGTATGTTTACTTAAAGAGCTATTGCTAAAATGTTAATATTAATAACTCATCGTTAGAGCGCTTTGCGCTTGAAACCACAAGCTGCTAATTCAATACCGGCCCCTCCCAACCTCAGCGTTATGCTAGTTAGCACAGGGACCCTGTGCGCGTAAAGGAAAGGAGCTGATGTTAAGTGTTGGTGTTCTACCTCAGATGCAAAGAACAAATCTCCTGACTATAGTTGCAAGTAAAAAGGGGATAGTACTCCCTCGCCTGATTGACTGATCTAGACCCTGACGAACTTTACTTTTTTTTAATAATAATCTGATTTAACTCTCTTTCAATCTTTTTTTCTCTCTTCCTTCTTTTTTGTCGTTTTATTATGTTCTTTGGATTGAAACAGATAGCGTTATTCCTTCCACATTGCTCAAGCCCCTTCTCTCTATTTTCCTCCTACTCTTTCTCTTCTTTCTTATTATAACTTTCTGTGTAGCAAGTCCTTTTTCATCCCTTTATAATAAAAACAGAATGTTCCATTATTTTTAGCTGATCGGTGACAATACTCATAAGAAATAAGAATTCGTGGGATAAGCAACACCAGATAATCAGGATTTACATTTTTTGGCATTTTATCTCGGACGATTGGATGGTTTCATTTTTAACAAGAGGGTGTTCAAGATTGATAAACTGTCCGTACAATTATAGAACATGAGACTATTTGAATATATTAGATTTTAGATGCCGTTATGTTTAAAATGCCTTTTAGAAAATGTAAGCCTGTTTAGTTTTTCAAAATCCTAGAAGTGGCACTACCNCTAATACCCTTGGAAAGGTATGAATCCTACTCTCCCTCCACTGTATGGGTAAATAGTAGGGCAGACTGGGCTCTTTAACCTTGGTTAGGCAACTGGTCTAGAAGGAAAACTCTGAATTCAAACCTGATGAACTCCGCTTAAAAAATTGACCTTTTGTTGCATCCTGCGGAGGGGGTTGGTAAATATTATTTCTAAAAGTTTTTATTTTGTGAGAATGGTTAGTTTTAAAGTGGGGGCTCGTTTTACAATTTTTTTGTCGACAATGATTAAAATCTGACGTTTTTATTTGAGAGTACCAAAGCTGAAAAGAAATAACAACAAAAGTTTTAAATCTTTTAAAAATAAACTGCATATGTAATGATATTTTTCTTTTTTTAATGATGGTTATTATGCTACTACTTATCGATTTAGACAAAGTTTAACCTTAAATAATAGATTTAATTATTTTTAATTCGCTTTTAAAACTCCAGTATTCGATTATTTTTTTTTTTTTTTTTTTTTTTTTTTTTTTTTTTTTTGCTACTCCCTAAATTTATATATTTATTTTTTAAGGGATAAAAACCATTACTCACTTTCTAAAAAAAAAACAAAAAAACACTTTGACAAAACCTTTGAGTCTTGAATCGACAGTAGTTTTTATTTCTGTTTTGTTTGTTTATTTATTGATTTTAACGGCATATCAACCCGTCTGGGGTTATGTCATGCCTAACGGTTACGGGGTCGGGTGTACCGCCGGCGGCGCGCGCCCACCCCATGTTAAAATCACGAGCATCAATCCCAGGGGCCCATCCCCCCAGCAACACCTGCCCCCTCGATTTAAAGGGGCAGGGCTGGGTTTATTGCCCAGTGCCTGAGGCGCCTTCCTTGAGGGGGAATGCCGAGGAATAGATGCAATTTTTAAACACGCCACCAATGAGTCTCGGCTTGTAGGTGGTCCCACGTTAATGGGCCTTGTGCTTAACCTAGTACAAGTGGGGTACAAGGATAATACTACGGTTAGGATGTGATACATATTGTGTATTTATATTTATACTTTTTAGTAATTGGTTTTAACAATGTGTGTTAGCATTATTGGGGATTATGTTGTATCGTATTGATTTGTTTCATGTCTATATTCTATGGTATAATTTTATTTCCCTCAAAAAGGAGAGAATGTGGAGCACCCCTTCATCACCATTGCTCCCTGGTCCACTCTGACCTGGAGTGGTAGTACCTGTTAGGGTCCCATCTATGGGTTAAAATAGAAAAATGTATTTATAAAAAATTGTATTATCCATTAAGAATTGATTTATTTCAAAACTTTATCGGCATTAAATGACCACTGAGGTTAATATGCTGTTAAAACAACAAACCAAACTTTTTTAGTAAATGGTTTAAACAATGTGTTAGCATTATTGGGGGTTATGTTTGATGGTATTGATTTGTTTCATGTCTATATTCTATGGTATAATTTTATTTCCTTCAAAAAGAAGAGAATATCCTCCATGTTGACATTTTCAAACAGATCTTTCATATTGTTTGCTTTAAAATAACGTTTTCTGATGTGAGCAAAAAACCTGAATTCCATGAATAAGTGTTTAACTGTCAAAGGTGTTTGACATGCTCCACATTGTGGTTGTTGTTCTTGTTTAACTATATATGGAATGCTGTAGTCTTGTATGATGTGACGAGACTGAAAGCAGCCCTATGAACAAGCGGATTCCCAGCCCCACAAACAAAGCGCATCAGGATATGTTTGGCCTGTGCGAGGGGGAAGAGTGTGGCGAGCGGCTACGGATACTCGAACTTGCTACCTCCTCGTAGCTGAGGTGTTGTTAGTAGAAACCCAAATAAAGTATATCTGAATTTACATAAGCGCATCAAACGAGCAGAAATAAGACGGACTGTCGCTGACAGGGCGAGTGAGAAAGAAAGTGTTTGGACAGCAAGTGAAATCTGACGACTGCTATTTGAAGTGAGAGTGGCGTGTTCGTTGGGAAAGGAATTGCATTTCGTTCAGTTGGGAGACTTTCAAGGGATTGATATTACCTTGAATTTTTGGACCCTTTCAAAAGAATATGACCAATGCGTAATTGGGACACAATGTCTTGTTCCTATCTAGACTTCCTTAAAGTTGGTCTGCAGCTCCCAAAATGGTTTGATTAGGAAGAGTTTATTGTGGATGTTGTTATTCCAGTGTTGTTGCCATTTTGTATCTATAATCTATTAATTTTAGGTTTCAAGTCAGTATATATATTTACCAACTCCCCCGCACGAGCAGGATACGACACAATTTCTTAAGCGGAGTTCAACAGGTTTGAATTCAGAGTTTCCTTCTACTAGACTGGTTACCTAGACATGGTTAAAGAACCCAGTCTGCTCTGCTATTTACCCATAGCTGGAGGGAGAGTAGGATTCATAATCTTTCCCAAGGGTATTAGCGCTAAGTGAAATGCAATTACCACGTCCAGGATTTGAACTCGGGGTGACGAGTTCATTTCCCATGACTTTAACCATTACACCGCGGCTTTCAAATGAGGATATGGCATCTTGAAACCGTCGGATCAAAAAAAATAAAGTATAGTCGTCAGAATTGTCTATAGTCACTATCAGCAAGATACGAAGGAGTCTATCCCCTTTTCAGTAGCGCTAGAACAGAGAGATTGTTTGATTTATTTGTTTCTTATTTTACGGCATATCAACCTTAATGGGTTATTAATACCGACTACGTTTTTGAAATGAATTAGTGATAATGTTTAATTTTTCAAAGATTTTTTTTTTTTTTGACATTTTTTGTGAATGGAACTTTTAGATGATTCTTTTTAACATATATTTTGTTTTTCATTTTTTTGGGGAAGATTTTTAGATTTTGTTGTAGATGTGTGCCTCTTTTATGTATCCAAGTAGTTTTTCTGGGTTTATTTTGTAGAATATCTGTTTTAATTTGTTTGTTGGTAGTATTTTTTTCGTATTTGTTTTAGGTTGGTACATTCTGTTAAAATGTGTTTGATTGTGTAGGGTTTTTGGCATGTATGCAATATGGGCTGCTTCTTTTTTGAGGAGGTATGATGGGTAATGTATGAGTGCCTATTCTTAGTCTGGATAATATTACTTCTTCTTTTCTGGATATTTTGGTTTGATTTATTTGAAGTTTTCCTATTTGTGGCATTATTTCATGTAGTTTGTTGTTTTGGAAGTTATTTCCAATAATTTTGCCAATTTTTGTTTTGTGTATATGTTATGGTTCTTTTTAAGTCTGTAATAGGTACATTAAAGTGTGTATCAAGTGGGTTGTTTTTAGCTGTTTTGCTGCTGAGTCTGCTATTTCGTTTCCTTGGATTCCGATGTGACTTGGTATCCAGCAAAGTATAATTTCTTTTTGGTTGCTAATTGAATTTGGTGAGTAGTTTAGCTATTAATGGGTTATTTATTTTTTGTTCATGATTGTGTGTATATTTTCTTTTTGCGTGTGGTGGATAGTCACACATACCAACCAACTCCCCACTTTCAGATCCAAACTGTGCTACTCGTCGCTGACGTCTGAGTTGCGGGGCTGGTACCGAACTCAGAACCAACTGGATTCCTAGGAAGATACTCTACTGACTTGGTTTATATTTAGTTTGTTTTCAATTTCCTTGTCATGAAACCACTTCTCCCTGCATTATTGACAATGTAAGCATTGTCATGCCTTAGTGACCTGATTAAAGAATCAGGGGGTGTCTTAACACCCTGATGGGATAGGGTAGGGATTGTTACGTTTAATCAAATGATAAACAATTTAGAACTTTTTAGAATATTCTGAGAGACTGGCTGACGCCAGGAGAGTGGGGGGAGCCCCAGAATGTGACTCTAAAGCTCACCGGAAGAAGAAAAATTTCGCTTCGTCATTAGCACGTAGCGACTTGCGGAGGGAAACGAAAAACTGATACTACACTCGTTGCTTTACCCACTTACGCCAAGCATACCGAGAGACAGGTGACGTCACGTTGGGGGGAAGGAAAGCGATCCCTGGCAGTAGTTTCAGGGCAGTTAGTACTCGGGACCCAGTTAGCGAACATCTTGCGGGGGAGGGGAGAAAGTTATGCCCAAGAAGAAAGTTACCATGACCAAAAAAGCCACATAAAGAATAATACTCGGAATAGTCATTAATACAGAAAATGAATCACCTGAAAAAAGATAAGTGCAAATTTCTTTCGTTGCGAACATTTGTAAAATTGATTTGAAGTAATAATTCCGCCAATGACATTAATAATCCTAGCCTGTCAGCATCCGTATCATGATCCTCCGATCTATAAATTTGAATTAAATGTTATGTTATAATTATATGTACTTGTTGTTATTTATTGCCAAGATCTTATATGTATCCTCTCATCTTTCTTTGGTATCTCTGAAAAGCGCTGTATAGCGTTGAAACCGATAGGCGTATGTAACAGGGATACACACTTGCCTATAACTACTTTACTTGCCCAAGTCATAGCCCACCCTGTCAGTGGGGTGTTAAAATGCACTAACTGTACCACATACCAAACTCCTTTTATTTATTTATTTATTTATATATATATATATATATATATATATATATATATATATATATATATATATATATATATATTACTAGAAAACATGTGACCTGCTGGGTCACCCATTGAGCTCAGGTTATATTGTTAAAAAATGACAATGTAAAATAAAATCAGGGAATTTTCCAATTTTAATGAAATTTTAGTGTAGATTTATCAATAAATGAATTTTATAATGCATCAGTTCTTTTATTTCAAAACTTTCTGACTTAATTAGGTATTTCTGCTAGGTTAAATTAATATTTAGAATTTATTTACAATATGAAACGTCTAATTTTAAGTTTCAAATTTCCTATTTTTAGATTCTAAAAACAAATATCTATTTAATAACTACTTTAGTTTATTATTGTCATCTAATAATTTTTTTTAGAAACACTATATTGAAAATTTAGGACCCCTTCCTTTAGAACAGAATGAATATTGATGTATAATTTTTCTTTTATAAGATAATAGTAGGATGGCTCATAATTCATCTGCTCGAGACAGATCTTTTGTTTTAAAAACGAATTAAAATTAATTAAATCAATTATTTAAGGTCAAACTTTTGTCTAAAACGATAAGTAGTAACATAATGACCATCATTAAAAAAAGAAAAATATCATTACATATACAATTTTTTAAAAACATTTAAAACGATTTTTTGGTCAATTTCTATTGCTTTCGGTCTGAGAGGCTTGTTTAAAATGGTTTAAAATGGCTTTTTTACAAATTTAATATAACATTAGCGATTGCAAAAAAATTACCAAAAATCAGGGAAATATCCAATTTTAATGAAATTTTCAGTATTGATTTAACAATTAATGAATTTTATAATGCATCAGTTATTTTATTTCAAAACTTTAATTTAGTATTTTTGCTTAGAAAAATTAATATATAAAATTGATTTAAAATAAAAGTATTCGTATTTTAAGTTTAAAATGTTATATTTTTTAGATTCTAAAAATAATATCTACTTAATGCAAACCTTATTTTAGGCGCAAAAAGTAATAAGTTTTGAAGAAAAACTCTATTGAAAAATGTACACCCTCCCTTTTCTAAGCAAAAAAACATCGATGTATTAATTTTTCAAAAACTATTTGTTTTGGTCAATTTCAATGCGATCTGCCATTTTGGCTGTTTTTCAATGGTTTTAGGCGCTTGTTTACAATTTAACGTAACATTTGTGACTGAAAAAAATTTTACCAAAAATCAGGTAATTATCCAACTTAAATGAAATTTTCAGTATTGATTTATCAATTAATGAATTTATAATGCATCAGTTATTTTATTAAAAACTTTAATTTAGTATTTTTTTCTAATGAAAAATTAATATATAAAATTCATTTAAAATATGAAAAGCCTGATGTTAAGTTAAAATGTTATATTTTTAGATTCTAGAAATAAATATCTACTTAATGCAAACCTTATTTTAGTCAAAGTATACGTTTTGAAGAAAAACTCTATTGAAAATGTACACCCCCCCGCCTTTTTAAGCATAAAAAATATCAATGCATAATTTTTTCTTTATAAAATAATAGCCAATTAAATAATTATCAAAATGAGTTAGAAAGAAATCTCCGAAAAATTAATTATTTATTATTTTTTTACATTTTATTTTTCGATTTTCGGTACTTATTTTCTGATAGAAAAGCCATCGTAATTTTTTTTTTTTTTTTTTTTTTTTTTTTCTATTCATAACTTCGGTCTTTTATCTCATTATTTATACTTGAATTAGTACAATATAAGACCAACTTGAAAAAAAATGTTACACCCCCCCCCACAAGGGGGGGGGTCAAAATTAAGCGACCTGAAAAAAATGAGTTTTTTGTTTTGTTTTACGGCATATCAACCTCAGTGGGTTATTTAATGCCGATAAAGTTTTGAAATAAATCATTCTTAATGGATAATACAATTTTGTTTATTAACTCATGTTTTTCTATTTAACCCTTAGATGGGACCCTAACAGGTACTATCACTCCGGGTCAGAGTGGACCAGGGAGCAATGGTGATGAAGGGGTGCTCCACATTCCCCAAACCTCCAAAACTGGAACCTCACCATTAGATAGTTTAATGTCATTCCCAGGACATGTAGACCCTCAGTCACCGGCTTCTAGCACCCATATGATAAAAAGGGGTTGGAGCTTGCCATAAGGGCAATAGGGTTGGGGCAATCATATAGGTGCTAGGGCTTGATGTGACCAGCCGATTGATTGGAGGGGGCCTCTCCACCGCCCGTCTAGCCCAAGAGGTGTCCCCATTGAGGGAGTCTTACCCTCTGCAGAAGTGCAGTTGGTGCATTCTAAAGCCCCAGCCGACAGGGCGGGAAAGTTTGAAATAAATAAGTAATGCATTATAAAGATCATTCATTGATAAATAAACACTGAAAATTTCATTAAAATCCGATAATTCCCTGACTTTTGGTAAATTATTTTCTGTAGGGGGGGGGCTAAAGTCATTTTGTCAAAAAACACATTTTAGGCTCATTTTACTATATCAAAGCTAACCATTATAACGTAATATAATAATTAATTAACTAGTTTACATGTATAAATAATTAACTTATGTCAATTATTGTAAATATTGGGTTAATATTTAATTGATGGTGATATGAATGAATATTAAAATTTCAACACATGCTGAGTCTGCTGTATGTGATATCTAGGTACCACCAATTTACCCTGTGAAATTTACCATCTGCAGAGGGGTAAGACTCCTCCAATTGGGTCCACCTGTTGGCCGTGGGTGGCGACCCATGATGCTTAAGGATAGAACTCAGGTGGCTGACCAGTCCATGACTTGCAATACTCCACTTTGGCCCTTTCTTGGGCTAGACGGGGCAGTCGGAGAGGCCCCCGCCAATCAATCGGTTGTTCACGTCAAGCCCTAGCAACTATATGATTTTTCCCAACCCTATTGCCCTTATGGCAAACCCCAACCCCTTTTTATCATATGGGTGCTAGAAGCGGTGACTGAGGATCTTCATGTTTCTGAGAATGACGTTAAACTCTATCTGATAGTGAGGTTCCAGTTTTGGATGTTTGGGGAATGTGGAGCACCATTGCTCTAGGTCCACTCTGACCTGGAGTGGTAGTACCTATTAGGGGTCCATTTTATGGGTTTGAATAGAAAAAACATGAGTTTATAAACAAAATTGTATTATGCATAAGAATGAATTTATTTCACAACTTTGTTGGCATTTAAATGACTCACTGAGGTTGATATGCCGTAAAACAAACCAAAACAAATGGAATGTGTATGTTAACTAATTATATATTCATGTTTAATCTAACCTACTGTTTATGTTGAGGGTGTAACTTAGCTATTAATAAACTTTCTCTAATTCTGAGATTACCAACTTGCGTATTATTGTCTCTATTTTAATGGAGAAAATTATTTCCTTATTTTTGCATTTGATTAAAAGTTTATGGAATGAGGATGCACTGTCTATCTATCTTTAATCTGTTAATATCTATCTATCTGTCCTTCCATCTGTATTTAATTTTATATCTATCAGCCATCTATCTATCAACCCTCCCCTTACTGACTACCTCCTGTTACACTATTTTGAAATGTCCATCATTGAAGCAAGTACCATATTAAAGTTCTGAAGAAGGTCTAACAGACTGAAACGTTACATCACACCACTACCTACAATAAACATTCATTTTCTATTAAGATCCCGTGTTTGTCTACCTTTCTTCCACATACTGTCGGTTAACCTCCTCACATTTCTCCCATATATATAATATAATATAATATATTATTATTATTATTCATAAAAAAGGTTTGCAAAAGGAATTTTTTTTTTTTTTAAAGAATTTTATTAACTTACATATGAATGCCCGACGTGTGTTTTCTGATCTGTTGTCTTCTTCAGGCATTGAATTATTAATTTGGCAGAATATGTCTATATTTATAGGTTGTGTGTGTTTCTGCAATTTTTTATATTATAATGGTTGTTGTAATAACGGTTGAACGCTACGTTATTTATTTTTTTTTTTCAAATCCTTGCGTGCGACTTGCGCACAAAAATTGAGAAAAAAAATTATGTAACATTCCACACATTGCACTCATTCCTCAATTCTATCTTTCAGTATTGCTATCAATTTAATTATAGTTATAAATAAATGTTGTTAGTAAAAGCAGTTACTATTCTGTATTTTAATTATTGATCACTTTTGGATTATTTACTGATACTACCGCGACGGAAAGTTAAAGTGGTAATTGAATACTATGTATACATACATGCATATATATGTATACAAAAACACATACATACATATTGTTATATTACATAATTTGCGTCTTTCATTATATGGTTTATATGTTTGTGTAGTAAAGTTGTTATTGTCGTGTGTGTATGTATAAAGTGTGGTTTGTTTAAGTACAATTTTTTTTTTTTTTTTTTTTTTTCTGCCATAATAATAATTTCAATGCCTGAAGAAGACAACAGATCAGAAACTCGTGTCACATTCATATGTAAGTAATAAAATTCTTTTTAAAAAGCAATCCTTTTTGCAAACCTTCTTTTTATTAAATACTATTTTTCTCCTGTTGATCCGTAACAACACATATATATATACTAGCAAATATGCACCCTCGGGTGCAAGTAGTTTAAGTTTTAATGTAATGAATATCATTAAATTAGAAAGGCTAATGAAACTAATAAGAATGCAGATAAAAATATTTGAAACAGAGGGGGTATAATGAAAAATAGAACAACTGAAACTTACCTTCCATCATCTTGTCTTCTTTTTTTTTTTTATTCTATATTTATTAAAAGAGGAAGTAAAGATAAAATGACAATTTATTTTTTCTTGTTAATGGATTTCATTAAGAATTCATTGAAGAGATTTTTGCTTATATTCATTAAAATAAAACCAAACAGTTAGAAATCAATAATACTAAGCACATAATTTATTAAATCGATTTTTTCTTTATATCAATATGCAAATTAGCCTTCCCGTTCACACTGTAAACCACTATTTTGTTGTATATATAAACATAATTGTATGTTTTAGTATGTAGATATGGTACAGTATTAATAATGTAAAAACAATTTTATTAATAATAGAGGTTAAAAAAAATAAAATCATGAGAATGTGATGTCAATAAACTAAGGGAATCGTAACTTGAGTATATATAGTTTTCGGTTACAGACAAAAAAGCACACAATCTCCATTATATAATATATATATATATATATATATATATATTATATTATATTATATATATTAACCTAGAATCTGTTAAAAAAGAGAGAAAAAAAAAAGCCCATACGTCTTTTTAAGAAATTTGTAAAAAAGTCTTTAGACTGAATTCCAGGAATGGGATTTGATCTCTGAAACTGAACGAGAATTTTTTTTTTTTTTTTTTTTTCTTAGAAAAAATATGCTTCGCATATAATGCAATATTTGCAAACTCCCAAATTAGAATAATAAGAAAATAAAACAGAAAAGAGATATTGCTATTGTTTTAAAAAATTCTTGGTTATTGACGCTCCCCCCCCCCTGCCCAAAAAATGTCCATATGTTAATTCCCTTGGGTCTTTGGTTGGAATTTGACTCAAATGCATTTTGAGTTATTTAACCAACTTATTTAGTTGTGGCACAGAACTAGATGTATGGGCGTGGCTTTTCGTTTGGCTGGTACTATTTTGCGGTAATTTATGAGGAAAGACCGTCCCGGCCTCCTGCCTCAAAACTTGCTACGGTGACTGCTGAAAAACCAACCTTAGCTACGATTGAAGTCCGTAGCCGAAGCGGGACTGAAGGACTACTTGCTCGTAAATTCTTACCATAAAATAAACTGAACCCCCATTTTATGTCCGTGTTTTTGCAATAAATGTTTTATTTTTCTTGCACCCGTATGTTACAATACTAATATATTTCCTTTTTTATTTTAGTATTCACTTCAATGTGTTTTATTTTTGTGAGAATGGTTAGTTTTAAAGTGGGGGTTCGTTTTTACACTTCACTTTTTACTCGTAAATTCCTACCATAAAATGCCCAGCCTAATTTTATGGCAGGAATTTACGAGTAAAAAGTTGAAATATTACTTTTTTGTTGTTATTTCTTTTCTTTTTGGCTTTTTGGCACTCTAAAAATAAAACGTCAGATCTTAATCATCATCGACGAAAAAACAAAATTACGGTCATAAAAAGGAGGATCCAATTTAGGACTAAATTGTAAAAACGAGTCCCCCACTTTAAAACTAAACATTCTCACAAAATAAAACTTTTAGAATATACACATTGAAATGATATTAAAATAATAAATAAAATATATTTTGTATTGTAAAATAACAGGTACAAGAAAATAAAAACATTTAATACAAAAACAGGGACCATCTAAATGGGGGTTCAGTTTATTTTTATGGTAGGAATTTACGAGCAAATAGTCCTTTCATTACCGCGAAGCAGTGTCAATTAAAATGTTTTATTTCATTTATATAATTTTATTAAGGCATATTGGAAAATAGTTTGTATTCTTTTCTCTGAAAAGCAGATAAATAGATAGGAACAGAGATAGAATGGATAGATAGAGTTTATATGAAGATGACTAGATAGATAGATTTTTTTTTTTTTTTTTTTTTTTTTTTTATTAAAATATAAAAAGAATATCTAAATACTCAGATTTTCTTTTATCCATTGTTGTTTAATGTTTTGTTTTATAGATTAAAAAACAGAAATCTAAATATTTTGATTTTTTTTTTTTTTTTTTTTTTTTTTTATACTTGTAATTGATTGTGGAAATAAATATATTAAAATAAAATGAAAATACCGAAAAAAATTAACGTTTTGGATTTTTTTATGTAATTAATGTCGAAAAAACAAAACGCCCCAAGTTGGTTGTTTTCTTTCAAGTGACACTGCTTCGGCTACGGACTTCAATTGTAGCTGGGTTGTTTTTTCAGCAGTCACCGGTTGCAAGTTGAGGCAGGAGACTGGGACGTTATTACCCTATTCACGGAGGGCTGAACTTGCAAAGCGTCGGAAAATTAAAACATATAAGATGACCCAGAAAAACAGAACCCAATATTTATTATTCATTTCCCATTTAAACTAACCCTAACCCCAACCCTCAACCCCCGTAGATAAAAATAAGTTTTATTACAAAATTTGTGGTTCTGTTTTTCTGGGTCCACACAGTATACAGGTTGGTGACCAGAAAAAAACAGAACCCAAATTATTAAAATTTTTTTTCCCCATTTACTAACCCTAAACGCCTACCCAAAAAACCCCTAGTTAAAATTAAAGTTTGTATTACAAAATTTGTGGTTTCTGTTTTTTCCTGGGTCGCCCCTAATTTTCTGGGATAAACTTGCAAATTGGATCGGAGGATTAAAACAAATTAACAAGGTGACCCAGAAAAAAACAAGAACCCAAATTATTTATGTTTCCCATTAAAACTAATGGGTTACGGTTTGGGGGAGTAAGGTTGTTTTTAATTACGTATGCTGAAAAAACAAAAAAATAAAACAATCTATTCTCTACTTACTACATTATATATGTTTGTAGTACAATCTTATATGCTAATTGTCTATATTGCCTAATTATATTACTCTGATTGTGTCATCTCATTCATTTCTCATGTCTGTTGCTCTTTCAGCGTCAGCTATTTTTCTCATGACAATCTCTTCTTATTCCGTCTCCTACTTTTGCCTCATCATTCTCTCGGATCTGTCTCTCTATTGCCTTAGTCTATCCGTCACTACAGTTCTGATTTCTCTAATTAGTTGTTTGCTGCCTGTTCTGCGCCCTCTACACTCTTGTTTTGTCTCATGTTTGCTGGCTTCCACTCTATCTGGACGTCGCTATCGTGCGTGAGTTCGCTCTTGCTTCTCCCTCGCGTTTTCCTCCGCTCTTTCATGTTCTTGTCGCTTTTTCTCCCTTCTGGTCTTTATGGTTTGTTCGTTTGTGCGATTTATGTGGTACTTTCTATGGCCGTATTATAGGTTGTTTCTCTTCTTCGATTAGGCTGGTCGTTGTTTCCTATTGTCTTGTTCACGGTGATTCACCTACCTAGCATTTTTTCTTGTGCTCGCTCCTCCATTCTATGTTTATTCTTTTCTACGTTTGCTCTAGTTTTACGTTGGTCCAGGTGTGTGCTAGCCCATTTCAGCTCAGTATCTTCATTTCTTTCTTTTCTTTTTGTTCATGACTCAGTACCGGTCTGTGTATGACCGGTCTCCTTTACATCTTGTGCTCTTGTGATAGGTTGGTCATCTTCCATTTATCGATCTGACTTAGTTTTATGTTCTTTTATAGCGGCCCTTTCTCTTTTCCTATACGGTTGCCTTTCTTTTCTTCTATATCGTGCTCATTTTCTTGTGGAGATGTTATCTTCCTATCTATGTTATATTCTTACAATGTTGTTCTCTACATGAGGTTTTTAGGAGCGTGTTTGCCGTCTCTCTGATGGGTTGACAGATGTCGTGCTTTTTGTTTTCTTGTTATTAACACATATTGTAACTCTCTGTGTTTTTTTTCATGTCTTTCACATACAGGTCTTACCATTTCGTTGCTTCTACTTTGTTCTAGTAGTGTATTTCGCTTGTGTCACGTGTTTCTTGTATTTGCTCCGTTGTATGCAGTATCTCTCTATGCCATTATCTTGCTATTCTCCCGTAATAGCTTTGTGTCGCTGGGTATTCATTCTCTTGCCTCTCTTTGTGCTTTTCTTTTTGTGTTAGGCCCATTTTCTTTCTTGGAGTGTCTTCTCTTTTCTCTGTTAATGCTCTCTTGTACTACGTTAGTTTCTTTTCCTTTTTCTTCTTACTGCATTACTCTGTTCAATATATATGGCTTGTCGTTTGTGTCTACCCCTTTGTCCGGATCTCCCGGTCGTGACTAATTGCAAAGAAGTCTGCTTTGTCTTCTGCCATCTGTCGGTCTTTCTTTTTTTCCTTTTTTGTTGTACATTCCGTTTTTTATCCATTTGCTTTCTTTGCTATTTTTTTCTTTTTAGAGCTATCGACTTCTTTCTTCTTTTATGCGCCGTTTTTATATCCCGTTTTCCTTTCGGTTATGGCTATATCTGCTAGTCAGTATTCTCCTTGCGCATTTTCCCTATGTCTATTGTGTGTAGTCCAATAGCTTTGGAGAAGTCTAACAAATTAGTAGTCGTTTTCTTTCTTTCTTGTGTTCCTTTCGTGGGACTCATATTTATATGTGTTGACTAGTGTTACTTTAGGCATTTTTACTAGCAATATTGTCTCTCAAATCTATATAATCCCCGAACATATACCTTTAATCTCCTACACCCTTCTATCTAATTCCTGTAATCCCTCATTATTTTGCCTCAAAAAAGTCATTCTTCTTTCTTTTTTCTTCTAGTGATCTGGTAGTTAAACCTCTCATCCATAAAAACTTTCCGTTTTCTTATTTTTGACTCTCTGCTTTTGCTAAGTTCTTATCTCTCTGTTAGCTTAGTTCGTCTTTCTTTTCGGTTAACAAATCTATGCCAGGTTTGGGCATATACATTATTTTGTCTCACATCCTTCCTGTAATTCTGAGTACGCTGGCTTCTTACCATTGTTCTGCGTTTCTTTCTTTCTTTGATGGGTCCTTCCATTGGTAAAATTACAAGCCGTCCATACTTACGTGAAGTCACGTTGGTGTCTCTTTTCTCATGTTTTAGTCCCGATGTGTTCTGTCAGTTTTAGAACTATACTGCTGAGCAGTCGTGCCATTTTATTGTGCTCTTGCTCTTCCTATACATCTTTTTTCAGCATATGGGTGCTATCATCTCCTTGTTGCTAAACTGTAGCTTTGATTTTCTTAGGTGTTTTTGTTAAACTTTTGGTTCTAGTAGGTCTCTTGTGTCTGTGATTGGATATAGCTCGTTTGTTTCGTATTGAGTTTTTAGAATAATACTTCTTTCTTACCAATTGTAATACACTTGGTTACTCGGTGGTGGTGAACTCAGATGATCATTTCTTTTGTTCGGTCTGTTGTCTATTTTGGTGGCGTCTATTTTAGTAATTTTCGCTTTTATATTACACTTGCGTTTTTAGATGCCTTTCTTATTTGTCGTACATATTTTTTATTTTTGCTCGAAGCTGCTTTCTGGATGTCTAACTGTTGTCAGATAGTCTGCGGCTATCAATATTTCCGGTTAGTGTATGGCTGGTGTCCTTGTTGTTTTGTAAAGGTGTGTAGGGTAGAGAGGTGTCGTCGTTTTCTTTCTTGTAAGGTTTCGATATTCCTTTTTTCCTAGATATACTGTCGAAAACTTACCGACTAGTGTGCTTTATGTCTATAATAATCCTACGTGATCTTTCTTATGGTAATGCTCTCTCCTCTCTTCTTCTCTCTCTTCTCTCCTCTCTCCTTGCCTGGGGAGATTGAGGGCAAACAAAGCTAGTCTTGCTGATCCATCATTTCGGATTCATGAGTTGGATCCTCATGGGGAGTCAGGAAAAAAAAGAAGTGCCCACTTTGAAAAGAAAAATTAATGTCTCCTATTTAAAATATTAAATGCAAAAAAAAAAATTCCATATTGTTATTTTTTAAATTTCATTCTTTAATTATTTTCATGGATATAAATCAAATCTTCATCATTTTTGCTCAAAAAGCAAGATATGGGGATAGTGAATATGTATCCAATACCCTTGGGAAAGGTGTGAATCCAACTACACTCATTCCAGTTATGGGTAAATAATAGGACAGCCCGGGCGCTTTAACCCTGGTTAGGCAACCAGTCTAGGAGAAAGAAAACTCTGTATTCAAACCTGTTAAAACTCCACATGGGGTTGTCACTACTAGAATAGGCTCAGTCCTAATTAGTGATCTATTTCACTGGGCTCTTTAACCCTGGTTAGGCAACCAGTCTAGGAGAAGGAAAACTCTATTCAAACCTGTTAAAACTCCACTTGGGGTTGTCACTACTAGAATAGGCTCAGTTCTAATTAGTGATCTATTTCACTGGGCTTTTTAACCCTGGTTAGGCAACCAGTCTAGGAGAAGGAAAACTCTGTATTCAAACCTGTTAAAACTCCACTTGGGGTTGTCACTACTAGAATAGGCTCAGTCCTAATTAGTGATCTATTTCACTGGGCTCTTTAACCCTGGTTAGGCAACCAGTCTAGGAGAAAGAAAACTCTGTATTCAAACCTGTTAAAACTCCACTTGGGGTTGTCACTACTAGAATGGGCTCAGTTCTAATTAGTGATCTATTTCACTGGGCTCTTTAATCTTGGTTAGGCAACCAGTCTAGGAGAAAGAAAACTCTGTATTCAAACCTGTTAAAACTCCACTTGGGGTTGTCACTACTAGAATAGGCTCAGTTCTAATTAGTGATCTATTTCACTGGGCTTTTTAACCCTGGTTAGGCAACCAGTCTAGGAGAAAGAAAACTCTGTATTCAAACCTGTTAAAACTCCACTTGGGGTTGTCACTACTAGAATAGGCTCAGTCCTAATTAGTGATCTATTTCACTGGGCTCTTTAACCCTGGTTGGGCAACCAGTCTAGGAGAAAGAAAACTGTATTCAAACCTGTTAAAACTCCACTTGGGGTTGTCACTACTAGAATAGGCTCAGTCCTAATTAGTGATCTATTTCACTGGGCTCTTTAACCCTGGTTAGGCAACCAGTCTAGGAGAAGGAAAACTCTGTATTCAAACCTGTTAAAAACTCCACTTGGGGTTGTCACTACTAGAATAGGCTCAGTCCTAATTAGTGATCTATTTCACTGGGCTCTTTAACCCTGGTTGGGCAACCAGTCTAGGAGAAGGAAAACTCTGTATTCAAACCTGTTAAAACTCCACTTGGGGTTGTCACTACTAGAATGGGCTCAGTTCTAATTAGTGATCTATTTCACTGGGCTTTTTAACCCTGGTTAGGCAACCAGTCTAGGAGAAGGAAAACTCTGTATTCAAACCTGTTAAAAACTCCACTTGGGGTTGTCACTACTAGAATAGGCTCAGTCCTAATTAGTGATCTATTTCACTGGGCTTTTTAACCCTGGTTAGGCAACCAGTCTAGGAGAAAGAAAACTCTGTATTCAAACCTGTTAAAACTCCACTTGTGGTTGTCACTACTAGAATAGGCTCAGTTCTAATTAGTGATCTATTTCACTGGGCTTTTTAACCCTGGTTAGGCAACCAGTCTAGGAGAAGGAAAACTCTGTATTCAAACCTGTTAAAACTCCACTTGGGGTTGTCACTACTAGAATAGGCTCAGTCCTAATTAGTGATCTATTTCACTGGGCTCTTTAACCCTGGTTGGGCAACCAGTCTAGGAGAAGGAAAACTCTGTATTCAAACCTGTTAAAACTCCACTTGGGGTTGTCACTACTAGAATAGGCTCAGTTCTAATTAGTGTTCTATTTCACTGGGCTCTTTAACCCTGGTTAGGCAACCAGTCTAGGAGAAAGAAAACTCTGTATTCAAACCTGTTAAAACTCCACTTGGGGTTGTCACTACTAGAATAGGCTCAGTCCTAATTAGTGATCTATTTCACTGGGCTCTTTAACCCTGGTTAGGCAACCAGTCTAGGAGAAGGAAAACTCTGTATTCAAACCTGTTAAAACTCCACTTGGGGTTGTCACTACTAGAATAGGCTCAGTTCTAATTAGTGTTCTATTTCACTGGGCTTTTTAACCCTGGTTAGGCAACCAGTCTAGGAGAAGGAAAACTCTGTATTCAAACCTGTTAAAACTCCACTTGGGGTTGTCACTACTAGAATAGGCTCAGTCCTAATTAGTGATCTATTTCACTGGGCTCTTTAACCCTGGTTGGGCAACCAGTCTAGGAGAAAGAAAACTCTGTATTCAAACCTGTTAAAACTCCACTTGGGGTTGTCACTACTAGAATGGGCTCAGTTCTAATTAGTGATCTATTTCACTGGGCTTTTTAACCCTGGTTAGGCAACCAGTCTAGGAGAAGGACAACTCTGTATTCAAACCTGTTAAAACTCCACTTGGGGTTGTCACTACTAGAATAGGCTCAGTCCTAATTAGTGATCTATTTCACTGGGCTCTTTAACCCTGGTTGGGCAACCAGTCTAGGAGAAGGAAAACTCTGTATTCAAACCTGTTAAAACTCCACTTGGGGTTGTCACTACTAGAATGGGCTCAGTTCTAATTAGTGATCTATTTCACTGGGCTTTTTAACCCTGGTTAGGCAATCAGTCTAGGAGAAAGAAAACTCTTTATTCAAACCTGTTAAAACTCCACTTGGGGTTGTCACTACTAGAATAGGCTCAGTCCTAATTAGTGATCTATTTCACTAATACTAATGTATATATATTTACTTTGTTGTAAATTGTTTTACTTTTGTAGTTTCATCAGGATATACATACACACAACTGCCCTTTTTTATAGATTACAGTGTTCGTTACGTCTGTTTTTGACTCCAGTGCGAAACAAAGAAAATAAATGTGCTTTAGTTAAATGCCAAAATATTTTTAACAGAATTCTTTTTTTTTAGGGGGTTATTTTTTTTAGATGGTAAGTTGCCGATAGCACACTCCCTCTTATCCCCACCCTCAGGGTGAAGGGGGGCTGAATTGTAAATCTTCTTTTCACTGCATGCAAGCTAGAAAGAACAGAGGAAAATTTTGAAAGAGTTATTTCTTATATGTTCAATTGGCATTCTCTGGATTGAAAATTAATTTTGAAGAAAGGGGAGATAATTAAGAATTCTAAAAAGAAATAATAATGTCTGAATCCCAATGAGAATAAAGTATGGTATAAAAGAATTTATATCAATATGGTTTAAGATATATATATATATATATATATATATATATATATTGGTTTGTTGGTTGGTTTTGAAGGCTGTCACAATGCGAGTGTGAAGAAAAAATAAAGGTAACTATGATGTTTTTTGTTAACCTGTCATTTTATTCCTTAATATTTCGGGATGAAAATTCCCATCATCAGAAGATATATATATGTGAAATAAAATGGAACTTAATCCGACAGTGTGAATATGATATATTGAAAAAACAAAGGATGTTTACAAATGCATGGGCTCATCAGGAGAGAATGTGCAAACCATTTCGGGGGCCTTCCTCTCTACGGTTTTAAAAAGCAACATCGGCCCTCCTCACTGATGTGAGGACCCTCAAAATATCTGCATCGACCGCACGTGGATCGGTCTTCAACAAAAATAAGACAGGAAGAAATGACTGTTAGCAAAACAGAACGCTGCTAGTCAAAAGTTGGAATTATTCAAAAAAAAAAAAAAAAAAATGCGCTGTCTGTATTAAAAATAAAATGAATTTTATTTAAAAATAAAATTCATTTTATTTTTAATTTTTTAAAATCAGAAGCATTATAGTTTATAATAAGACTCAAAAGAGCCTGATGTAGAATTATTTAAAAAAGTGTATAATTATATAAAAAGTGTATATTAAAATATCAAAATTGTTCATAATACAATTAAATATATTTTCATATATATATATATATATATATATATATATATATATATATATCGGTTAAATCCTACTTAACGGACATAAATTCCACCATCATATTGTTATGTTGTAATACTCACGGTACTAAAACGATACATGCACCGTAGTCCTCTTTTCTTTCTTGGTACTAGAACTCCGATAAAAAATCATAACACGAGAAACATGTCGTCACAACTCCCAGTCTTTATTAACGTGCTCGTCTAGTGGCTTCTACCAGGGAGGAGGAGAGGCAGAGAGAACGAGAGAGAGAGAAACACTACTAGATTACTGGGCTCTCATCAGGTCTGTGCCCCACGACGGACGCCGGCAAAAAGAGGCTGAACCCTTTCTTTCTTCCCCCACGTCACCACGTGACTTCCGGTCAACACCCGACTTCCGCTTGCCCCTCAATTCTTCGTTCGGGGTCACGCTACGGTCAAAACCATCGCTCTCCTCTTTTGGGTCATCACTATTTTTTAAGCCTTTGTTATTTATTCCTCCTCCTTCCATTAGCAGTTCTAGCTCACACAAGTCATCCTGCTACAATATGTCACCCCGCCGAAAGAAAAAAAATACCAAAAATCAAGGAAATAACCAAATTTGATGAAATTTTCAGTCTTGATATATTAATGAATAAACAATATAATGCACCAGTTATTTTATTTAAACAATTTAACATTTGTTCAGATCAGTTAACTTTGAACCACCTATCTTTGAGGCATAACACAGATTCTCAAAGATACGTGGTTCAAAGTTAATTGACCAGAAAAAATGTTAAAGTTTTTAAATAAAATAACTGGTGCATTATATTGTTTATTCATTAATATATCAAGACTGAAAATTTCATTAAATATATTCAGTTAATTCCTTGATTTTTAGTATTTTTTTTTATTTCGGCAGAGTGACATACGATAGTGGAATTTATGTCTGTTAAGTAGGAATTAACCTATATATATATATATATATATATATATATATATATATATGTGTGTGTGTGTCTGTGTGTGTGTGTTGAAAAATAAATAAATTAAGGAAAGAAAATGTTGAATGGATAAAAATGTTTAATGAAATGCCAACATGTGTTTCGGCCGAGAGGATATCCTTGTACACAATGTATTCTATTTATTATTATTTTATATACAAAATAAAATAATAATAAAAATAGAAAATACATAAAAAGTTTTTTTAAGTATACAGAAAAACAGCCATCATCAGGGTAAGATGTTTTGATATTTGAAATTAAAAGAAGAATACAGAGAATTTGGAAGGGTACGAAAAAATAATTCTTTTTTTTAAATTTGAGAGACGTTGACAATTTAAACGTTTATGGAACATCCTCACAGCTGAAACACGTAGAAATTTTTGAATAATTTATTAAATTTACTAGAAAATATATGCACCCTCCGGGTGCAAGTATTTCAGTTTTAATGTAATGAAATATCGTATTAAATTAGAAAGTCTAATAAGAATGCAGATAAAAAGATTTGAAACAGAGTGGGGGTATAATAGAAAAATAGAAATGAAACTTACTCTTCCATCACTGCCGTCTTTCATTGCTGAATTTTACTTATTTAACTATTTAGTTAAATTAGGAAATAAAGAATAAAATTACACTTATTTTTTCTTGTTAATGGATTTCATTTAAGATTCATTGGAGAGATTTTTGCTTATATTCATTAAAATAAAACCAAACAGTTAGAAATCAATAATACTAAGCACATATTTAATAAAATCACATTTTTAATATCAATATGCAAATTAGCCTTCCCGTTCACACTGCAAACCGCTATTTTTAGTATATATAAATACAATAGCATGTTATTAGTATGTAGATATGGACAACACTAATAAAAAGGTGAAGCAATTTTATTAATAATTGAGATTTAAATATAAATAAAAACATGAAGAATGTGATGTAAATAACTATGTTAATTGTGACTCGATTAGTAATATAGTTTCGGTTACAGACAGAAAAACACACAATCTGCATTATAATAAGATAGGCAAATTAGATAAACAAAACCTTTATTGAATTAATGATAGAAAAAAGATTTCATTGTTGTGTGGGGATTAAAATAAAATGAAAATAAAATTAGAATAAAAAATTAAAAAAAAAAACCTCCCATGGGGCCTTCACTGAAAGAACCCTCCACGCATGTCCAATAAAAAGGACTGTCCCCCAACCCACAAAAGAATCTCTCAGCCTTTTCAAGTCAAGCCTTAACTGGGTCTAGTCACACTTACTAGCCAGGGGGATATTCCCTTGGTACAGTCGACTATGACCTGATCAATAAAGTCTAAGTCATAAAACTACCTCTTGCCTTTGTCTCTTTCCTTTTCCATTCCTTAAATTCCATTTCAGCTTACCACCCTTCAAGAAGGAAGAACCAGCTTTATTGGGGATAGGATACAAGTACGAACAAACTTACCCCATAGTAGTAAATTAGGTATAGGATTAGGGTTGGATAGACCACATACCAAATAAATTTCATCATTCATAGCAACCACAGAATTTATTTCTGATTTTAATAATGACTATCTTGATTATCAATCAAGCAATTCTTCGTTTCCTCAAAGACATTGGAATTCTTTGATTATGAAAACTTTTTCAATGATTTTACAATTGGTCAAATTCCATTTTGTCAGTTTTGTTTATTTTTATTTATTTACTTTTTCTTATTTGGAATAAAAAACGTGATGAATTAACGGAATTTGTATCCGGGTAGAGGTAAGTTTAGCTGTACTGAAGAGACGGAATATGTTGAAACAGGACTGTATGCAGATGACTAAATATATACTCCCCACACCTGGTAGGTTGAGCACTCAGGAGGGTATTTATCGGTATAAGTTTCCTCTACTGGTGATGTGTGTGGTTATAGCACAATAGTTAGGGGTTTGATCCTGGTTAGATGTAGGCTGCTAAATCTATCTATCTATCTATCTATCTATATATATATATATATATAGGGTCATCCACAGACACGTGTTTCGACTAATCAAGTCTCTTCAGTGTGGCTAGAACATTTTGTAAGCTACCTACAGCCAGAATTGAAATCTGATCGGTTGGGTGTCAGTCCGGCACCTTAACCATTAGGCTGTTTTCACTTACAGAATGGGAAGGAGATTTTAACTGTTTTAATACACACATCGCTTTGTGTGTAAAGGCCGTCACAGAGTGCTCCATTCCTTAGAAGAGCGTTGCGTTTACGCTTGAGTTGGCGGCCGTCAGCGAGATCCTCCCCAGAGTGCTCAACCCTAGTGGATGGGGAGCATATATAGGGTCATCCACAGACACATGTTTCAACTTATCAAGTCTCTTCAGTGGGGCTAGACATTTTGTAAGCTACCTACAGCCGGAATTGAAATCCGATCGGTTGGGTGTCAGTCCGGCACCTTAACCATTAGGCTGTCTTCACTTATGTGAAGAAAAGGAAGTGAATCCGACGGTATGTAGTATATTAAGAAAGATTGAAAAAACACAGGTTTAAATGGGTTAAGTAGTGAGTTTATTGGCCGACGCTGCAGTGTTTCGATCTATTAATTAGATCATCTTCAGGGCATTTGTTAAAAATTTGAAGTTTGAAAAAAGGGGAGACGGTTTGATAATATGACGTCAAATATTCTCTTTTACGGTGTGAGTATGGGACTGTGTAAGTGTGTGTATCGAATAGAAAGCATTGTGCATTTTTTAGGTGTGTGGTTGCGCGTGTGTGTATAAATCTTTTGCTATAAACGACAGCGAAACAAACCTCAAGGTTGTGTGTGTGTGTGTGTGTGTGTGTAAGTGTGTATGTGTGTGTGTGAGCATGGTTACCATTGAGAAACGATGTATGTTTCAGTTAGCAAGAGAATATTCTTTTAACTTTTGAGTTGCTGAAATGCCCTGAAATTCTTTTAACTTTTGAGTTGCTTCAAATGCCCTGAAGAAGATCTAATTAATTGATTGAAACACTGCAGCGTCAGCCAATAAACTCACCACTTAACTCATTTAAACCTCAGTTTTTTCATTCTTTCTTAATATACTACATTATATATATATATATATATATATATATATATATATATGTATACAGGGAAATTTCACTTTGTATATTGTTTGAAATCTATACTTACAAACATTCAATGTTGAAAATTAATCAACCAATTTATGATATATATATATACTGTGAAATTTCTCAGTACATTGTTTGAATTCCGTAATGACAAAACTGATAACTTAATTTGGTAATTCTTTATCAAATCTTTTTTCCATCTGGACAGATAAACAAACAATTACTGATTTATATATATATATATATATATATATATATATATACATATATATATATATATATATATCAAAAAATGAAGGAAGAACTCAATACAGTGATCCCATAATAAATTTATTTCGACGAAAATTGGGGCCCATATAAATCTAAGTTGATTTAAACCAGCTCCCCAAATTTTCGTCTCATCAGATGGGTCTCAATTCGGATCACTGTGTTGAGTTCTTCCTTCCTTTTTTGATAAATATTGCTCTGTATATAATCTAAAAGGTTATTTTACATTGAGCTCTCTTCAGTGATTTAAAGATTCGCTGTATTTATACATACTGGATCATCAATATTAGTACAGTGGATCTTAGAAATCACATATAGAATCATCCCTTACTACCAAGTTTTGGATAAATCTCTTATATATATATATATATAGGGTCATCCACAGACACGTGTTTCGACTTATCAAGTCTCCTCAGTGTGGCTAGACATTTTGTAAGCTACCTACAGCCGGAATTGAAATCCGATCGGTTGGGTGTCAGTCCGGCACCGTAACCATTAGGCTGTCTTCACTTACAGAATGGGAAGGGGATTTTAACTGTTTTAATACACACATCGCTTTGCGTGTAAAGGCCATCACAAAGTGCTCCATTCCTTAGAAGAGCGTTGCGTTTACGCTTGAGATATATATATATATATAGGGTCATCCACAGACACGTGTTTCGACTTATCAAGTCTCCTCAGTGTGGCTAGACATTTTGTAAGCTACCTACAGCCAGAATTGAAATCCGATCGGTTGGGTGCCAGTCCGGCACCGTAACCATTAGGCTGTCTTCACTTACAGAATGGGAAGGGGATTTTAACTGTTTTAATACACACATCGCTTTGCGTGTAAAGGCCATCACAAACTGCTCCATTCCTTAGAAGAGCGTTTGGTGGGGTACATTTGTGTGTATGTATGTCCGGGGGTAATCTATACATATATAAAGGGCAGTTGTGTGTATGTATGTCTGGATGAAATCTATACATATATAAAGAGCAGTTGTGTATATGTAGGTCCGGGGGTAATCTATACATATATAAAGTGCAGTTGTGTGTATGTAGGTTCGGGGTTAATCTATACATATATAAAGTGCAGTTTGTGTGTATGTATGTCCGGGGGTAATCTATACATATATAAAGGGCAGTTGTGTGTATGTATGTCCGGATGAAATCTATACATATATAAAGGGCAGTTGTGTGTATGTATGTCCGGGGGTAATCTATACATATATAAAGGGCAGTTGTGTGTATGTATGTCCGGATGAAATCTATACATATATAAAGGGCAGTTGTGTGTATGTAGGTCCGAATGTAATCTATGCATATATAAAGGGCAGTTGTGTGTATGTAGGTCCGGGGGTAATCTATACATATATAAAGGGCAGTTGTATGTATGTATGTCCGAATATCCGAATATAATCTATCTATACATATATAAAGGGCAGTTGTATGTATGTATGTCCGAATATAATCTATCTATACATATATAAAGGGCAGTTTTGTGTATGTATGTCCGAATATAATCTATCTATACATATATAAAGGGCAGTTTTGTGTATATGTATGTCCGGAGGAAACTTCAAAAATAAAACAATTAACGACAAAGTAAATATATATACACATTAAATATCACCAGGGCTTGGTTTCTGTGCAAAAATGATATAGATTTGATTTATATTCATGAAGATAAT
Organism: Doryteuthis pealeii; assembly: GCA_023376005.1. Classification (NCBI taxonomy): domain Eukaryota; kingdom Metazoa; phylum Mollusca; class Cephalopoda; order Myopsida; family Loliginidae; genus Doryteuthis; species Doryteuthis pealeii. Next base: position 48,958,481 of record CM042179.1, read on the forward strand.
TAAAAAGTAAATTTAAAAGATAAAAGCATGGATTTCTTTTTCATTCGATATTTTTGATAGTAGACATTAACATTTATTTTCAGAGTAGCTGGATCAATGCAAGGTCTATTTTTTTTTACATAGGTATTTAAATGGAGCATTCTGCAAGGATTCAACTCACAATTCAGTAATAATGGATCTGCGGGACTAACTAAAAAAATCCCCCTCTACCAAGGTGACGCCAGCGTAGACACTTCTAGTTGAGAATAAACGTTACACAATTGATTATTGAGGCACGAGGGCCAATAATTTGATCCATATGACCTTTAGGCACCCCTTTTGCTTTGCTGATTCAGAAGGACATGTTTTTCATTTACACCGTCAATATCTTGTTGTTTGTTAACAGACGATTTTTAGATTTAAAAAAAAATTATAAAACTAACCTCTAACCCTAACCCTTGTAAGAATGGTTCAAATTTATATACTTGATACATGACTCCGACGAAGGTTAACAGACAAAACATTTAATATAGTACAGCACATGGATATGACGAGATATAAAGTACATAGGTAAAAAGATAGATACAAAGTACATAGGTAAAAAGATAGATACACATTACATAGGTAAAAAGATAACATATAAAAGCCACAGACATGAGACTAGGGATAGTCCATGCTGTGTTAATTCACTTACAGTAATGTAAGGGGGGGGGGCGAACGGGGTGCGAACCCATGTGTCTCGTAATCTCAGGAACATGAAAAGAGAGAGAAGCCTTTTGAACCAGCCGCTTAAATACTAATTCCCCTAGCGGGCACCAGCAAACTAAACCGAGCAGACAACTCTCCCAGGCAAATATGAAACTAACGCTACACCCCTAACAAACAACCGGATGTTGACGATATAAATGAAAAAAATGTACTTATGAATCAGCAAAGTAAAAAGACACAATCTGTCTCTTACGAGATGAAAGCTCTGCATAGAGGATGTCCTTTAAGATTTGTTCATCATCCATTAAATATACAACCAGGCTTATTGGAGGTTGTAGGGAAACTGTAGGACTTACTTGTTAGTGAATTTTATATGTTATATACTCATTGTTATTAGCAAGCTCACTATCCATACAAAGGTACAAGTGGGCATGTCTTATCAGCAGCCTCATGTATGGAAGTGAATCATGGACCTTATACTCCCACCAAGAGCGGCAGCTAAATAACATCTACCTTTGCTGCCTTAGACCTGTACTCTCTCTTTCTCAGAACTCTCTCTATATCTTCTGTTCACATATACAAAAACACATACACACACTCTCTCTCTCTCTCTCTCTCTCTCTCTTGTGTTTATGTTCATGGTACAAGTGTATAGGGCATGTGTTATCAGCACCCTCATGTATGGAAGAGAAACATGGACCTTATACTCCCACCAAGAGCGGTGGCTAAATACCTTCTACCTTCGCTGCCTTAGACCTGTACTCTCTCTTTCTCAGAACTCTCTCTATATCTTCCGTTCACATATACAAAAAACACACACACACTCTCTCTCTCTCTCTCTCTCTCTCTCTCTCTCTCTTGTGTTTATGTTCATGGTACAAGTGTATAGGGCATGTGTTATCAGCAGCCTCATGTATGGAAGTGAATCATGGACCTTATACTCCCACCAAGAGCAGCAGCTAAATAACATCTACCTTTGCTGCCTTAGACGTATACTGGGCATCACCTGGAGGGACAGGATCATTAACGCAGCAGTTCTAGAGAGAGCTCAACTCCCCAGCTTGTGTTCTCTACTGAGACAACGTCGTCTCTGATGGCTGGGTCATATACGTCGGATGGATGATGGACGAATCCTGGAAGACATCCTCTATGGAGAGCTTTTGTCTGGTAAGAGACAGATTGGTTGCCCCCAGCTGCGATTCAAGGATGCTTTGGCATTGCCCCTTCCAGCTGGGAAAATTTGGCTCAGGACCACCCTCGGTGGCGGCAGACTCTCTGTAGAGGATTGCTCATGTCAGAAGTCACCCTGACGCAACACCATGAAGCTAAGAGGTCCAGAAGACAGCAGCAGCAACAAAGCACTGGCACATCAACATCTTCAGGGACAGCCTTTAAATGTGACATCTGTGGTAGGGAATGTTTTTTAAACATTGGACTTCACTGTCACAGGAGACGCTGTAACTTCAGGGGCACAAAAACTATATTATAGTCTTCAGAGACTGAAATGCCAATAAATATAATCAGGGAGAGATACAGAAGATAGGTAGATTAGTGATAGTTGATTGATATGATGATGATCTTACTTGTTACATTACTGTTTCTACTGGTTTCTGCTAACTTGTCTTTTTCTTGTTGGGCTGACTTCTTTTCAGGGCTACTGCTGGAATTTGATCTTCTTTGTTGATTTCTTTGGGCTGTCATCTCTTGTTTTTAATAAACTCTTTTAATAAAACTTTTTATTATTTTATTATTTTTTTTTTATTATTATTTTTTAATTATTTTTTTATTATTTGTTTAAATTATTTTATTATTATTATTATTATTAATTTTTTTAGTTTAATAAAACTCTTGTTTTTAATATTAAATTAACAAACAAGACTTAGTTGTTTTATGATAATAAAGCTTTATTTTGCACCTTAGAGCGGTAACCTACAAGTCTGCTCACTCTTTGCCGAATCTGCCTAAACTAATTCTTAAAAAAATTAAATTTAGATGATAACAGTTTTTTTTTATTTTTTTATCTTTTTTTTTATTTAATATTTTAAATAGAAATCAACGCAACGTCTTTTTTACTTTCTTCAGAGTGACCGGATCAACGCAAGTTCTTTTTTACGTAGGGATTTTAATGGGGCATACCACCAGGATCCAACTCGCGATTCAATAATAATGGATCTGTGGGACTAACTTTTTTTTGCATCCCCACAACCCAGGTGACACTAGGTAGCCACTTCTAGTTTAATATATTTCATTAGATTAAAACTTAAATACTTATGCCTGGAGGGTGCATATTCTTGCTACTTATACTAATAAACAGTGATTGTAACTATAGTTTCACTCAGGACACGACCTTCAGGCAATGACATTAGATATTTTATATATATATATATATATATATATATTATATATATGTATATATATATGTATGTATATATATATGTATGTGTATATATATATATGTATATGTATGTATATGTATATGTATGTATGTATACATATATGTAGTATATTAAGAAAGATTGAAAAAACACAGGTTTAAATGAGTTAAGTGGTGAGTTTATTGGCCGACGCTGCAGTGTTTCGATCTATTTCGGAAGGTCAGTTAGGATCATCGTCATGTTACTCATAATCCAAACAGGTATGGAAAATTCCCCACCTCCGATTTTAAATCTAACAAACTTTATTTGAATATTCCAACTACAGTTACACACATAATTTATAAGCTGCTCATAAATTATGTAACATATATATATATATAGAGAAAACAATGGATGTCTAATTAGTTAGCTCAGTTGGTAGAGCGTTCGGCTAGAAACCACAAGGTTCCTAGTTCGAAACCAGCTCTCGCCAACTTAGTGTATGAGTAGCACAGGGATCTGATGGTAGGTGTTGCGCTCCACCTCAGATTCAAAAACAATCTCCTTGGTCTAGTGCTAGGGAAAAGGGGATAGACTCCCTCGCTGATTGGCTGATATCGACTTTATGCCTCCCCGACGACTTTACTTTTACTTACATATTTCCCTAAATCGCATTGAAATTTTACAGACTTATTTGAAGAAAAAAAGTAGGAGACAAAAATCCTTCAAATTTATTATGTTATTTAGTTATTGCCTGGAAAGAATGGAGCAATTAGTGTATGTAAGTAAAGTCGTCGGGGTGGCCTAAAGTCTGTATCAGCCAATCAGCGAGGGAGTCTATCTCCTTTTCACTAGTGCTAGACCAAGGAGATTGTTTTTGCGTCTGAGGTGGAGCGCCACACCTACCACCATCTCCTTACTTTACTGCACAGATCTCTGTGCTACTCATAATGCTGAGTTGGCGAGGACCGGTATTGAACTAGGAACCTTGTGATGTCCTAGCCGTACGCTCTACCGACTGAGCTAACCCGACCCTCATGTAGTGATATTGTAAAAAAGATACTAAAAACAGGTAATTTATGAGGAAGTGCGTCCTGGTCTCCTGCCTCAAAAATTGCTACCCGGTGACTATTAAAATAATGACCCCAGCTACGGTGTTTCCAGTTATCCCATACATTCAGCGGAAAGTTTTCTTTATTTTGTTTTGTTTTACGGCATATCAACCTCAGTGGATCATTTAATGCCGAAAAAATTTTTTAAGTAAATTCATTTTTAATGGATACTCAATTTTTTTATAAACACATTTTTCTATTTAACCCATAGATGGTACCCTAACAGGTACTACCACTCTGACTGGACCAAGGAGCAATCGTGCTGTAAGGGTTCTCCATATTCCCCAGATCTCCAGAACTGGAACCTCACCATCAGATAGAGTTTAACGTCATTCCCAGGATATGAAGAACTTCAACCACCGCCTTCTAATATATATATATATATATATATATATTATATATATATATATATAATTGTATTTTAGTGGGGGGGGCTTCTCTTTTCTATCCTGATTATTATTCTAAATCAATTAAAGGCAATAATCCAGAATAAATTATTTGTCTTAACTTTTGAAATGAGGTTTGATAATTTGGATTATTTGGATTATTCATACTGTTGTCCTCCTCGTCTTTATTGTTATCTGTACAACATTTCGGAAAATGTGCCCTCCAGCCTTTTTCATGTATTTCTTGTCAGACTCAGGAGCCTTCTGGAATTTGGGAACCTTCTTTTCGAATTTCAGGAACTTTTTGGTCACAATCGGGAGCATCATGAAATTGAACCCACTTATTCAATCATGGGGATATACTGTTCTCATTCTGCTAACCATAACTGGGGTACAGGTGTTAAGCTGTGTTAATTATTATTCCTGAGTTTGAAAAGAAGGTTCTCCAGTCCAACAAGAAATACCTAAAGAAGGTCGGAGGGCACATCGGCTGAAAATTTGTTCAGATAACAATAAAGATGAGGACAATAGTCCGATTGATACAAATAATAATTGTTATACAATTGATTATTGAGACAACATAGCAATAATTTTGTTCTATGTTAAATGATTGATTTTTTTGTGGTGTTATTGTTTGACATCATTATAATGGAGATTGTGGGTTTTTCTGTCTGTAACCGAAACATATACATACTCAAGTCACAATTCCCTTTGTTATTTACATCATATTCTCCATGATTTTTATTTTATTTAAACCTCAATCATTAATAAATTGTTTTACATTATTATACTGTTGACCATATCTACGTATTAAAACATGCAATTGTATTTAATATAAAAAAATAGGGTTTACAGTGTGAATGGGAAGGGTAATTTGCATATTGATCTTAAAAATTTGATTTAATAAATATATGCTTAGTATTATTGAATTCTAATTGTTTGGTTTTTATATTGAATATGAGCAAAAATCTCGGATATAAATCTTAAAAGAAATCCATTAACAAGAAGAAATAACTGTATATTATTCTTTACTTCCAATTTTAACTAAATAGTTGAATTAGGAAAATTTACCAATGAAAGACGGGAGTAACGGAAAATGATGGAAGAGTTAGTTTCAAAGTTGTTCTATTTTTCAATCATACCCCCTCTGTTCAAAATTTTTTATCTGCATTCTTATTCAGTTTCATTAGCTTTCTAATTTAACATATTTTATTATATATAAAACTTAAATACTTGCACCCGGAGGGGCATATATTTGCTAGTTAAAAATAAAAATTTGTTGTGTTCTTAGAAAATTAAGATTGGAATCCAACAAAATACAAAATCTTGTTTTGTATTTTGTTGAATTGCTAACAAATTTTCTCATTTTTTTTTATGATGAATATCTTGATTATCAATAACCAATTAATTTGACCTTTCTTTTGACCTCTTTGACCTTAAAGAGGTCACTGGCATTCTTTGTTTAACAGAATTTTTAAATTATTTTCAATGTCTGTTGTGTTATTTTCATTTTAGATTTTCTTATTGACACTAATTTAAATTTGTTTAAAAGAAAAAAAAAAGATTCTGATTAAAGGAACAATCTAGCTCAGTCAGTAGAGCATCACTTAGGAATATTATATATATATATATATATATATATATATATATAAAAAGTCTTTACCATTAAAAGTTGGCTGGTTGTTGGTTATTTAGTTGGCTGGTTGGCTGTTGTTGGTTGGTTGAGTTGGTTGTTGGTTGTTGTTGGTTGGTGTTTGGCTGGTTTGGTTGGTTGGTTGGTTGGTTTTTAGTGGTTGGCTGGTTGGTTGTGGTTGGTTGGTTGGTTGGTTATTTAGTTGGCTGGTTGGTTGGTTGGTTGATTGGTTGGCTGGTTGGTTTGCTGTTGGTTGGTTGGTTGGTTGGTTGGTTGGTTGGTTATTTAGTTGTGGTTGGTTGGTTGGTTGGTTTTGGTTGGATGGTTGGTTGGTTGGTTTGTTGGTTGGGTTGGTTGTGGTTATTTAGTTGCTGGTTGGCTGGTTGGTTATTTAGTTGGCTGGTTGGTTGGTTGGTTGGTTATTTAGTTGGTTGGTTTGGTTGGTTGGTTGGTTGGTCGGTTGGCTTGGTTGGTTGGTTGGTTGGTTATTTATTGCTGGTTGGCTGGTCGGTTGGCTGGTTGTTGGTTGGTTATTTAGTTGGCTGGTGTTTGGCTGGTTGGTTTGCTGGTTGGTTGGTTGGTTGGTGGTTGGTTTGTTGGTTTGGTTTGTTGGTTGTTGGTTGGTTGGTTATTTAGTGTTGGTTGGTTGTAGTTGTTGGTTGGTTGGTTGGTTATTTTAGTTGGTTGGTTGGTTGGTTGGTGGTTTGGTTATTTGTTGGTTGGTTGGTTGGTGGATTGGTTATTTAGTTGGCTGGTTGGCTGTTGGTTGGATGGTTGATGGTTGGTTTGTTGGTTGGTTGGTTGGTTGGTTATTTGTTGGTTGGTTGTTGGTTGGTTATTTAGTTGGTTGGTTGCTGGTGTGGTTGTTATTTGTTGGTTGGTTGGTTGGTTGGTTATAGTTGGTTGGTTGTTGGTTGGTTATTTAGTTGGCTGGTTGGTTATTTAGTTGGTTGGTTGGTTGGTTGGTTAGTTGGTTGGTTGGTTTGGTTATTTAGTTTGTTGGTTGGTTGTGGTTGGTTTATTAGTTGGCTGGTTGGCTGGTTGGTTGGTTGGTTGGCTGGTTGGTTTTGTTGGTTGGTTGGTTGGTTGGTTATTTAGTTGGTTGGTTGGTTGGTTGGTTATTTAGTTGTGTTGGTTGCTGGTTGGTTGGTTATTTAGTTGGTTGGTTGGCTGGTTGGTTTATTTAGTTGGTTGGTTGGTTTGTTGGTTGGTTGGTTATTGTAGTTGTTGGTTGGTTGATTATTTAGCTTGGTTGGTTGGTTGATTATTTAGTTGGTTGGTTGGTTGGTATTTAGTTGGTTGGTTGGTGGTTATTTATTGGTTGGTTGGCTGGTTGGTTTGGTTATTTAGGTGGTTGGTTGGCTGGTTGGTTGGTGGTTGGTTGGTTGGTTTGTTGGTTGGTTGGTTGGTCTGGTTGGTTATTTATGTGGTTGTTTGGTGGTTGTTAGTTGGTTGGTTGGTTGGTTATTTGTTGGTTGGTTGGTTGGTGGGTTGGTTATTTAGTTGGCTGGTTGGCTGGTTGGTTGGTTGGTTGGCTGGTTGGTTGTTGGTTGGTTGGTTGTTGGTTATTTAGTTTGGTTGGTTGGTTGGTGGTGGTTTGGTTTTTGGTTGGCTGGTTGGTTGGTTATTTAGTTGGTTGTTGCTGGTTGGTTATTTAGTTGGTTGGTTGGTTTGTTGGTTTGGTTGTTATTTAGTTGGTTGGTGGTGATTATTTAGTTGGTTGGTTGGTTGATTTAGTGTTGGTTGGTTGGTTATTTAGTTGGTTGGTTGTTGTTGTTGGTTGGCTGTTGGTTGGTTATTTAGTTGGTTTGGTTGGCTGGTTGGTTTGATGGTTGGTTGGTTGGTTTGTTGTTGTTGGTGGTTGGGTTGTTATTTAGTTGGTTTGGTTGGTTGGTGTTAGTTGGTTGGTTGGTTGGTTATTTAGTTGGTTGGTTGGTTGGTGGGTTGGTTATTTAGTTGGCTGGTTGGCTGGTTGGTTGGTTGTGCTGGTTGGTTTTGTTGTTGGTTGGTTGGTTGGTTATTTAGTTGGTTGGTTGGTTGGTTGGTTATTTAGTTGTTGGTTGTGGTTGGTTGTTATTTAGTTGGTTGGTTGTGGTTGGTTTTTAGTTGTGGTTGGTGGTTTGTTGGTTGGTTGTTATTTTAGTTGGTTTGGTTGGTTGATTATTTAGTTGGTTGGTTGGTTTGTTGATTTAGTTGGTGGTTGGTTGGGTTATTTTAGTTGGTTGGTTGGTTGGTTATTTGTTGGTTGGGTTGGTTCTGGTTGGTTGGTTTATTTAGTTGGTTGGTTGGTGGTTGGTTGGTGGTTGTTGGTTTTTGTTGGTTGTTTGGTTTGGTTGGTTGGTTATTGTTGGTTTGTGCTGTGTTGTTTGGTTTGTTGCTGTTGGTGGTTGGTGGTTTGTTGGTTGGTTGGTTTGGGTTGGTTATTTAGTTGGTTGGTTGGTTTGGTGGTATTTAGTTGGTTGGTGTTGGTTTGGTTGGTTTAGTTTGGTTGGTTTGGTTGGTGGGTTGGTTATTTAGTTGGTTGGTTGGTTGGTGGTTGGTTTATTGAGTTGGTTGGTTGGTTAGTTGGTTGGTTGGTTGGTGGGTTGGTTATTTGTTGGCTGGTTGGTTGGTTGGTTCTGTTGGTTGGTTATTTAGTTTGGTTGGTTGGCTGTTGGTTGGTTGGTTTATTAGTTGGTTGGTTGGTTGGTTATTTAGTTTGGTTGGTGGTTGGTTGGTTATGTTAGTTGGTTGGTTGTTGGCTTATTTAGTTGGTTGGTTGGTTGGTTGGTTATTTAGTTGGCTGGTTGGCTGGTTGGTTGATGGTTGGTTGGTTGGTTTGTTGGTTGTTGGTTGGTTGGTTTGGTTATGTTAGTTGGTTGGTTGTTATTTGGTTGGTTGGTTGGTTGGTTGGTTGGTTATTTAGTTGTTGGTTTGTATTGGTTGTTTGTTGTGGTTGTGCTGGTTGGTTGGTTGTTGGTGGTTGGTTTGGTGGTTGGTTATTTAGTTGGCTGGTGGTCTGTTGGTTGGATGGTGTGTTGGTTGGTTGTTGGTTTGTTGTTGGTTGGTTGTGGTTGGTTATTTAGTTGGCTGTTTGGCTGGTTGGTTGGTGGTTGGTTGGTTAGTTTGTTGGTTAGTTGGTGGTGGTTGGTTATTATGTTGTTGGTGGTCTGGTGGTTGGTTGATTAGTGGTTGGTTGGTTGTTGGGTGGTTGGTTGGTGGGTTGGTTATTTAGTTGGCTGGTTGGCTTGTTGTTGGTTGGTTGGTTGGTTATTTAGTTGGTTGGTGGGTTGGTTTGTTGGTTTGGTTGGTTGGGGTTCTTTTTTGTTGATTTGGTTGGTTGGTTGGTTGGTTGGTTATTTAGTTGGTTGGTTGGTGTTGGTTATTTAGTTGGCTGGTGGGTTATTTAGTTGGTTATTTAGATGTTGGTTGGTTGTGGTTGATTTAGTTGGTTGGTTGTTGGTTGGTTTGTGGTTGGTTTATTTTGGTTGTTGGTTGGTTGGTTGGTATGTTGGCTGGTTGGTTGTTATTTAGTTGGTTGGTTGGGTTGGTTATTGCTTGTTGTGGTTGGTTGGTTGGTTGGTTTTGTTGGTTGGTTGGTTGGTGGGTTGGTTATTAGTTGGTTGGTTGTTTTGGTATTGTTGGTTGGTTGGTGGTGGGTTGGTTATTTGGCTTGTGGCGGTTGGATTAGTTGGTGTTGGTTGTGTTTGGTTTGGTTGGGTTTGGTTTTTAGTTGTTGGTGGTTGGTTTTGTTGTTGGTTGGCTGGTTGGTTGGTATTTAGTTGGTTGGTTGTATGGTTGGTTTTAGTTGGTTGTTGTTGTTGGTTATTTAGTTGTGTGTTTATTTGTTTGTTGGTTGGTTGGTGGGTGTTATTTAGTTGGTTGGTGGTGTGGTTGGTTATTGTTGGTTGGTTGGTTGGTTGGTGGGGGTTGGTTTAGTTGTTGTGTTGGTTGGTGGGGTTGTTATTTATGGTTGTGTTGGTTGGTTGGTTGGTGGTTGGTTATTTAGTTGGTTGGTTGGTTTGTGTGTTGGTTGTTTTTGGTTGGTTATTTAGTTGGTTGTTGGTGGGTGGTTGGTTATTTAGTTGGTTGGTTGGTTTGGTTGGGTGGTTGGTTGTGTGGTTGTTGTTGGCTTGGTGGTTGGTTGGTTATGTTAGTTGGTTGGTTGGCTGGTTGGTTGGTTATTTAGTTGGTGGTTGGATGGTTGGTTGATTTAGTTGGTGTTGGTTTGTTGTGTTGGTTGTTGGTTTGGTTGGTTATTTTAGTTGGTTGGTTGGTTTGGTTGGTATTTTAGTTGGTGGTTGGTTGGTTGGTTTGGTGGTATTAGTTGGTTGGTGTGGTTGGTGGTGTTGGGTTATTTAGTTGGTTGGTTGGTTGGTGGTGGTTATTTAGTTGGTTGGTTGGTTAGTTGTTGGTTGGTTGGTGGGTTGGTTATATTAGTTGGCTGGTTGGTTGGTTGGTTGGTTGGTTGGTTGTTATTTAGTTGGTTGGTTGGCTGGTTGTTGGTTGGTGTATTTAGTTGGTGGTGTGGTTTGTATGTTGGTTGGTTGGTTGGTTGGTTATTTTAGTTTGTTGGTGGGTTATTGTTGGTTTGGGGCTGGTTGGTTGGTTATTTGTTGGCTGGTTGGCTGGTTGGTTGGATGGTTGGTTTGGATTGGTTTGTTGGTGGTTGGTTGTTGGTTGGTTATTAGTGTTGTTGGTTATTTGGTTGGTTGGTTGGTTGTTAGGTTGTTATTAGTTGGTTGGTTTGGTTATTGTTGGTTTGTTGTGGTTGGTTGGTGTTGGGTGGTTATTGTTTGGCTTGGTTTGGTTGGTGGGTTGGTTTTAGTGGCTGGTTGGCTGGTTGGTTGGATGGTTGGGTGGTTGGTTTTTGGTTGGGTTTGTTGTGTTGGTTGGTGGTTGGTTATTTAGTTGGTTGGTTGGCTGGTTGTTGGTGGTTGGTTTGGTTGTTTGTTAGTTGTTGGTGGGGTGGTTATGTTAGTTGGCTGGTTGCTGGTTGGTTTGGATTGGTTGGTGGTTGGTTTGTTGGTTGGTTGGTTGGTGGGTTGGGTTATTTAGTTGGCTGGTTGGTCTGTTGGTTGGTTGGCTTGGTTGGTTTTTGTTGGTTGGTGGTTGGTTTTGGTTGGTTGTGGTTGGTTGGTTATTTAGGTTGTTTGGTTGGTTGGTTGTTATTTGTGTTGGTTGGTTGTTATTAGTTGGCTGGTTTGGTTGGTTGATTGTTGGTTGGTTGGGTTGTTAGTGGTTGGTTGGTTGTGGGTTGGTGTTAGTTGGTAGTTGGCTTGTTGGTTGGTTGGTTGGTTGGTTATTTAGTTGGTTGGTTGGTTGGTTATTTGTTGGTTGGTTAGTTGTTGGTTATTTTGTTGGTTGGTTGGCTTGGTGGTTGGTTATTTAGTTGTTGTTGGTTGGTTGGTTGGTTATTTAGTTGGTTGGTTGGTTGTTGGTTATTTAGTTTGGTTGGGTTGTTGGTGGTGGTTATTTATGTTGGCTTTGTTCTGGTTGGTTATTTAGTTGTGTGTTGTTGGTTGGTGGTTGGTTATTTAGTTGGTTGGTTTGGGTTGGTTTTAGTTGGTTGGTTGGTGGTTGGTTGGTTATTTAGTTTGGTTGGTTTGTGTTGGGTTTGGTTATTTAGTTGTTGGTTGGTTGGTTGGTGGCTGTTGGTTTTTAGTTGGTGTGGTTGTTTGGTTTTTAGTTGGTTGGTTGGTGGTGGTTGGTTATTTAGTTGGTTGGTTGGTGGCTGGGTTGGTTATTTAGTTGGGTTGGTTGTTTTGGTGGTGGGTTGTTATTTAGTTGGTTTGGTTGGTTGGTGGATTGGTTGGTGGGTTGGTTATTTAGTGTTTGGCTGTTGGTTTGTTGGTGTTGGTTGGTGGTTATTGGGTGGTTGGTGTGGTTGGGCTGGTGTGGTTGGGTTGGTTATTATTGGTTGGTGGTGGTGGGGTTGGTTAGTTTAGGTGTGGTGGGGTGGGTTGGGGGGGGGTTGTGTGGTTGGTTGTGTTGGGTGGTTGGTTTATTGTTGGTTGTTGTGGTTGGTTGGTTATTATTAGTGGCTGGTTGGTGGTTGGCTGTTGGTTTGGTTGGATTGGTTGGTAGGTTGGTTTAGTGGTTGGTGGTTGGTTGGTTATTTGGTTGGTTGGTTGGTTGGTTTGGTTGATTTAGGTTGGTTGGTTTGGTTTTTTGGTTGGTTGTGTTGGTGGGTTGGTTATTGTAGTTGGCTGGTTGGCTGGTTGGTTGGTTGGTTGGTTGGTTGGTTGGTTATTTAGTTGGTGGCTGGTCTGGTTGTTGATGTTGGTTGGTTGTTGGTTATTGGTTGGTGGGTTGGTTATTTAAGTGGCTGGTGGCTGGTTGTTGGATGGTTTGTTGTTGGTTTGTGGTTGGTTGGTGGTGGGTTGGTTATTTACGGTTGGCTGGTTGGCTTGTTGATTTGGATGTTGCGTTGGTTTGTTTGTTTGGTTTGTGGTTGGTTGGTTTGGTTGGTTGGTTGTTATTGGTTGGTTGGTGGGTTGGTTGGATGGTTGGTTTGGTTGGTTTGTTTGTTGGTTGTTGGTTGCTTGGTTATTTGTTGCTGTTGGTGGTTGGGTGTGATGGTTGGTGGTTTTTTGGTTGGTTGGTTGGTTATTTAGTTGGTTGGTTGGTGGTTGGTTATTGGTTGGTTGGTTGGTTGGGTTGGATTTAGTTGGTTGGGTTCGGTTGGTGTGGTTGGTTATTTTGGTTGGTTGGTGGTGGTTATTTAGTTGGTTGGTTGGTTGGTGGGTGGTTATTTTAGTTGGCTGGTTGGCTGGTTGGTTGGTGGTGGTTGTTGGTTATTTAGTTGGTTGGTTGTGGTTTTGGTTGGTTGGTTGTTGTTGGTTGGTTATTTAGTTGGTTGGTTGGATTGGTTATTTGGTTGGTTGGTGTTGGTTGTTTGTTATTTAGTTGGTTGGTTGGTGGTGGTTGTTATTTAGTTGGTGGTTGGTTGGTTATTTGGTTGGTGGTTGGTTGGTTGTTTTAGTTGGTTGGTTGGTTGGTGGGTTGGTTATTTAGTTGGCTGGTTGGCTGGTTGGATGGTTGGCTGGTTGGTTTGTTGGTTGGTCGGTTTGGTTATTTAGTTGGTTGTGTGGTTGGTTGGTTGGTTATTTAGATTGGCTGGTGGTGGCTGCGTGGATTGGATGGTTGTGTGGTTTGTGGTTTTGGTTGGTTGGTTTTAGTTGGCTGGTTGGTTGGTTGGTTGGTTTGGATGGTGGTGGTTGGTTTGTGGTTGGGTGGTCGGTTGGCTGGTTGGTTGGTTGTGGTTGGTTGGGCGATCCTAACAGGTAATATTTCTTGAGGTAAGAGTTGAACACTGGGAATATGGAAAGAAGGGGTATTCCATATTCCCCAGAGCTCCACAACTGGAGTCATAGATGGGATCCTAACAGGTAATACTCTATGAGGTAAGAGTGAAACTGGAATAATGGTGAAGAAGGGGTACATCCATATTCCCAGAGCTGCCACAACTGAACTTCCAGCAGCAGATAGAGTTTATCATAGGACACTAAGATCTCAGTCACGACTTCTAAGTAAATATATGATAAAAAGGGTTGGGACTTTGCATAAGGGCATAGGGTCGATGACATCATGAATAGATGCTAGGGTTGATGTGCACCTGCAATTATTCAAGAGGCACGAGCTAAGTAAAGACAAAGTAGGACTGTTTTGATGCTTGAACTGCTTACGCAGGATTCCATCCTTAAGCTCATAGGTCACCACCCCATGAAATGGTAGTAGCCTCATTGCTGTAGCAAGATTCATTTGGCAAGAACTACAATGGAAGGGAGGAGGAATGAATAAGAGATGATAAAGTTTTAAAAAATATGAATGACCAAAAGAGGATGAACGATGGATTTGACTGGTAGCCGTGACCCTGAACGGAGAATTGAGTGGCAAGCAGAAAGTCGGGTGTTGACCGCAGCGAAGTCGGGTGTCTGACCGCAGCCGGACAGTCGGGTGTTGACCGAAAGCGGAAGCTTCGGTGTGTTGTACCGGAAGTCACGTGGTGATGTGGAACAATGAAGATAAGGGATCAGCTTTTTTGCCTCCGGCCGTCCTAGAGTAACGAATCGGGTCTCTAAGTGCTAGCATGGGGTCGCAGTAAATCAAGTAGTGTTCTCTCTCTCTCTTTCTCTTGGCCTTTCCTCCTCTCTGGTATGAGCCCACTAGATGAGCACGATAATAAAGGAGCAGTTGTGACTAACTATTTCTCGTGTTCGTATTTCTCTCACACCATTTTAGCATGTGAATTTGGAGGCACGTGGACGAGACCCGTATATAATATATACGCCGCCACCACCTTACGTATCTATAGTAGCGCTCGGAAAAAAAGGACAACGTTACTTATATCATTTTGGTACATGAAAATATACCAACTACGGTAACAATTGCCTCAATGCTATATTGTTATGTAGACAATTCTAGCTTCCTGTGATCCATGGTACAAGAGAAGCTCTAGGTCCATACACTTTCTTTCCTTATATTGTTCAGAGGGCTTCCAAAGAAATTCCTAAGTTGAATTTCTATTCTATGGTGTTCTGAATTTGGAAAGTGTTCATGAATAACTTGTTTTGGCTTATCCTTGTGTTGGCTGTGGGTTAAAGTGGCTTAATCCCAAAAGGATATATGGTACTCTTTTGAGCGATACCGTCGCCGGTCTCTGCCTAAAAAAAAAAACGCTAGACGGTGGCTGCTGAAGAAAAACACAAGCTATGATTGAAAGTCCCATAGCGCCGAAGCGGTGTCACTTGCAAAAAAAAAAAACGGGATTAGGGTTGGGTTTAGGGTTAGTTTTGGGAAAATAAATAAATAATTTGGGCTCTGTTTTTACTGGGTCACCTTGTATACAGAGTGACCCAGAAATAACAGAACCCACAAATTTTGTAATAAAACTGTTAATTTTAACTAGGGGTGTTTAGGGTTAGGGTTTAGGGTTAGGATTAGGGTTGAGTTTTTAGGAAAAACGCCCTAAGTTGGTTGTTTTCTGGGGTTTTTTTTTGCAATTGCCACTGCTTTGGTTGTGGACTTCAATTGTAGCTGGTGTTTATTTTCAATAGCCACCGGCTAGCATATTTATTCTTAGTCTTGTAGCCAGCCCTCAGGTTGGGGTTCCAATAGCCATCCCCCCAGGCAATGCCTGCCCTCTTGATTTAAAGGGTTTATTGCCCAGTGCCTGAGGTGTCCCCTTTAAGGTGGAATGCCAATGGGATTAATGTATTGTTTATGCCTACCATATTATGAGCTTTGGTTTGTAGGTGGTCCCCCATTAAAAAGACCTTGTGTCATACCCACATAAGTGGGATGCAAGGTAAATACTATCTGTGAATAAGCTGTTAAGGCAATTGAAGGATGAACATAGGCTGTGAGAATGAGGAGAACAACCCATTGTGGAATGTATGGTGTTATTTATACATAAAAGTAAATTGTTGGGGGGGTCTTAAAGTCGTTATCAGCCAGCAGCAAGGTGGGGGGGGGTCTATCCTCTTTTCACTAGAATAGACCAAGGAGATTGTTTTTGCATTTGAGGCGAGGCGCCACACCAACCATCAGCTTCTTATATCAAGATTGGGCTGGGTTTGGACATAAAGCTTTATGAAGAAAACAACCAAGTCTTGTTTTGTTAAGTAATTAAAACAAGAAGAAACCTGCCCGAAGAAATCAACAAAGAAAACTAACCCTTAACAAGAAGCCCACTAGATCAACAAGAAAAGATGGCAGCCAAGTTAGATGAAGTAACGAAGTAAACAGATTAGTATTATCTGCATTATTCGGACTATTGTTCCCATTTTCATTGGTATTTGTACAACGTTTCGGCCGATATGCCCTCCGGCCTTCTTCAGGTATTTTTGAACTCGGGAACTTTCTTGTTGTAATCGGGAGCCATCACGGAACTTTGAACCTAACTCTTTATTTAGTCCACGGGGGTATCCTGTTCTCATTCCGCTAACCATAGCTGGGGTAGGAGTTGTGTTAATTATTTTTCTAACTGCCTTCACTCAGGATTGAAGGGTTAGGTTCAAAGTTCCGTGATGGCTCCCGATTACGACAAGAAAGTTCCTGAGTTTGAAAAGAAGGTTCCCGAGTCCGAGAAGAAATACCTGAAGAAGGCCGGAGGGCATATCGGCCGAAACATTGTACAAATAACAATGAAGATGGGGACTATAGTCCGAATAACACAGATAATACTAATGTTCAAGCCTCATCTCAAACATTCAGAGAAAAAGAAGTAAACAGAGTTAAAAAGTAAGAATTGTGGGGATTTAAATTAAAATTAAATTGAATAAAATAAATAAAAAGTTCTTGGCGTCTGGACTCTGGTGTCCAGAGTAACGGATTAATAAAAGTAAATTAAATAAAATTATAATAAATAAAATGAAATGAATAAATAAATAAAAAGTTCTTGGCGTCTGGACTCTGGCGTCCAGAGTTAATGGTATGATCAATAAAGTCTCCATCTATACTTCGAAACAGTTGTGTCTTTTTATTTCTTTTCATCTCCTCATCTCATATTCCCTATAGAACCACCATCAATCATCTATCATCTACCCGTATCTATCTTCTATCTGTCTCTCTCCCTCCATTATATACCCAGTGTATTATGTGGGTATATATGAGTATACAACAAAAGATAATTTCTTCATCTATATATTAATATTCATGTTCCTTATTTGTATGACTGTTATCATCTTGCAACACCCTCGGGTTAAAAATGAGACCATCCAAATTCTGATTTTCTGGTGTTGCTTATCCACCAAATTCTTATTTCTTATGAGTAAATAATGGATCATTATGTTTTTATTTTAAAGAAAGAAGAAAGAAAGAAAGAAAGAGAAGTAAAAGAACATGCTACACAGAAAAAATATAATAAGAAAAAGAGAAAGAAAGAAAGAAAGAGAGAAGGGGAAAGATAGAGAGAGGGGGTGAGCGTGCAGAAGCAATAATAGTAATCTGTTTTAATTGAACATAATGAAAAGATGAAAAAAAGGAAAGAAAGAAAAAAAAGAATGAGAGAGAGTTAAGTCAAGATTATTATACGTTTTACATATTGAACTATTTAGAAATAGCTCTTAAGTAAACATATCAAACATTGTAATAATTAGATTATCATACTGTGGTATATCCACAGGTCTTGTGAGTCAATATTATTATACGTTTTACATATTGAACTATTTAGAAATAGCTCTTAAGTAAACATATCAAACATTGTATAATTAAATTATCATACTGTGGTATATCCACAGGTCTGTGAGTCATATTATTATACATTTTACATATTGAACTATTTAGCAATAGCTCTTAAGTAAACATATCAAACATTGTAATAATTAAATTATCATACTGTGGTATATCCACAGGTCCTGTGAGTCAAGATTATTATACTTTTTACACATTGAACTATTTAGAAATAGCTCTTAAGTAAACATATCAAACATTGTAATAATTAGATTATCATACTGTGGTATATCCACAGGTCCTGTGAGTCAATATTATTATACGTTTTACATATTGAACTATTTAGAAATAGCTCTTAAGTAAACATATCAAACATTGTAATAATTAAGTTATCATACTGTGGTATATCCACAGGTCCTGCTAGTACAGAAGAGATATGAGAACAATTCATAACAAAGATATTTTATTTGTCTGCGCAAACTTAATTGAATAGAATACAAACATGACAGAAGATACAGAGTTGTATGAGCGAAATGTCCTAATAGAAAAATAGTCTTTTAGTATAGAAAGGGTAATTACCGTACATCCCACATTTGTTGGTTGGTCACAAGGACCGATTTATGTGGGACCACCCATAAGCTGAGACTCATGGGATGGTAAGTGCAAAAAATGTGTTGATCCTGTCGGCATTCCCCCTCAGGCACTGGGCAACAGACCCAGCCCTGCCCCTTTAAATAAAGGGGGCAGGTATTAAGCTTGCTGGTAAAAGTATAAAGTATAAAGACTTATATGTTATGTTCTCATGAGATTGCTGAGGGTGCAAAGCCCTGCAGACCATAGACAGAAGATGCAACGAATGCATATTACTTTTCTCAAAGATAGAAGGTAATTACCTCACATCCCACGTATACAGGTATGACACAAGGTATTTTAATGTGGGACCACCCATGAGCCAAAGCTCATGGGATGTTGGGTGAAAAAAAATTGTCAATCCTGTCGGCATTCCCACCTCAAAGGGGTGCCTCATGCACTAGGCAATAAACCCAGCCCTGTCCCTTTAGGTCAAGGGGTCAGGTATTGCCCGGGGGATGGCCCCCTGGGATGACACCGTTAATTAACAACACATATCCAGTGGCCAAAGCCATTGGACCCCACCCTGAAGAGCAGGTTATTAATACATTTTATAACAAAGATAGAAGGTAAATGTTATTTTCACCTATATCCAGGATTGAACCTGAAACCTCCTGATGTTTATCACTTAGAACTGTATTAACTTAACCCTTTTATCCGTTGCGCCGTGTATCCAAAATATCTAAATGTTTTAAAATTCACATAACTTCAAATAAGTTTTAAAGAAAAACAATTTTTAAAAGAATTTATACATTATATATGTGATTGTTACTGGCGTGGGAAATGACTCGTCAACCCGTGTTCAAATCCTGGACAAAGTTGTTTGCATTTCACATAGCGCTAATACCTTTGGGAAAGGTATGCATGCACCTATTCCAGCAAAGGGGTTAATCATAACGTGAACTGGGCTCCTTAACCTTGGTTAGCTAACCAGTCAGACCGTGACACCATTAAGCACCCCAGGTGAAACCCAGATTCAAAAGGACCTGTTTTGCTTTTCACCGTCAAAATCCGGTTGTTTGTTAACAGACAATTTCTAGACGCACTTTTAAAAAAATTATAAAACAATAAACGAAAGACACGTTTTGTATATTAAAGACACTTTTTTTTTTTTACTTATTTCATGTTGTTGTTGTTAATTCAATAGCAATTCTTTTTTAATTATAAAACTTTTAATGTTATATACGTTTAATACGGGAATAGTTAAGGCTATAAAAAGTATATTATAAGGTTATAATAATAATAGCTCACCCTAATCCTAACCCCTAACCCTAGCAAAATCTTTTTTTTAATAAATACTTTTTTAATATTAACTATCGGTAGAGGCACATGGAAAATAAATAAACATGTAGTTCGTTTTAAATTTTATTTTTTAAAAAATAACAATATTAGTTTATCTTTAGTGTTAAATTAATTTTTTCAAATAGGCTAACAACAACATGAAATAACTAATTTTTTAAAATTAAAATCAAAAACTATTTTAGTATAAAAATGTTACTGGTTTTTATGGGCTGGCTGTTTTGTTTACTAACAACCGGTGAAAAGCAAAATTCAGTTCCTTTCAAAATAGATTTGGGCTGGGGTGCTTATTGGTGTCACGGTCCAGCCAGTCTAAGAGAAGGAAAACCCAGAATTTAAACCTATTAAACTCTGTTTAAGTTTTCTTAAGAAATTGATCTTGTGTCTCATCCTACTTTATTTTATTTACTAGGGATTGGTAAATATGTATAACTGTGTGAAAATTTGTACAAGGATCATTCAATAAACAGGGGATTTTTTTAGGGAAGATGTCAATTCTTTTTTTCTCAGAATTGTTTCCCATAAATGTAAATTCTGCATTATTTGGGATTGGTTTATAGCAAAAGAAAAAAAAATTCAATCTCATGAAAATATTTGTTTTGAGGCTATTTGAAATAGCAAATCAAACAGGATTGAATAGAGATCCGTCATAAAATTATATATTTGCAAAAAAAAAAAAAATTGTAAAAAAATTTCAGGCTTTTCTCAACCTACACATTTTTCTTTTTTTGGCTTCAGAATGTCTGGACGACAAGAGATTTATTATTGGATTCCACATTCATTTTTCTCAAATTTTTATGGATTTATTTTTCATTTGTAATTCATTCATGATTATTTATTGTTTATTTATTTATTATATATTTATTATCATTTATTATATATTTATTTATTTATTCAAAATAATTATTGTATTATTTATATATAAACATTTTTACAGATTTACTAATTTAAATTTCTCTTAATTTATTTTATTATTGTTATGTTTTTATATTTTTTATTATTCATTATCATTTATTCTTATCATTATTTATTCATTATTATTTTATTCATTATTTATTATCATTTATTTATCATAGATTTGTATGTTGTTTTTTTCAGATTGGATATATAAATTTGTCTTAATTTATTTAATTATATTTTTATATTTTTATTATTTATTGTTATCTATTCATTATTATTATCAATTCATTATTATTTATTTATTGTATGGATTTATATGAATTTTCTTTCAGATTTAAAAATTTTAATTTCTCTTAATTTATTTAATTATTGTTAGATTTTTATATTCTTATTATTATTCATTAATTACCATTATTTATTCATTATTATTTTATTTATTATTTATTACCATTTATTTATCATATAGATTCATATGAATTTTTTTACAGATTTAAATTTTGCTTAATCTATTTAAATGTTGTTAGATTTTTACATTTTTATCCTTTATCATGTATTATTTATTATTATTTATTCATTATTATTTTATTTATTATCATTTATTTATCATATAGATTTATATAAAATCTTTTATAGATTTACTAATTTAAATTTCTCTTAATATTATATTGTTATATTTTTATTGTTTATTATTATTTGTTCATTATCATTACTAGCAAATATATGCACCCTCTGGGTGCAAGTATTTAAGTTTTAATGTAATAAAATATTGTATTAAATTAGAAAGGCTAAACTAAATAAGAATACAGATAAAAAGATTTGAAACAGAGGGAGTATAATAAAAGATTTGAAACAGAGGGAGTATAATAAAAAATGGAACAACTGAATCTTACTCTTCCATCACTCTCGTCTTTCATTGTTATTTTTTCGAATTTAAGTATTTAGTTAAAAGAGGAAGTGAAGAATAAAATGACAGTTATTTTTTTCTTATTAACGGATTTCATTTAAGATTTATTGAAGAAATGTTTGCTTATATTCATTAAAATAAAACCAAACAGTTAGAAATCAATAATACTAAGCACATATTTATTAAATTCATTTTTTAATATTAATATGCAAATTAGCCTTCCCGTTCACACTGTAAACCGCTATTTTGTTGTATATATAAATATAATTGCATGTTGTCAGTATGTAGACATAGTTAACAGTATTAATAATGTAAGACAATTTTATTAATAATTGAGGTTTAGATAAAAATAAAATAATGGAGAATGTGATGTCAATAACTAAGAGAATTGTGACTTGAGTAGGAATATAGTTTCGGTTACAGACAGAAAAACACACAATCTCCATTATAATAAGATATATTCATTATTATTTTATTCATCATTTATAATCATTTATTTATCATGTAGATTTAAATGAATTTTTAACACATTTACTAATTTACATTTGTCTTAATTTAGTTAATTAGTTAGATTTTTTCATTTTTATTATTTATTATTATCTATTTATTATTATTATTATCAATTCATTATTATTTTATTCATTATTTATTATCATTTATTTATCATAGATTTGTATGTTATTTTTTTCAGATTTGATATATAAATTTGTCTTAATTTAGTTAATTAGTTAGATTTTTTCATTTTTATTATTTATTATTATCTATTTATTATTATTATTATCAATTCATTATTATTCATTTATCATATGGATTTATATAAAGTTTTTCAGATTTACAAATTTAAATTTCTCTTAATCTGTTTAATTATTATTATATTTTTAATTTTTATTATTTATTATTTATTATTTATTTATTATCATTATCAATTCATTATTATTTATTTATCATATGGATTCATATGAATTTTTTTACAGATTTGATATAATTTAGATTTGTCTTAATTTATTTAATTAGTTAGATTATTTATTATTCATTATTCATTTATCATTTATTTATAATATATATTTATATTTATTTATATATCTATATAAATTTTTTTAACATATTTACTAATTAAAATTTGTTTTAATATAAACAAATTTCATGTTTTTCTCAGCCAACACAAAATTTTTATTTTTTTTTGGCTTTAGAACGACTGTACAAGAGATTTATTAAATGGTTGCAATTTTATTTTTCTCTTTAATATTAAATTTCAACATTTCACTAACTTGTGGATTTTTATTACTTTTAGATTTAATATTTTATTAAAACAAAGTTTCTTAGAGATTAGAGAATTGTTTTTTTTTTGTTTTTTTGTTTTTAGTTTTTTTAGTTTTTTTCAATAATTTTATGATTAAAATTTGTATAGAATTTCACTTTTCAAAAAAAAAAAAAAAAAAAGGTTCACCAACTGAAGTTGAATTTTGAATTTTAAATAATTCAATAAAGTTTCCCAGAAATATCAACTTCTTTTTAAAATAATTTTACACTTAAAATTTTGTACTTAATTTTACTGGTTGTAAGTTCTTTTCAATTCTAAATAATTCAAATTATGCAACGACGTGAAGTGGTTATCCTTACGGGAAATGAACATGGTGATCCAAGTTCAAATCTTGGATGAGGTTGTTTGCATTTCACATAGTGCTAATACCCTTGGGAAAGGTATGCATCGAACTATTCTCCCTCCCTCCAGCTATGGATAAATTGTAGTGCAGATTGGGCTCTTTAACCCTGGTTAGTCAACCAGTTTAAAATAATCTCCTTGGTCTAGCGCAAGTGAAAGGGGGATAGACTCCTTCGCTGATTGGCTGATACTGACTTTAGGCTGCCCCGACGACTCTTACTTTTTTTTAGTCAACCAGTCTAGGAGAAGGAAGACTTGGGGAATGTATGCATATCCAAGTTTTTTTTCCCAGAGAGAGAGAGAGAGAGAGAGAGAGAGAGAAAGAAGAAAGAGAAGAAAAAAAGAGAGAGAGAGAGAGAGAGAGAAAGAAAGAAAGAAAGAAGAAAGGTAGAGAAGAAAGAGCGAGAAGAAAGAACGAGTATGAGAGAGAGAGAGAGAGAGAGAGAGAGAGAGAAGAGAGAGAGAGAGAGAGAGGGAGAGAGAGAGAAAGAGAGATATAGAGAGACAGAGAAAGAAAGAAGACAGAGAAGAAAAAGAGAGAGAGAGAGAGAGAGAAAGAAAGAATGTAGAGAAGAAGAGCGAGAAGAAAGAACGAGTAAGAGAGAGAGAGAGAGAGAAAGAGAGAGAGAGAGAGAGAGAAAGAGAAAGAGACAAGAAAAAAAGAGAGAGAGAGAGAGAGAGAAAGAAAGAAAGAGTAGAGAAAGAAAGAGCGAGAAGAAGAACGAGTAAGAGAGAGAGAGAGAGAGGAGAGAGAGAGAGAGAGAGAGAACTAGTTAACTTCATACTAACAAATTCCACATTATTGTTGCAATGTATTTTCTTATTATTTTTCTATATTACAACAATATTATTTTTTGTACATACATTTTTTGCAACAAGAAAAAAAGTACACTTAAGCAAGGTTTTTGTTATCCCATTAAAATAATCTAAAAGAATAAAGCCAATTCCAGTCCAATTTACAAACTTATAATGGTGTTCATGTTCATGTTCACATTTTTTCTGGTTTTTACTGATATGATTTCTCAAGTTTTTATTGTCCGACCAAAAGCCCACTTACTTCCTCTCACTTTCCTGGATATTGCTGAAGAAATAAAGACAAACTCATAAGTGACATTCCTCTGTGGACTACTACACATGGACACACCATTGTTGGCCAACCAATAAAAACTTACATTGATCAGCTCTTAGTGGATTCTAGATACCATGCAAAGGACTGTTTTTACATTATCACCTATAAACAAGCACACCCTTCCAATTTCTTTTTATAAAAAGTTCCGCCCTGTCAGTGGAGTATTAGAATACACCAACTGCACCTCTGCAGAAGGGTAAGACTCTCCCAATGGGGCCACCTGTTAGCTGTGGGTGGCGACCTGAGATGCTTAAGGACAGAACCCTGGTGACTGAGCAGTCCCTGACATGCAACACTCCACTTACTTAGGCTAAATGGGTGGCCAGAGAGGCCTCCTCCGATCAATCGGTTGGTCATGTCAAGCCCTAGTACCTATATGATTGTCCAACCCTATTGCCTTTATGGCAAGCCCCAACCTTTTTATCATATGGGTGCTAAAAGGCAGTGGCTGAGGGTCTTCATGTTCTGGGAATGACATTAAACTCTATCTGATAGTGAGGTTCCAGTTTTGGAGATCTGGGGAATGTGGAGCACCCATCACCTTTGCTCCATGGTCCACTCTGACCCGGAGTGGTAGTACCTGTTAGGTCCCATCTATGGGTTAAATAGAAAAACATGCTCATAAAAAGAATTGTGTATCCATTAAGAATGAATTTAATTCAAAATTCTCTCGGCATTAAATGACCCACCAAGGTTGATATGCTGTAAAACAAACTTAACCAAACCAATATTTTAGTTTGGTGGTTGTTTTGAAGGCAATCACAATGCAAATATTATGAAAAATGAGGTAATTATGATGTTGTTTATTTACCTTTGATTTATTCTTAATATTTTGAGATAAAGATCCCTTCGTCAGAAGATTTTTGAAGGTCCAGAGGTGTTAACTTGCTGCTAGATTCTGTCTATTCTGTTGAATTCTTCCTTGAAAATTCTCTGCGTGTGTATATGTATAAGTCTCTCTCTCTCTCTCTCTCTGTGTTTATCATTTTATTATAATCTATAAACATTCTATCAATGTGATGCCATTACCACAAATTTGAAACAAACATGTGGGAGGTAGATGCAAAAAATCGAGCAGCCTGGCACCTTAATGTTAAACAAAGCATGAAGAGGAGTAAGGTGGAGAGGAGAGTAGCTTTGACAGCAAAGAGAGCCAGAAAGAGAGTCAGAAAACAGCAGCCCCAGAAAACACTACAGTTTGTGTGCTGTCAGCAAGGTGATACTGACAGTCTTTTGGGACCTGAAAGTACTGAAAGGTGCAACTATAAACAGTGCTTTCTATTGCCAATTCCTTAGGCAAAATTCACATCATTTACATATGTATAGATAGATTAGCCCCGGACATACTTACACACAACTGCCCTTTATATATGTATAGATAGATTAGCTCCGGACATACACAGTTGTGTGTATGTATGTCCGAGGGTAATCTATCTATACATATATAAAGGGCAGTTGTGTGTATGTATGTCCGGATTGATCAAATATTAGTCCACTAGAAACAATAAAATTCTTGTCTCTTTGATTTAGAAGAAAACTTGCAGTGGCTACCCAGCATTGCCTGGGTAGAGGGGGATTTTTTTAAAGTTAGTCCCGCAGATCCATTATTACTGAATCGTGAGTTGAATCCTCGTGTGATGCCCCATTTAAATCCCTATGTAAAAAAACAAAACAAAACCTTGCATTGATCCAGCTACTCTGAAAAGAAATGTTAATGTCTACTATCTAAAAATATTAAATAAAAAATAAAATCTATACTGTTATCCTTTAAATTTTATTTTTTAATTATCTCACAAATATAAATCAAACCTTCATTATTTTTGCTCAAAAACCAAGCCCTGGTGATATTTAATGTGTATGTATATTTACTTTGTCGTCAATTGTTTTATTTTCGAAGTTCCATCCGGACATACACATACACACAACTGCCCTTTATATATGTATAGATAGATTACCCTCGGACATACATATACACAACTGCCCTTTATATATGTATAGATAGATTACCTCGGACATACATATACACAACTGCCCTTTATATATGTATAGATAGATTACCCTCGGACATACATATACACAACTGCCCTTTATATATGTATAGATAGATTACCCTCGGACATACATACACACAACTACCCTTTATATATGTATAGATTACCCCGGACATACATACACACAACTGCCCTTTATATATGTATAGATGAATTCAGTATTTTATTTTTAAAAATTGTTAAGACTGTCACGCAGGGATTGGCTTACACAACCACTTGCACATCTGCAGATCTAATCATATATTTTGTTTTTTTGGACACTACACCATCGTCCTTAGTGAACGGGAAAATGCCAATATTTAAACTAGTCTAAAAAAATTATAATGCAGGCATATGTTATTTAAAGATATATTTTTTATAAATTTGATGAAGTTTTCTTTCAAAATTTATTCGTAAATTTCTGAACCGAAATGATTTTAAAAATAACTTATAAAAATAGAATTACCATGGGTACTGCCAATGGCATGCCAACGTCGTGATCCAGGGTGGGTGGGGGTTGGAGAGAGCCCAGTCTGGCATTCCCTCCAGTGGCCAATAAATACTGATTCAGACGTTTCAAAGCTTCACCTACCCGCCCACTTTCAAATTCTAAGCATTCGAAGTTCATGTTGTATAGTGGCAAAAGTTAGGCAATATATTTCAATGTTATAGTTGTGGTGAGCCAAAAGTTAACACTTTGAAAGCAGAAATGGAATGATGAAAATAAACACTTTGTGAATGAAGATCGGAGCAGGTAAAGAGAGAAAAATAAAAATATTAAAAATGATAATTTTCAACCAATTAGAGGCATTCACGTTTTCAAAAAAATCCTATTTGGAGTCTACCTAAATCCTATATAAATGAAGGTTTTTTGACAGACAGCAGAGAAAAAACCAACATGCCTGAATACTCCACACTTCTCGTTTTAAGAAATATTTCCCTACTGCTGAAGGTATTATAAGCTATATCTTTCTCTCTCTCTAAGTAACTTGACTGCTGATTTGAATTTTGAACTTTACCCTTTCTTTCTCAGTTGGAGTCAATTCAATACCTTCTTATTATCTTATTACATGAACATTTAAAAAAGCATATTCTGCAGGACTTTGATCAGTATTCTTGATTATTGTAATCTTTTGTTTTAATACAAATATTACTTGTTGAATTTATGAGTTCTTTGTTGTTCTGTCTTAATATATTAGACCTTATGGTGTGTTGAGTGTAATTACTCAAATATATATATCCCATCAACCCATATACCATATAGTAATGTAAACACTTTTCTGTTATGGTGATTTTGTAACACCTTGGGGAAGCTCTATAATGGTTAATAAAATGGTGGTTGCTGATTGTTCGAGAAAGGGGTGAGTAAATATTCTAAAAATATAATAATGAAACTGGCAGACACTGGAATTCAAAATCAAGCGCCAAAAATAAGAAGCAGGAATACTAGGAAGGAGGAGAATTCAGTTAGAGGATGACAGACAAGTAATCGTTACGCAGACAAAGTTAGCTCTATAATCGGGAAGTGAAGTAAGACAAATATTACTTTAAAACGAGAGCAAATGAAAGGACTTTGCCCAGTATCATGTACTACATTTTGTAACTTTACTTTAATACAAGTTGTGTATTTTAATCTGACTTCGGTGTTTCTCCTGCATGTTGATAAATGTTTTCAGATAGCGAGATGTGTACAAATAATATAAAAGAATAGATAGAAGATATTCTACGTCACTAGATGATTACCTCCTTTATTGCAAAAAAAAAAAAAATTACGTTATTTTATGCCGAAGACGTTTTTGTTTTATTCATTCTTGTTGGATATTCAAATTTAAAAAAAAAAAAATTTTAAACACATTTTTTAAAAACTCATCTATTTGACCCATAGATGGGACCCTAACAGATACTACCACTCCAGGTCAAGGTGAACCTTGGAGTAATTGCAATGAAGGGGCACTCCACCATACACAGAGCTCCAGAATTGGAACCTCACAACTAGATGCAGTTTAATGTTATAACACATCACTACACTGTAACTTTACTTTAATACAAGACAAATATTAACTTTAAAACGAGAGCTAATGAAAAGGACTTTGCCCAGTATCATGTACTACAAGTTGTATATTTTAATCTGACTTTGTTGTATCTCCTGCATGTTGATAAATGTTTTCAGATAGTGAGATGTGTACAAATAATATAAAAGAATAACACCCCCCTCCCCCACTACACTGCACTCCACATTTATGTGTGCATACGCATGCACTTGATATCATGCAATATTAGGCATGAAATGATTCAATTCAGATTTTCTGTGTTAAAAGAAATAATATGACCTTACACAGTTACCACCCCTTAACCATCACCTGATAAGAGACCTTGTATGATTGGTTAAAGGCCATTGTCGACGACCAATCAAAACACATATCACTGAGCTTAGTTTAGCCACCAAATTTTGAAGATCGATTCCTTCAATCTTGCTCTTTTGCTGCTATCACCCGTCACTACAAAATATTTTT
Organism: Doryteuthis pealeii; assembly: GCA_023376005.1. Taxonomy (NCBI): domain Eukaryota; kingdom Metazoa; phylum Mollusca; class Cephalopoda; order Myopsida; family Loliginidae; genus Doryteuthis; species Doryteuthis pealeii. The sequence continues at coordinate 48,986,875 of CM042179.1, forward strand.
TGAAGCCAGCTACCAAGGACCGATGATGTTGTAAAGTCAAATTAACTCAAGCTATGCAAGAGACACTCACCTCTTCTTACAAGTGACAAGACAAGATAAGTTACGCAAACACATTATTTTGCAACCTACACTCTACAATTTGTACAATTTATAACACATTTGTATACCTTACACACATTTTGTATATCACACGTTCATCATTGGCAATTCAGTCTCGAAAGACTATAATAAAAGTTTTTGTGTGCCCCTGAAGTTGCAGCGCCTCCTGTGACTATGAAGTCCTATGTTTGAGAAACATTCTCGACCACAGATTTTGCATTTGTAGGTTGTCCCTGTAGATGATGATATTCCAATGCTTTGTTGCCGTTGCTTTCTTATGGACCTCTTAGATTCATGATGTTGTATCAGGGTGACTTCTGACATGTACAGTCCTCTATGGAGATTCTGCCGCCACCGAGGGCGGTCTTGAGCCAAATTTTCCCAGCTGGAAGGGACAATGCCAAAGCACCTGAGATCATTTTTGCAGACATCCTTGAATCGCAGTAGGGGGCGACCAATCTGTCTTTTACCAGATGTTAGCTCTCCATACAGGATGTCTTTCGGGATTCGTCCATCATCCCGTTACATATTTGTATATTGCACATTGATTTTGTCAAATACACTGTTCTGTTTAAAAAGCCTTGTGTTTTGTTTTCCCTACTTGTTGTCTTTATCATTATCTTGTCTATGTATTTGCCATAGTGCGTATATATTTTCCGTGTGAGGGGCAAGAGCTCAGCCAGGTTCCCCTTTCCATTGGCCAATAAATGATGATTCAGATTTTTCAAAGCTTCACCTACCCACCCACTTTCAAATTCTACGCAATCATAATTTAGGAGTTGAGGGACAAAAGTTAGGGAATATATTTCAATGTTTTTAATGCAACGCAAACGCTTTGGGGTTAGGGCGATTTTGTGCCCTACCTGAAGCTGTACCCCAGGGCAGCTGCCCCTCCCTGACCACCCTTTCTTCTGACACTGGGTACTGCAAATTAAGATAATTCTTTCCATCCTTAGTAAGTAAGTTGTTGTCATGACCTAAAGTTGGTAGCGTCTGAGGTGGAGCATAATATCTACCATCAGCTCCTCACTTAACTGCACAGATCCATGAAACATTTATTATAATAAAAAAAAAAAGCTCTAAAAATCGTCTGTTAACAAACAACCGGATATTGACGGTGTAAATGAAAAACATGTCCTTTCTGAATCGAGATTGCAAAAGGGGTGCCTAAAGGTCATATGGTCCGATAAAATAAAGTATTGAGATTTTGAATTATTTTCTTATAAGTAATAGTAAGTAAAATCAGCAGAGTGTCCTATTGTCAGTATTAGCCAGATAATGAGGGAGTCTATCTACTTTTCACTAGTGCGAGACCAGAGAATTTTTTTTTGTTTTTACTAAGCGTTGTTTAGTCTGGCATACAGGACTAAAAATTGCTTCCGCTACCACACTATTTGGTGGAGTGACCTTTTCTTGGTATCAGCGAGGGAGTCTATCCCATTTTCACTAGTGCTAGACCAAAGAAGATTGTTTTGACATCTATCATCAGCTTATCACACACTTTACTGCACAAATCTCTGTGATACTCATATGCTGAATTGCTGGGAAAATTTGGCTCAAGACCGCCCTCGGTGGCGGCAGAATCTCCATAGAGGCCTGTACACGTCAGAATTCACCCTGATACAACATCATGAAGCTAAGAGGTCCATAAGAAAGCAACAGCAACAAAGCATCGGAACATCATCATCTACAGGGACAACCTACAAATGCAAAATCTGTGGTCGAGAATGTTTTTCAAACATAGGACTTCATAGTCACAGGAGACGCTGCAACTTCAGGGGCACAAAAAAACTTTTATCATAGTCTTTCGAGACGGAATTGCCAATGATGATGACTCATATGCTGAATTGCAGAGTGCCGGTATTGAACCAGGAACCTTGTAGTTCCTAGTCGGACGCTCTACCAACTGAGCTAAAACTGAACTTATTCAACTGTCTCAAAGAAATTATTGAGGAAATTTTCACAAATAAAATACCTGTTATTTCTTAAATCATTTTTTGTATGCTACCAAGTTAGGAAGATGTGGCTCTAGTGGTATCATTGTCATCTGTATTATTATGGATGTAGCTACAAGTTACATTAAGGTTAAGTGGTTGTGCATTTACCATGATTAGTTGATTTGAAGATCCTCATGTATTTTATGCCATTACAGAAAAATATCCATTGGAATGTGTATTTTAAGACTTAATATAAGCTATTGTAGTGATTGTCACTCCTGGTTTGGGCTGGAAGAGTTATCTCCCCTTGTTCAGGTTTTCACTGCTAGGCACCCCTGACTATTTAATCAGTGAAGCACCAGTTTTGAATTCTCTATCTCCAGGACTTCAACCAACACACAATGGGTTAGACATTTATGTCTACACCCTTCTTGTGTGGGGGCTTCACCCCCCAACACAACGTTAGTAAGTGACATTACTTTATACTCATAACTTCTCTATTGTAAATTTATGTATCTCCTGTATACTTCTTTATTGTACCTGATTATGTATCTTATCTCTTATATGTATTTCTGTGATACGGAAGCGCGTGGTGTAATGGTTAAAGTCATAGGAAATGGACTCGTCGCCACGAGTTCAAATCCTGGACGTGGTAATTGCATTTCACATAGCGCTAATACCCTTGGGAAAGATATGAATCCTACTCTCCCTCCAACTATGAGTAAATAGTAGGGCAGACTGGGCCCTTTAACCTTGGTTAGGCAACCAGTCTAGGAGAAGGAAAACTCTGAATTCAAAACCTGTTAAACTCCGCTTAAGAAATTGACCTTGTGTCACATCCTGCTCGTGGGGAGGAGTTGGTAAATATATATATGTATTTCTGTTATATGTATCTTCTCCATGTTCTCATATATTAAAGTCCATTGTTATATTTCACACCTTGGTCGGAATATTGTTTGTACTTATATGTGTACCACACATTGGGAGGCCTTTAAGCCAACCAACTAACAATAACTAAAGAGAACAATATAAAAAATAAAAGTCTCCGGAATGAAGGTACTATTTACACTGTAGAGAATTCTGCAATAGACCTAGTATAAAAATTAACAAGATAACAAGGGGGGGTGGGGTAAGCAGATGAGAAAATGCGGGTTATGACTTCAAGGAATGAGAGATACAACGACATGAAAAAGTAAGAATTATCAAAGTCATGGGCTTTTATAAGGATCACCACGTGACTACAGAATGTTAGGGATGGCTGCTGCTGCTGTGTGTTGGTAACATTCGACCACTGTCCCCTAAGGGGACAAGTCCCGGTGTAGACCAAAGATAATAATATAAAATTTCAATACTAGCTCTAAACCATATTACAGAACTTCAATCTATTGAATTAAGACAGTAGGAAGTGTTTTGATTCTAAACAGAATCATCTCCCAAAACACCTTCCAAATGAAACAATATACACAGCTGAAGCTTATGCGTTACACTTAGATCTAAGACTTATTTCAGAAATTAAAGGACAAAATTCCTGAAGATGAGAAGACAGTAGGAAGTGTTTCGATGGTAAATAGAATTAAGTCCAAAAACAAAGCTCAAATTAAACAATGTGCTCACAGCTGAAGCATAGCCACAAAAAAGCAGATCTTTCTGATCTTACACTATAAAATTTTTATTCTTACTCAGTAAAAATTTTTAGCTGCTGCAAATTCTAAACTGTCAATGTGTATTATACACAAGCTTTTTATGTTTTTCAGCTCTGCATTTTGTTGTCACTGGTTTGATCTCCAGTGGGGGAGATCATGACATACACTGCTGATGAGAGACCCTGGCTAGGTAACTAGCATAGGAGGAGGAGGAAAACTGTGAAACTCCACTTAAGAAATCGACCTTGTGTTACATCCTGCTCATGCGGAGGGGTTGATAAATATATATGAGGGGTTGATAAATATACATGAAGTTGACGGGATGGTCTAATGTAAGTATCAGCCAGGCAGAAAGGGAGTCTATCCCCTTTTCATTAGTGCTAGACCAAAGAAATTGTTTTAGCATCTGAGGTGGAGCACCACTCCTACCATCAGCTCCTCATGCAGAGGGGTTGATAAATATATATGGAATATATAGGTTTTAGTTTATTTAGTACACATGTTTTCACATATATATGTAATTTTCCCTATCATAAATTTTAAACCTACCAACTATCAATAGATTAGAATTAAACTCAGAATACACGGTTAACTAAATTACACGTTTCATATATAGCCTTTTTTTTTTTTTTTTTTTTTTTTTTTTTTAGTATACATATTTCCACATAATATGTATTTTTCCCTATCACAAATTTTAAACCTACGAACTATCAACTGTTTGCATATTTGAATTATGTAATACATCTATAATAGATATCTATTAAGACATACCATTGATTCTCAACATTTCATGCACTCACAATATGAAAGGAAAAAAAATTTTTTTTAAATTGATATTAAATATATATATATATATATATATAGTGATGGAATGATTAGGAATGAAAAAAAAGATAATAAAAAAATATTTTAAAATATTTTAAATTACGATTAATTTAACAATATTGACATAATTATTAACACCTTTACATGACATTATTTCTTTAAACCATGACACCATTTCTTTAAACCATAATACCCTCTTAGGATTACGGTCAGTCTAGAACTATTAATAAATATTTAAGGAAAAAAAAAAAAAGAATAAATAATAACAGCAAAAGAATGAAAAAAAATAGTTAAATAAAATATATAATTGAAGCAAAACATTATGCTTTTGTAATTCAAATATTGATTTATAATATTTAATCTATTTTGAAATTTAAAAGGAAAATGGTTTGTTTTATTGTTTTGAATTTTGCATCAATCCTAATATGTAATTATTATATGATATTTTAATATATAATTAATATAATATTTAATCTATTTAAGTTTAAAAGAAAAAAGAGAAAAAAGTACTCATAAAAGATATTTTCTCAAAAAAAAAATAATAAAAAAGAATTATTTATTTTTTCTATCAATACTAATACATAATTTAAGATAATCTTTTATTTACTTATTTACTATAAAAAAATAATTTAAATTAGAGAACAAAGGGGATAAAAAAAGAAAAAAAAAAGAAAAAGAAGAGAAATAACACAAAAAGAAAAAAAGAAAGAGAGGGAGGGGGAAAGAATAAGAAAGGAAAGGTGAAAGCGAAACAAAAGCTAAGTATGTAAAAAAAATTTTCTATTAACGGTTTTTATTTATTTGTTCATTTTTGTTTTTAAAAAAAAATTTTCACATCTCCACACGGTCACAACATATTGCAACATCTTACCGGATGTCAGCCTTGTTCTCAACAAACTTTTAAGAAAGAAAAAAAAGAAAGAGAGAAATAAGAAATTACAGTTATTCGCCCATTCATAAAGGAGAAGAAGAAGAAAGAGAGGAAAAAAAAGGAGAGGAAAAAGAAATAAGAAGAGAAATTATAACCACACAAATAAAAAAACATAAGCACGTCATTTCTGAAAATAAACTCTGATGATGAAGCTCTTGCTTTGAAATCAATTAGACATATAAAACATCTTTTTGTCTTTATTTTTTACGCATTGTATTGCCTTCGAATTTTATTATTTTATATATATATATATATATATATATATATATATATATATATAAAGATATCTTTTTTATATATATATATATATATATATATATATATATATATAAAGATATCTTTATCTTTATTATTTGCTCTACTTAGGTATTGAGCACTTTTTACTTAGTAGCTTATTTTCCTAGCGGTTATATGAATATTTATATATCTTATATACATATATATACATATAAATTGTTTTTCTTTTGGCCAAATATTGTACCAATAGATTACTTGTTGTTGGTACGACAATCTTGGTCTTTTCTTTTTTCCAAAAAATTTTTTCTCCCCGGTTGATGTTTGGTAGTATATTTTTACAATCAAACTATTTGCTGGGTTTTTTCTCACCGCGAGGATTTACCAACACGCTTGGTATATTATATATATATATATATATATATATATATATAGAGAGAGAGAGAGAGAGAGACAGACAGAGACAGAGACAGAGAGACAGACAGACAGACAGACAGAGATAGATAGATAGATAGATAGATCTCTGATTATAATAAACTAATAATCTTGTATAAATATTATAAAAAAGATTAACAATTTTAAATTAATTCCATTTTTCTTTTTGTTGGACAATCTAATCTGTCCCTCTGAGAGTTTCCCACACCATCCGAAATGGAATGGTATAAAATAAAAATGAAATTACCATTAATTTCTAAGGGAAAATTGAGTGTTGAGTGTTCCCAGACTCAAAAAAAAAACAAAAAAACTTTGAATGAAATTTTCTCTATGACAGATTTTGCTATAATGATTTTAATTTTAAAAGTCTAAATATTTATTATTTATTTGGGGTTACAAGAGGTTTTGTGTTTTAATGTTTAAAAGGTGACTGTGGTTATTCTTGGTGTGTGTTCCTAGGGTTTTACTTTTAACCCCATCTTATTTGGTGGTCGCGCTGAAAAGGAATTCAAGGAACGAAAAGCAAAAGACAATGATGAAAGGTAGTTTTATGATTTAGGCTTTATTCACGGGTCATAGTCACCATGTGGCAAGGAATTTCTCCCTGGCCTGTAGTGGTGTCTTGTCCCAGATAACGCCTAAGTCTGAATGGCTGAGAGATTCTCTTGGGAGTCGGATGTGGATCCTTTTTTTCTGCACATGCACGGAGGGTTCTTCCTGTGTGAAGGATCATGGGAGTTTTAATTTTATTCTAATCCCACGTTAATCCCCACATATAATCCCCACGTTATGTTAAGATTGCAGAATATTTTGAGTGTCCACAAAGAATTGTGTAACATAAAAATGCAGGAGTATATGCAGTCAACTACACTGTCATATTTCAAGATTTCTATGCATGTTACATAATTAATAGGTAGCCTATTAATTATGAAAGGAAGGTAAGTGTAATACCTCCCTCATTTTACACTGTCCCATGTGTGCTGCAAGTCCAGAGCCCCATTCTTTGTATGATTTATCAAAAAATGGCTAAAAATGGCCTTTTCATTTCAAGTTACCTGTTATTTCCCTTAAATTAAAGACTTCTAAATATGTTTAATATTACATTTAAACAAAGGCTATCATTTGGGGTAGATTAGGAAAATGAATGCGACTTCTGGCTGGGCGGAATAGGGTGGTATAGGACATTAAGAGTTAAATTCAAAATAACAGTTTAGTGGAGAAACACAGGAAAAACGATTGACACTTTTTAACCTTGTGTTGGCCTCCACTTCCAGTTTGCCAGTACAAATGTGAGTGAGAGTTTAAAAAAGTCAGATATTAGTTGAGTTCTAGACAGGACAGATTGCAATGGCAACCTGTCCATTGAAACTAAATTCGCAAACCATGATGTGTGATGCCTCACCACAAATCATGTTGTCTCCGCCTTTGAAACCACCCACAGGGTCACAAGGCACAGGAGAAAGAGCCACAACACTTTTATATAGAAGACATATATTTATTTTTATTTATCTTAAAGTGTGCAGTAAATAAACTTATAAAAGAAAATCACATTGCAAAACATACTGAGAGAAATAGGGAGAGAGAAAGAAAGAAAGAGAGAGAGAGAGAGAGAGAGAGAGGGTAGAATTGAGGGGGAGAGATAGAATGGGAAGAAGACAGAATGAGAGATATAGAGAGAGAAAGAGAGAGGGTGAATACTTAATAAATTGTAGAATCAACTGTTACTAATGGGTAACAGAGGGAGGCATAGTACAAGATCATACTGGTAACCTCTCTATCGCGAATAAAGTAATGAACAGAAAAATAGCACCAGAAAACCGAGACTCACGTCGGATGTCACCATCTCCAAGAGCCGATGTAGGAAAATGTACTTGTCTCAAGCGGGCCTCGCCAGGCATCAATAATCGTGTAGCAAACACCCAAAAATATACGTCACAAAGCAAACCATAAGTGCCCAGTCTACCCTACTATTTACCCATAGCTAGTGGGAGAATCTGGTTTAACTCAGTAAGTAAGGCATCCACCTCGGAACCACAAGGTTCCGGGTTTGATACCAGCCCATACCAATTCAGCTCATGATTAGCACAGTTTAGATCTGTGTGGTAAAGTGGGGAGCTGATGGTTGGTGTGGCACTCCACCTCAGATGCAGAAAACAATTTCTCTGGTCTAGCACTAGTGAAAGGAGGATAGACTTCTTCGCTGTGTAACTTATAGCAACAATTGGCCACTCTGCCAACTCCAAGCTATGTGAAATGCAAACAGCCTTGTGTGTTTGCATTTTATATAGTACTAATACTCTTGGCAAAGGTATGAATCCCATTATTCTCCTTTCAGCTATGGGCAAATAGTCTGGCAAACAGGGCTCTTTTTCTTAGGCAACAAGTCTAAATTCAAACTTGTCACATGTGGAGGGGTTAGTAAATACGTAGAAAAGAGTTAAGTGGGAGTGTCCTGGGCCCATAACCTGTTAAGTTTTTATGGGCCATCATTTGGGCCTTCCTTGGTAATCCCTTGGTTAAGATTCCTGTTGGCCTTAAGCCAGAGCACTTGTTTAGTGGAGTTGGATTCTTGGTAATGAGTCCTGAGTATTAGTAATCCTGTGTCCCTCCTCAATGAGTGCAATTAGAATTATGGCCAATATGGGGGGTTTAAGTAGTGTATCGTCCAGGCAGTATGGCTAGTGATTGGCCAGAGGAATAAACCACGTGACTTAGGCTAGTCTATAAATCCAGGTGGGGAACTGGAGCACACTTTATATACACAAAATATTCCAACACTTTTCATGTGTAAACATGTACTTTCTTTTTGTACTTTTCTTTTGAGGGGTAGTTTGTGGTTTTATGGGGTGGTAAGAGGTTTGGTGTTTTAAGGTTTAAAGGTAGCTGGATAATCTTTGTGTGTGTTCTTAGGGTTTTACTTTTAACCCCATCTCATTTGGTGGTCGCGTTGAAAGGAAGGAATTCAAGGAACGAAATGAAAGAGACAAAAATTGAAGTTAGTTTTATGACTTAGGCTTTATTCACTGGTCATAGCCGCCTGTGACTAGACACAGTTAAAGCCTAAACTAGAATGGTAGAGAGATTATCTTGGGGGTCAGAAGTGGGTCCTTTTTTTTGCACATGCACTGAGGGTTTTTCTGGTGAAGGCTCATGGGAGTTTGTTATTTCTTAATTAAAAAAAAAATTCTATTTTAATTTTATTTTAATCCCCACAATTTTATGTGGGGTTTTAGACTTTGGTCATTTTTGGTGCATGTTTGCTGGTTGTTTCATTTAAACCCCATTTGTTTGTTGTTGACGTATTGTCCAATTTATTTTTTCTTAACTGCATCTACACAAGTGGCTGAACAGGCCAATTTTTGAATTGCAGTGACTGCATACAAAGAGTGATGCTTGCTGGGGATGTTGTTGTCTCTCCTTCCTTCTGGCTCTCTTTGCTGTGACAGCTATGTTCCTCTCTGTTTCACTCCTTTTCGTGCCTTGTTTGACAAAGAGGCACTAGGCCACTCGGTTTTCTGTATGTGTTAGTGTTGATGTGGCATGTCCTGCAGTTTCAAAGATTTACCATCTTTTTCTACAATTTTTCCCTTAGTACTGTACTAAGATAAACTTAGTAAAAAAAAAAACATAACTAATTACTAAACAAAGGATGAATTAATTTAAACTTTTCTTAAAACTTATAGTAATTTTCATGTAATATTTTTTATGGGTTCGGTCACTCCTTTCTTCATAGTGTCCCGATAACTTTTCAGCCCCTTCTATATATATATATATATATATATTTCAAAGTGCCAGTAGAATTTGACACTGTATTCTTGTGTTTTCTCTGATGAATCACCAGGACAGTCCAGTCCTGGAAAGACATAGTCTTCCACATAAACTACATGTTGGAACTTCTCCACTTTGAATGTTGCTGGATTGAAAATCACCCTTTCTAATAGGCCACTTCAATTATATATATATATATATATATATATATTATATATATATATATATATATATATTATGATAAAAGTACATGCAGCTCTACCAATGTATTGAGCACTTTATATTTGTTATATCGCTGACTTATCATTTTGAATCTTGCATCAACTAACCATTGTGACAATTTTCACCGATAAGTCACCTTTTCCACAAATAACATATATATATATATATATTATATATATATATGTGTGTGTGTGTGTGTGTGTGTGTGTGTGTGTGTGTGTGTGTGTAAGGTAATCCAAATGGATGATTTCTATTTGGGATCTTCAAAATCTCACTGTACAACCACACTGTACACTCTTGTAGGTGCAAACATGTATATTCATACAAGATTTTTATAAATCCTTAAAGAGAGCTCAATGTATAATAGTCAATAATTTAAATTATATACAGAGCAATATTTAACTTTCAAAGAAAGAAAACTTAACAAACTGTCATCCCGTAATAATTTATTTTGACCGGAAACTCAAAAGATTTTTTTTAATTCTTTTTAATTTTTTTAAATTCTTAAGAGCCCAGCCTCATCAGACAGATTTTACAAAAATAATCCTTGTTTTTGTAAAATCAATTTTTAAAAATATTTTGAATTTCTGGTTGAAATAAATCATTACGGGATGACGGTTTTTCTTTCTTTGAAAGTTATATATATATATATATTTATGAAATTTAACATTTTGAAAAAACATATGATGTTTGTTATGTAATTGCTGACAGAACTGTTTCGACCAAATCGATAAGTTGGTCATCATCAACGAGCGACATAGACGGGAAGAAAGATATCCGTTAAAAGAGTTTGTTGTAAAAATTATATAAAAAATGTAAAGTGGGTTTCAAAATAGTATAGGATATATTTCAGCTGTTAAAAATATACAAGTCCACAGTGTAATTTGAAGAAAGATGTTAGAGTTCCAAAATTTACTTGTGGTGTTGATAAGTCCGTAGGAAAGTCTTTAAGGTGTAAAATCCCAGATATATTGTTTTTTCATTTGACAAATATGAAAAATAGATGGAAATTAATCCAACAGTATGAAAGCATTATAGTTTATAGTAAAACTCAAAAGAGTTCTTTTGAGTTTTACTATAACTATAATGCTTCTGATTTTTTAAAATTAAAAATAAAATTTATTTTATTTTTAAAACAGAACATGCATTTTTCAAAATTTCAGCGGTTGAATTCAGCGTTCGTTTTTGTAAACAGTCTTTTAATGGATATCTTTCTTCCCGTCTATGTCGCTCGTTGATGATGACCAACTTATCGATTTGGTCGAAACAGTTCTGTCAGCAATTACATAACAAACATCATATGTTTTTTCAAAATGTTAAATTTCATACTGTCGGATTAATTTCCATCTATTTTTCATATATATTTATATAAATATATATAGGTCTGTCTAGAAATCGTAAGGGACGTAATAAATATTTTTTTAATTTTTAAAAGCTTACCAAAAATCAAGGAATTGTCTGATTTTAATGAAATTTTCACAACTTTATTCATTAATGACTTAATTCTATAATGAATAGCTTATTCTATAAACAAAAAACTTGAAAATATGTTTTCTATCAATTCAGATTGTAAGGTTAATTTCTGGTTATTTGAATGAAAAGATAAAAAAATTCCAGTTCCTAATTTTTACATTTCTAGAAAGAATAAATCCTGGAAAAAAATAAAATAAAATTTAAAAAATAAAAAATAAAAAATAAAAAAATAAAAATAATAAATAAATAAATAATAAAAAATAAATAAAATAAAAAAAAAAAAAATAAAAAATAAAAACTAAATAAAAAAGTAAATAAAAAATAAATAAAGAAAAAAAATAAAAGAAAAAATAAAAGAAAATTCAAAAGAAAATTAATATTTTTGCACATGAAAATTTTAATGTGTATTTTATAATAATATGGTTAATTCAGATAATTTTTAAGTGACCATTTTGGGTAATATGGCTTCAATTGGTATTTCTAACCAATTGAATAACAAATTTGCCTCTAGGATAATCTAAATAAGAAAAGAAAAAAAGCATTTGTAATCTGGAGTTATCTCCCATATCATGAACTCTTCTGAGTAATATTTTAAAATAAAAAAATATCAATATATTCAATTAAGCTTATTTTTTGGTTTAAAACTTATTTCTTGGTCGTAAAATAAAAATGAAAATTATTTTCATAATTTTTTTCAAAATAATCACCACAATGATAATTTTAAATAATTGTTGCTTCGCTCATAATATCCGGTTTATAAATGATTTAAAAATAATTTTGCATCAAAAAATAAAATAAAAATAATTTTGCATCAAAAACTAAAATAAAATAATGAAATAATTTTTTCGTGTGAAATATAGCAATATAAGCAATTAGAATATATAAATTAGTATATTTAAGATTTATTTTATTTTAGCTTTAAAGAATTTACTGCTATACTGTAAAAACGTCACTTCCTGTGTAATACTTTTTTTTTTCTTTTTCAAAATGTCTTATTTATTATTAGTTGCGGCTTCATTGAGTTTTCCTGTCTGTTATGCAAAAGTTGTTTTTGTTGATGTGTTGTGTTTTTAAAGAATATTTTAAGTATTTTTATTGAGACTTAAAGGGGTAAAAAATATAATTAGCAAAACTCGTAAAGTTTTCAGAGAAAATATATTATTTTTTTTACCATTTTAATCATTTGTTTTTTTTTGTTGTTGTCTTTTTTTATATATTTTTTTAAATACTTTTAATTAGTTTAATGGAGTAAGAGACGAATTGGGTCAATTTAAAAAGAAATGTAACTTCGTGCGAGACCAAGTGAAGATGGTTTAAATCTTCGAGATTATTGGTATTAATAAAAATTTGTTATAGACACTGCTCCCCTCCCTCATTTCTCTTTCTCTCTCTCTCTCTCTCTCTCTCTCTCTCTCTCTCTCTCACACACACACACGTACAGGGTGATACAGAAGTATTTAGAGAAATCAATGTTATTGACTCTTCTCGTCCTATTCCACTCTCTCTCTCTCTCTCTCTCTCTCTCTCTCTCATGCACACACACAAACAAAAGTGGGGCAGATAAGTCAATATGTTAACTTACCTGTGACTTATTGGCCCCAACTTACTTCTCCCTCCCTTCCCCCTCTCTCTGTCTGTCTATCTATATATATCCCCCCCTTCTTTCACAGGCACTTTCCGCAGACACTTTCTTTCATCACCTTTCTCACACACACTCTCTCTTTCTCTCTCTCTCACTTTCTCTCTCTCTCACTATATATATATATATATATATATATATATATATTCTCTTTCTCTCTCTCTCTCTTTCTCTCTCTCTCTCTCACCCACTTTCTTTCTCTCACTCATGTGTGTGCATATACACAAAAGTGGGGCAGATAAGTCAATATGTTAACTTACATCTGACTTATTGGCCCCAACTTTCTTTTCTCTCTCTCAATCTAGATATCTATCTGTTTATCTATCTCCCCCTTTCTTTCACACACATGCACAGACACTTTCTTTCTCTCATTACCTCTTTCTCTCACATTCACACACATACACTCTCTCTCTCTCTCTCTATATATATATATATATATATATATAAATAAAATTATTTACCCTGTAGATTGGATTTGACACAAGGTCACAAGTATGGGGCATCCAGCGAGGATCAAACTTGCTTTTTTTTCGTATTTGCGAGACTAGTTTGCAAACCATTACTCTCTCTCTCTCTTTCTCTCTCTCTCTCTCTCTCTCTCTATATATATATATATATATATATATATATATATATATATGTGCTGGAGATGTGAGGAACAAAAGAACAAAACTCAGACAAAAGTGTGTAGGATATATTCCGCTAGAGCGTTGAACTCGGCATCATCAGTCGTTTTAATGAATTATCAGGTTATCATACAAGTGTTTTATAGAAGGGGTAGTGTGATGGAAGGAGGTGGATAGGAGAGGAGGTCAAGTGGGTGGGTAAGCGTTAGTAAGGAGAGGTTTTGAATGGTCAAGCAGGAATCATTGGAGAGGAAGATAAGGAAATCAGAAGGGGAGAGAGATAGAGATAGTGAGCAGGGAGAAAGTAAAGAGATATATTGTAAAAGAAACAGGTTAGGGGCGGAGGTCAGTCTTAAATGTACGAAATATGTCCATGCCATCCGTCATGTGCCGGTTACGTAGAGACCGCTTCAGGATGGGGTGCTCGAGCTGCCTTACCTCAAATCCTTAAAGCTACCATCAGCCTGCCTTTCTAAAAGAATGTGTACCCGGCCCCACTTCTGTCAATTTGTCTTTAACGCTGAAACAGACTTGCGAAAGGGTCGCGCTTTCAAAGAAAGAAAAACTTAACAAACGGTCAATGGGCTATTATAAATTTATTTCAACCAGAAACTCAATATGAGTTTTGTCGCATCAGATAGCAATGAATTTATTAGTTATTATATATTGAGCTCTCTTAAGGATTTATAAAAATCATTGTATAAATCTATAAGTTTGCACCTATATGAGCATACATTGTAGATGTAATGTAAGATTATGATGATCCCAAATAGAATCATCCCTTACTTACCAGTCAATTGGATTATATATATATATATATATATATATATATATTAGTTTTTCACGAGTACATTGTCTTGACAAATAATCTTCATACAATGACTGCTATTTACACTAAAGTAGCATTGCAACCAACAAAGCCTTCATCAGATGATGACTCTGGGTTCAGGCATGGTTTCGGGGCCAAAGCATCATTACCACTAACCCAGAGCGCCCCAGCAGTATCTCATAATACCACCAGACTTTGTCAGTTTGATGTCACAAAATAGGACTGCCATATCCATGCTGATGCGGTTAGAGCTTTCTCCTGAATCTTATTTAAGTATTTCCTCTTGTCTGGTAGAGAAAGTCCAAGTTTAGACAAAAATGCTGAGGTTGAGTTGGCAATAAACCCCCGACATCTGACCTCAATGGGAAATACATCCGTGATCCATCCGTTTCTGGCGCATTGTTCACGTAGGTCTTCATATTTTTCCAACTTCCGCTGATGGGCCCAATCCAGATTTTCTTCAAATGGAACTGTCAACTCAATGATAAAAACTTTCTTTTGATTAACAGACCAAATGACAAAGTAGCTAACATGCTGCTTTGAAACCAATGATAACAATTACACCTTAAATGTAGTGTACCCTATAACAAGTAAATACAGTTCTTACACCCATAACTGAGCACTTTATTTTCAATTCTCCAATACTAGAAAAATCTCATATATATATATATATATATATATATATATATATATATATATATATATATATATATATAATACATTATTTTATCCTCTCCAATATTTTATATGATAATTAATTCAATGTTTCGATAAGGAGTCCCATAGAATGTGAAAAGTTTTTTTTTTCTATTAATGACCTCTCTCAAGAGTTATTATTATTATTATTATATTATTCCTACTTGGGAGAGGTCCCCCGGAAAATATCTTTTTCAATTATTCTATTCATTCATTCATTTTTTATTATATTCGCTGGTTCATTTTTGCATTAATTCTTTACTCTCTCTCTCTCTCTCTGTCTCTCTCTGTCTCTGTCTCTGTCTCTCTCTCTCTCTATATATATATATATATATAAATTTAAAGAGTGGGGTGTTTCCCTTCATACTACGTTTGTTAGGTCTTTAAAATTCAACTTGCTTAAAATTGTTAAAAAAGAAAGAAAACTTGTTCTTTAAAGTTGTTAAAGGGAAAACAAAATTAATTTGATTACTTCCCCTTGATTTTGGTTTTATGTTTTTAAAAACTTTTTCCTTTGGTACCAGTTGTTTTCATCCTCTTCTTTTTCATCTCCATCCCCCTCCTCTCTCTCTCTCTCTCTCTCTCTCCATATATATATGTGTGTGTATGTATGTGTGTGTGTATATATATATATATAATATATATATATATATGATTGATCAAAGCCTGAAGAAAATATCAGAAGATCTGAAACACGTGTCGCAAATGTAAGATAAAGATTTTAAAAACTTTTCTAAAAACATAATCCATTTTGCGGACTTTCTTTTTTATAAAATATTTAATTTTCTCCTGTTGGAACCAGAACAACACTTTCTATATATATATATATATGCATATGTCTGTACATATATATATATGCGTGTGTGCATGTGTATATATATAATTACATATATATAATATATATATATATATATATATATATATATTTATATATATATATTTGGACGTCCCGTGGTGGTATAATAGCTAACAAGCTAGTCTTACAGATCCATTATTACTGAATAGTGAGTTCGATCCTTACTGGATGTCCCCTATTTGCAACCTTGTGTCACATCCTAATCGTGGAGACTGGGTTGGATAAATATCTACTTTAGACGTCCCGTAGTGGTATAATAGTTAACAAGCTAGTCTTACAGATCCATTATTACTGAATTGTGAGTTCAATCATTGCTGGATGTCCCCTATTTGCAACCTTGTGTCACATCCTAATCGTGGAGACTGGGTTGGATAAATATCTACTTTAGACGTCCCATAGTGGTATAATAGTTAACAAGCTAGTCTTACAGATCCATTATTACTGAATTGTGAGTTCAATCATTGCTGGATGCACCCATTCATGCAACCTTGTGTCACATATTTTCCATTGGGATCAGGTTGGGTAAATAACTACAGTATCACCCATAGATTATTTTTTTATTTTTTTAATCAAAAATAGTTAATTTTCTTCTAAACCAAAGATGCCAGGATCTTATTATGTATAGTGGAACATTATACAATCAAAATGGATATAATTTAGTTTTTCAGTATCACCCATAAATAAGTACACTCCTAACAATTTTTAAAATTTTATCTTCTCTCTATNTTAGTTAAACTTAATTTTTTTCTAAACTGAACTTATTTATTTCTACTAGAACATACGGATATTATTTGGTATTTCTTACAGTGTTGCTCATAAATAAGTAAATCCCTATCATTTTTTTAATAAAAAGTTTATTACTTTTAAATCAAAGATACCAGGATTTTATTATTTCTCATTGAACATATACAATCAAAAGGCATATTATTAAGTAGTATAATACCACCCATAAATAGTTACTCTCCTAACAACCTTTCAGAAAAATGTTCATTCTCTTCTAAACCAAAGATACAAGGATTTTATTTTTTGTAAACAAAAATAAATTTTGAGTACCATCAAGAATGAATAAAAGAAAATGTCTTTGGCATAAAATAACCCAAAAGGGTTGATATGTCGTAAAATTCAACCAAATAAACCAAACACCCACACATGCACATGCACACACATGCACACACATGCAGAATATCTTTCAGGGGTAATTGGTTTCGTTTGTTTTGTTTTACGGCATATCAACCTCAGTGGGTCATTTAATGCCGATAAAGTTTTGAAATAAATCAATTCTTAATGGATAATACAATTTTGTTTATAAATACATTTTTCTATTTAACCCATAGATGGGACCCTAACAGAGTGGACCAGGGAGCCCATATGATAAAAAGTGTTGGGTTGCTATAAGAGCAATAGGTTGGGGCAATCATATAGGTGCTAGGGCTTGATATAACCAGCCGATTGATCGGAGGGGCCTCTCCGACCGCGGTATCGCCTAAGTAAGGTTCCAAGTGTAGTCAGGAACAACCAAAGATCTGATTTAAATACTGTCCCTCGCCACTCAGCATATGAGTAGCACAGGTATCTGTGCGGTAAAGTGAGGAGCTGATGGTAGGTGTGGCGCTCTGCCTCGGATGCTAACAATAGTCTCCTTGGTCTAGTGCTAGTGAAAAGGGGATAGACTCCCTCGCTATCTGGCTGATACCGACTTTAAGCCACCCCGATGAATTTACTTAGTAAATGAAATGAAATCATCAGGTGAAGATGTTTCAAATGAAACATCTTCACCTGATGATTGCATCGCATGAAACCAATATGGTTGTGATTGTTCCTTTGTCACCTAATAAATAGATATGTAAAACCTTTATTATTATATTATATATATATATATATATCCAGGGTGGACCATAATGGTGGGACACATTTTAAATGCTATTTTCTCAGATTATAAAAATGACACAGAGTACTAAATATATTTATTACATAATTGATACACAGGAGTTTTACATGTTATCTAAGATTTGAATATTACATTAAATTTTTATTATTTTCAGGTATTGATTTTGGTGATCCTCATAATGCTGTGGAGTCCAAAAGAAATTGCATATGTAGTTGAAGAATACTTTGCCAGCCAAAGATCCATCATTGCAGCCCAAAGAAAATTCCAACAGCATTTTGGAAAGTGAGAGGCACCATTGTGAAAGGTGATCCTTCGTGCTGTTACAAATTTCTGAGAGACAGGCAATGCCAAGAAGAGATAACAGCTATTCCAATTGATATGCTAAACCACACTTTACATGATATGAGAAATCGAGCTCTCGAATGTTTTCGTCATGATGGTGACCATCTCAGAGACAAGCTATGCCAGGAAGAGAAAATTCCCAGATTGACCTCGAACATCTCGTAGTACAGAGAATTGTGGACGTGTGGAGAATGCTATTACACAAAGTCCTTTAAGTCACATGTAAATCTCCTGTGTACCAGTTATGTAATAAATATACTTAATACTCTGTGTTGCTTTTGTAATCTGAAAAAATAGCATTTAAAATGTGTCTCATCATTATGGTCTACCCTATATATATATATATATATATATATATATATACCAAACCCTCCGCACGAGCAGGATGCGACACAAGGTCAATTTCTAAAGCAGAGTTCAGCAGGTTTGAATTCAGAGTTTTCCTACTCCTAGACCGGTTGCCTAACCAAGGCTAAAGAGTCCAGTCTGCCCTACTATTTACCCATAGTTGGAGGGAGAGTAGAATTCATACCTTTCCCAGGGGAATTAGCACTAGGTGAAATGCAATTACCACGTCCAGGATTTAAACTCGGGGTGATGAGTCCATTTCCCATGACTTTAACCATTACACCACGCGCTTCCTACATATATATATATATATATATATTATATATATATATGAAGATAGGAGGGTTGGAGTAAATCTGACAGTATGAGGTAAGATAAAAGGAAAAGTGAACAAAAATTAATGACTCAAACAAGTAGAAGTAGGAGAGAAATATTTTGTCCTTCTATGTGAAGAACATCTTCAGTCTAACTTTATTCAAAACAAAATATGTACATTTGTATTTATAGGAGAGAAAGTGAGTTTGTGGTGAAATTGAGGGGTAGGGAGGTTTGAGAGGAATTAATTTAACAGAGACAAACATCTTATAAAGTTGAGGGGGTAGTTCAGATGATAGTGGTTTGTATGGGAAGATGAGGTGAGGAGGTTGTTAGGTGCTTGTTGGGAAAGGGGGGTGGTTGGGAAAAGTGGGTAAAATTCTTGGTTAGGAGAGAGTTTTGATTTATTGCATGGAGATGATATGGAGGGCAGTAGTATTGGGTGTCAGTAAATTAGGCCGTCAGTTTTATGGTGGGTTTGGATAGGAATATATTTGATATATATATATATTATATATATATATATATATTATATATATACACACACACACACACACATGTGAGTATGCTTCTTTCTTGGTATATCTGATGAGTCTAATTTTCAGTGTATATATTATATATACAGATATATACACATATAATATATCTATATGTATATATTATATATACAGATATAATATATACACTGAAAATTAAACTCCTCAGATATATATATTGTAATAAGAATGTTCTCTGGGGGGCACAGTTAAGTCCGACGATTTTATTCTCCCAGCAATGCTGCACTCTTCTCACCAATACTATCAAAGGTCTTGTCTCTCGTCCACTCGTCACCACAGCCAAAATGCTACTGCAAGCTTTCTTCCCGGTTTCTCAGAGCTGGTCAAATAGATACACAATTACAGTGTTCATCCGGGCTCCTTACTCTGACCGGCACGTGCGACACTAATCAGCACGCGTCAATCCTTCACATCCTGGCCACTCTGGATAGTTTAGTCCTTCCCATGCGTCAGGCCACGATTCACGATCAGGAGAATGCGAGTTCAATCTCCCCACTCGCCTATGATTTCATTCTGCATGCCAAACACAGTTGTGCACGCTTCGAACTACTACGTTCGTTGTTTCTCTCGCCACACTCCCCCCCTGATCTCATGATCACATATACTACAGTGTGGAGCAGGTCTCTTTATTCTGCTACTTCGTCTAAGCGGGACACGCTCGGTGGTATCTTTGGCCTCAGTTGTATCATCGGATGTGTCTCTGGGCCCATTCTGGTCACACTCGTTGTGATCGCTCTCAGATGCTGCTGAATCCCCCCGTGTCAAATCCTCATGCAGCCTCGGCGCTTCATCGTCAGAGGAAGTGACGCTGCAACTAGAGGCGTCTGCTCCACGCAGAGAACGAACATCCTTTATGTGGCGGGGTGTCCCGTCGACAAGGACTGACTGTGGGCTGTAGACATTAGTTATCTATCCCTGTTCTAAACTGAGTCGTACAACGCCCATGTGGAATCTTAACCCAGACGATATCCCCCACTTTATAACTACTGGGAGTGTCTTCTGGTAGCGATGCAACAATCGATGCCCTTTATACGCCGCGGTACGTGTGTATCACATTAGCTGGTGCAGTTGAAGCTGTTATATCATCCTTAGGAGTCACATTGTACCAGTACACTGCTTCCATCACCGAACACTGTGTTCTTGTGGCAATGCGC
Organism: Doryteuthis pealeii; assembly: GCA_023376005.1. Taxonomy (NCBI): domain Eukaryota; kingdom Metazoa; phylum Mollusca; class Cephalopoda; order Myopsida; family Loliginidae; genus Doryteuthis; species Doryteuthis pealeii. The sequence goes on from CM042179.1 coordinate 49,007,692, forward strand.
TTGATCGTACGATGGGATCTCTCTGTGATCCCATTACCCGACGGCACGTATGCACATCGGAATCTCATCCGGACGCCCCAGCGCTCGACGAAGTTAGTGAATGTCTCTCCACTAAAGGCCGTGGCGTTATCCGTGAGTAATTCGGCAGGCGCCCCCCTTTCGTGGAATACAGTCTCCAGCTGCTGGATGATGCTGGCAGAGTCCTGGCATAGTAACGGCCTCCAAATGGCAAATCGACTGGGACCGTAGTCGATCAACGTTAGGTAATGCCGACCTCCTAGGTGGGTCACGTCCATTCCAACCCTGCTCCAGTTCTTATGTATGTCCAGCCTACCCGTCTTCCACCTTACCGGGGCTGGATCTATGGATTTTTACTCTTTTTTTTTCACTCTCCTTAACTGACAAATAGAGAGTGGGAGGAGAGTTAACTTAACTGACAAAGCGAGATGGGAAGAGAGATAGTCTCTAAGACAGGGATTGGTCGGTCGTTGACTTAATTGCTAATTACGCCTAATTAAAACCAATTAAACTGAATTTTTTTTCAAACACTTTGTAGTGCTAACACCAAGGAATATCTAAGTATAAATATTGTCTCCATAACATAAATAGAAAAAAATCCTTTAGCTGGAGAAGGTTGATAAACTCAGCTTTAGTATAATAATAATAATAATAATATATATATATATATATATATATATATATATATATAGTGTGACTGCTGTTCTGAAAAATAACTTGGCCATTTTTCTTATCTGTTTGAATAGAGTCAAGTCAGGCACAAGATCATATTTACATAATAAGATTGGATTCACTATGAATATATTTTCAGACAATGTGATACCCCATCCCCCCCCAAAAAAAAACAACAACCCACAGCCCAGGGGTAGCCAAAGCTTTTATGCTGCCCTAAATGACATTTAATTCATCCCCAACTGATTGCAGATAAAGATATTTTGACTATTGTCAATGCTTTATTGTTTGCACACCTAAGATGAAACCCCCCCCCCCCCCCAAAAAAAAAAAAAACCTCTGCTATTATCATTGATGGCATGAGTATACTGACTGTCATAATAGATCATAAAAATAAATAGATAAAGCACTCAAAAAAGAAAACCGAGCACTCAAAGGAATCCCCAGTGGCTACAAGCCCTTAAGTTCAAATTCATATCAGTTTTCAGGCTGGCTCCACTTTAATTAGGCCCATAGACAACTGTGTGTGTGTGTGTGTGTGTGTGTGTATTTTGTAAGTTAAAAAATACTAGATAAAACATGACCTGTTGGGTAACAAATTGAGCTCTAGGTAGATAATTGGGATTAGGGAAAAGTGAGTTTGCAAAGCGAATTAAATTTTTAAAAAAAGAATAAATACGGTCAGAGAATTAAAAAAAATAACATTAAAATCCTTTTGTAAGATTTCTAAGAAAGGGAAAGTTTGACCTAATTTAATTTTATTAATGACCCAGCTGGCTGATTATCAATATATATATATATATATATATATATACTAGACAAAACTTGACCTTTTGGGTAACCATTGAGCTCTGGGTAGATAATTGAGATTAGGGAAAAGTAAGTTTGCAAACCAAATTAAATTTTAAACAAAGAATAAATACAGTTGGAGAATTTAAAAAAAACAAACATTAAAATCATTTTGTAAGATTTCTAAGAAAAGGAACGTTAACCTAATCTCAATTTATTAAAAGTTAAGATGTTGGCCAGCTGACTGCTTATGAAACTTAACTAACAAATCCATTTCTCACTCTCCAATCTCTCTCTGAGAAACTAACATATATAACGAGTGGGTAATCAAGATATACATAGAGAGGGTGAAAGTGACAGGCAGAATGTGGAACAAGAGATGGATCAGTTTTTGAATTAATTACAAATTATGACTAATTAAAACCAATTAAAATGGATTTTTTTTTTATAAACATAATTCCATGAAAAAACTAATGAGTAATTTAGTATAACTTTTGTGTGGATGTGACACAAGATGATTTTTTAAGCAGTTTAACTGGTTTGAAATCAGAGTTTTCCTTGTCCTAGACAGGTTACTAAGCCAAGGTTAAAGAGCCCAGTCTGCCCAGTCTGGAGAAAGAGTAGTTGGATACATACCTTTCCCAAGGGTATTAATACTATGTGAAATGCTAACAGGATTTGAACTCAGATTAACAAGTCCTTTTCCTACAACTCACACCATTACACTACATACCTCTTATTCTTTACATATGACTTTTCTGTTATATTTCTTATAAAGTCATCGGGGTGGCCTAATATTGGTATCAGCCAGACAGCAAGGGAGTCTATCCGCTTTTCATTAGCGCTAGACCAAGGAGATTATTTTAGCATCTGAGGCGGAGCCCCACACCTACCATCAGCTCCTCACCTTTACCGCACAGATCCTTGTGCTACTCATATGCTGACTTGGCGAGGGCCAGTATCGAACCAGGAACCTTGTGATTCCTAGCCGAACACTACAAGGGCCTACTAGTCAGAATACCACCACGACTACTTGGAAGACATACTGCTATTCGACGCACCAGCTTGTGATTCCTAGCCGAACGTTCTATCAACTGAGCTAACCTGGCCCTATATATATATTTAATTAATAGTTATCTGTTGTTTGAATTATTTTACCTTTTGATGTAATGAATATGTAAATACCTTGGTACCCCCTCACTATAATCTGATTGGACAGTGTCCTCTATAAATACTCGACACTGTGGTGGTACAAGCGCCTAAGCTTACTCACCTAGCAGTCAGGGCCTACTAGTCAGAATACCACCACGACTGCTTGGAAGACGTACTGTTATTCGACACACCAGCTACTACTTCGATAGTATACCTTACTACCAACATCATAATATATTCCTTAACCCACTTGTGGTGGTACAAGGGTCTACTAGTCAGAATTAGTAAATACAACAAACACACTATAAGGTTAAAGAAATAATAAAAAGAAAACAAATTATTCACAGAAGGAATCAATAAACCTTGTATTTAAAACAGTAAAGTCAGGCAGCGAAAAATATTCTATTATCAGCAGGGGCTGGTATATGGACAGTTCCGCAAATTGGGTGATTTTGACTTAATTAATTAATTATATAATTAATTAATTAAGCCAAAATTACCCAATTTGCGGAACTGTCCATATACCAGCCCCTGCTGATAATAGAATATTGTTCGCTGTCTGACTTTTTGTTACAGCGATTTACAGCGATACCAGCAGTGAAGTTTAATTTTAGTGAATAAATTTTGTAGTCTAAGCCATTCTGCTCGGAATTTATCACCTATTCTTGGTCCAATCTCAAGAATATTTATATGACTGGAAAGAAAAGAAAATACTCCTTCTAAATATGTAATTTGTATGCGTTTTTATCAATTGAATTATTTTTTACAGCGAGTTAAAAAAAAGTTGGCTTCAGAGAGCTGATAAGTATGATTTTTTTTCTTCAGACAAATTCTTTTTTCTTACCTATTTACGGTTCAATCTTCTTTAAGATATTTATATGGTTTGAAAGAGAATAAAATAATCTTTCTAAATATGTAATTTGATTGAGTTTTTATCAATGGAATTATTTTTTACAGTGAGTTAAAAAAATAATATTTTGCTTCAGTCAGCCTAGAATTCGTAGTATAATTTTTTCATACTAAATTTTAACATAAAATCAAATCTTATTTATCGCATATTTCTGTTCCTATCTTAAAAATATTTATTTGGTTAAAAAAAAACTTTCTAAATATGTAATTATTATTTTTTTTTTGAATTATTTTTTACAGCAAATTAAATAACAAATCAAATGAAAACATTTAACAATAACTTAACTTTTTTTATTAATTCCCATTGTTCGTCAATTGTAAACAAACCCTTTTTTTATTTTTCATAATCGCGTTAATTTATTTATTTTAATATTTGAAACACAAATAAAATCATGATACTAATGCAGAATAGTGCGCAAGAGATAATACCATTAGATTACCTAATACATTTCATGGAAATACCTGAAAACTCAAATTGTTATCAAATTTATAGTATTGAATACTTTACTATAATAATTTGACATTCGATCGGCTACGCTTTGAATTAATAATCTTATTTTTTAAGGATTATTTATTGTTTTACATAAATTTGATTACTTTATTTAATTCTTTTTTTTTTTTTTCAAATATTAATTAAGTTTAGCAAATCGTGTCATTTATATTTTATTTTAAAAATATAGTTAATCATTGAATTAAAATTTCTTACTATATCATTATGTGATGGGCTAAACTTATAAATTGTTCGGAAAATTAGAGTGACCCAGAAAAAACAGAACCCACAAATTTTGTAATAAAACTGTTTTAACTAGGTGGTTTAGGATTAGGGTTAGGGTTTGGGTTTAGGGCTAGTTTTAATGGGAAAATAAATAAATAATTTGGGTTCTGTTTTTTCTAGGTTACCCTGTAATATGTTTTAATTTTCCAACCGATTTGCAAGTTTAGCCATGTGATGTCATTCCCTCAAATCTGACAAAAAGAAAATTCCCTGACCTCCCACCTGGCCGGATTAAATTAAGATCTTTTTTATGGGTCATCCTGCGAGGACCGAACTCGGTATTCAGTAGTAATAGATCTGCAAACAATTATTAAACCATGTTTTTATCTCCTCTACCCGGGCTTAGCCGGATAGCCACTGCTAGTATAATATATATATAATATATATATATATATATATATATATATATGTGCTTGATTAGAGTCGTACCTAATTTTGAAAATTAATTAATTAATAATGAATTAGGCGGGAATGCCTGTTTAAATGTATGGCTAAACAAATCGAGAAAAATTAATATCTGTATGTACATTTCGGCCTATTAGGCCTCATCAGCAGAGCTATAGATAGGAAGGCCGCCCTGTGCGTGATTTGAAACCGGACTGCCAAGCTGACAGGCCGATATCATAACCCCTACACCAAACGGACTTCTTAGATTTTACGATTTGTTTAGAGTAGGTTAATATTCCTCTTCTAGTGACTTTTATTACTCGATGATATGATAAGTTGTAAACAAGGTATGTTTGGAATGGCTTTTTTGCCGACAATTTTTGGGAGAATATGTGCTTGATTAGAGTCGTACCTAATTTTGAAAATTAATTAATTGATAATGAATTAGGCGGGAATGCCTGTTTAAATGTATGGCTAAACAAATCGAGAAAAATCAATCTCTGTATGTACATTTCGGCCTATTAGGCCTCATCAGCAGAGCTATAGATAGGAAGGCCGCCCTGTGCGTGATTTGAAACCGGACTGCCAAGCTGACAGGCCGATATCATAACCCCTACACCAAACGGACTTCTTAGATTTTACGATTTGTTTAGAGTAGGTTAATATTCCTCTTCTAGTGACTTTTATTACTCGACGATATGATAAGTTGTAAACAAGGTATGTTTGGAATGGCTTTTTTGCCGACAATTTTTGGGAGAATATGTGCTTGATTAGAGTCGTACCTAATTTTGAAAATTAATTAATTAATAATGAATTAGGCGGGAATGCCTGTTTAAATGTATGGCTAAACAAATCGAGAAAAATCAATCTCTGTATGTACATTTCGGCCTATTAGGCCTCATCAGCAGAGCTATAGATAGGAAGGCCGCCCTGTGCGTGATTTGAAACCGGACTGCCAAGCTGGTCGGCAAAAAAGCCATTCCAAACATACCTTGTTTACAACATATATATATATATATATATATATATAGTATATATATATATACTTCACCTAAAACAACCACCATAAATTGACGACCACTATAAACTGGTTACCCGACGAACCACTAGAGGCTGATTGGTTGGTTGGTTGGTTGGTTGGTTGGTTGGTTGGTTAGATATCCAATTGATTTGTTGATTGTTTTTTTTTGTTAATTGGCTAGTTGGTTGGTTGGTTGGTCGTTAGTTTTACATGTCAACCCTTATTGGGTTATTTAATGCCAAAGTCAATCATTCTTTTATCAAAGTAATTATACGATTTCAAATAACTATTTTTCCATGAATGTAAGAATAGAAAATTGACAGACTAGCAAGATTTTGTCAATGAGGGGGTGGTTGAAAAGATGAAAATAGTTCCTCATTAACCAGGTGTTGTTATTGTTACAGGTGACACAGATCTACCTGTATTATGTGTTATATTCTCTGATGTTATTCCAAATCCAACATACCAAAAAACTATCAACAAAAAACATGCAATAGATAAATTGATATACCAAAAAAATAAAAAATAAAATCACTAGTTACCCTGTGGAGGTGACATATGCTAATCTATAATTGGAGCACATATGATCATTTCTTGCAATACTGGAAGTAACTTCACAGGGAATAAACAAATTGTTCACACTAAAACAAAAATATATGTGACTTTATAAAAGAACTAGGGCAGGATTAGAGACAACCTTCTGGGTTATTTCCTATAACTCCAACATAAACAAAGGGAAATCACTCTTGACAGATAAATTATTTATTTATTTATTGATCTACTAGGAAAAAGAAGACGGGGTTAGGGTTAGGGTTTAGGGTTAGGGTTAGGGTTAGGGTTTAGGGTTAGTTTAATGGGAAAATAAATAAATAATTTATCAGTCAGGAGTGGTTCCCTTTGGGTTATTTCCTATAAGTCCAACATAAACAAAGGGGAACCACTCTTGAAGATAATTTATTTATTTATTTATTTATTGATCTACTAGGATAAAAGAAGACGGGGTTAGGGTTAGGGTTTAGGGTTAGGGTTTAGAGTTAGTTTAATGGGAAAATAAATAAATAATTTATCAGTCAGGAGTGGATCCCGTTTGTTTATGTGAGATTTATAGGAAATAACCAAAAGGGGAACCACTCTTGACTGATAAATTATTTACATGTTTTATTCCTATTAACAGCAGTCGTATAAAGCGAGCATTTATTGTTTGGTAAGATTTTATGGTTATTTCCTATAAGCCTAACATAAACAAAGGGGAATCACTCTTGACTGATAAATTATTTATTTATTTATTGATCTACTAGGAAAAAAAGTCAGACGGGTTTAGGTTAGGGTTTAGGGTTTAGGGTTAGGTTTAGGGTTAGATTAATGGGAAAATAAATAAATAATTTATCAGTCAAGAGTGGTTCCCCTTTGTTTATGTTGGAGTTAAAGGAAATAACCACCTTCTGAAACAAGTCTGGTGGCTGATTTGTTGGATTTTTACGGCATGTCAACCCCAGTTGGGTTATTTTATGTTGAAGACGTTTTTGTTTTATTCATTATTCATGGGTATGCAATTTTTAAAAACTCATTTTTAAATACATTTTTTTTTCTTCTGTTTAACCTATAGATGGGACCCTAACAGATACTACCACTGCAGCAAAATTGGAGGAACTTCACAGCTAATATGCAAACAGAAATATCTGCAAAGAAACAACAATATATGTCACTTTATGAAAACAAAAACTGGGGCAGGATTAGAGACAACCTTCTGAAACATAAGCTGGTTGGTTGGTTGGTTGGTTGGTTGGTTGGATTTTACAGCATGTCAAATCTTGGGTTATTTTATGCTAAAGACGTTTTTATTTTATTCATTCTTGTTAGGTATTCAAATTTATTTTTAAACACATTTTTAAACTCATTTTTAAAAAATTATCTAACCCATAAATGGTATTATACTCTGGGTCAATGTGGACCCGGGAAGTAATGGCATGAAGGGGTACTCCACACTCTCAGAGCATCAGAATTGAAACCTCATAACTAGATGCAGATTAAGAGTATGTTCATGTGCGTTGGTTGGTTGTATTTTACAGCATGTCAACCCTTTTTGGGTTATTTTATGCCAAAGACATTTTTATTTTATTCCTTTTGGGGGTTGGCTGGTTGGTTGGTTGGTTGTATTTTACAGCATGTCAACCCTTTTTGGGTTATTTCATGCCAAAGACATTTTTATTTTATTCATTCTTTGTTGAGTACAGTTGTTATTTGTGCAGGAGCAATCAGATCTATTTAACCTATAGATGGGACCCTAACAGGTACTACCACTTTGGGTCAGAGTGAAACTGGGAGTAATGGCAATGAAGGAGTCCTCCACTGTCCCAAGAGCTTCAGAATTAGAACCTCACCACTAGATACAATTCAATATCATACTCAGGACACTAAGACCTTCAGCTACTGCCTTCTAGCACATATATGATTAAAAGTTTGAGGTGCACGGTGTAATGGTTACCATTGTAGGAAATGGGGATGACGAGATGAGTTCAAATCCTAGACAAGCTTGTTTTATTGGAAATTGGGTTGTCTGCCCCTCAATCGGATTCCGGAAGTCCGTACAAGTAGGGGGAAGAGCGAGATAGCCTTAAATCATCAGAACAGTATTGGCAGGCACTGAGGGTGAAAAAATTCGGCAAGCACTGAGTTCGATACGGGGAACCCAACAGCAGGCACTGAGGGAGAACAGTTTTAGCAGTGGCCGAATTAAGGTCAGATTTAACACCAGTCTAGGCACCCACAGGGATAAGACCAGACAAATTCTATGGAGGCAGCAGTCCGAAATGAACAACAACAGTGAAGACTATTCCCCAAACAAGAAACCATTATGATAATATTCTTCAAAAGCTAAGTAACACTTGTCACTTGCATTTCATATTTCACCAGCCGCCAAGCGAATGTATTTGGCAAGTTTCTATGAACTCTTACACACTTTGAACACACTTTAATACCTTTGGGAAAGGTATGAATCCAACTGTTTTATCCTCCCAGCTAAGGATAAATAGTATGTCAGTCTGGGCTCTTTAATCTTGTTAGGTAACCAGTCTAGAAGAAAGAAAACTCTGAATTCAGAACGTGTTAAACTCCACTTATGAAATTGACCTTGTGTCACATCCTACTCATGTGGAGTGATTGGTAAATATATATCCTTATAAAATTAGGGTGACAGGGATTGTCCAAAAAATAGAGCTATGGGGTTTTTGATTTTTGGAAAATAATTAAAGAGTTTCCTAACAAACTTAATTTGGTAACCACAGTTCTACTGTTATTGTTAAATTAATAAGTAAAGTCAACAGTGTGGCCTAAAGTCGGTATCAGCCAGACAGTAAGGGGGGGTCTATCCTCTTTTCACTAGAGCTAGGAGATTGTTTTTGTGTCTAAGGTAGAGTGCCACACCTACCATCAGCTCCTCACTTTACTGCACAGAAACCCTTTGACGAGTTGATGAGGGCCGGTATCGAACCAGGAACCTTGTGGTTCATAGGTTGACACTCTACCAACTGAGCTAAATCAGATCCTTTTAAATTAATAATCTCAAAAAAGAAAAAAAAAGAAAAAGAAAAGTGAAACGGGACATTGCTATACATGTGTTGTAGCTCAAGTTAACAGAATGAAGAAACACAATGAGTATCAAGGATAGGGAAAAAGGTTTACTAGCAAAGATACAGAGTAATTAGTCATTGCTAAGTTGAATTATCTCCTTGTTTCTCTCTTACAAAGTTTCATCAGACATTATTTATAGGAAAAGCAGAAGATTCCATTTTCATTGTTCAGGTACTATATGACAATATCCCACTTTTTTTTTTCTTTCTGTAATTGTTTTCTGGATACCAGTTGACAATAGTATGTGGGTACAAACATTTTTTTCTTGAAAGCTGTGACATCTATCGTACTTATCATGGCTTTTGAAAAGGACTAGACACAGGGCTTTCACAAAAGGGCTGATAGCAATTGCCCTAATTTTGGTAACAATTTGAGGGTCTGGCTCACGTGCTTTTGTAATGGTTTTAAGTCAAACAAAACAAGCAACAGTCAACAGGGGAAAATACACTGTCCTAATATTCCAAATTAGTATGTATCAACAGCACTGGTGGAAAATGGAGAATTTGGTTAGTTGGTTGGTTGGTGGATGGTTGGTTGGTTGGTTGGTTGGCTGGTTAATTGGTTGGCTGGTTGGTTGTATACGTACAAAGGTACAAGTGTATAGGGCATGTCTTATCAGCACCCTCATGTATGGAATTTTTTCTAAATCAAAATATTGTTCAATATTAGCTATGAATATGATATAAAATGTTTTCACTTTAACAGCATTTTGTGTTGTTTTCATATTCTTTTATCTATACTATATATATATATATATATATATATATATATATATATATATATATATATATATATATATATGTTGTGCTAAACAATACAGACAATTCTTGTCGAACGAGTTTTTGTTCAATCCTTTCTAATTTTCAGGCCATCTTTAAAAACGAGACACGGAACATACCATCAGTTACCTACCTGATGATGGCAAACTGTATTGCCGAAAGCGCTTGTAATGAAACCTTTGGTTGACTGCTAAACCCGTTCCACCCTGACACCAAAAAGATGGCCAGAAAATTAGAAAGGATCGAACAAAAACTCGTCCAACAAGAATTGTCTGTACAGTTTAACACAACATGTTTAAAAGAAAAAAATGCTGCCAAAATACACTTATTTTAATATATATATATATATATGATTTATATATCATTTAATTATTTAGTTTCATTCCCACTTTGTTCCCTTTGTCTCTCATAAAATCAGTCCATTAATACTTTTTTTGTCTTTTGTTGAATGCATTTCTTCGAGTTGCGTCACGCGTCATGATATCTTCGCATGCGTGGATCGCGACTTGTCTTTCAAAAATATAACGCTGAACAAATACAGTTACACAACAAAAAAGATTTTATAAAGATTTTCATCTCCTGTCATCTATAAAACATCCATCAATTTCTTCACCCCAAGATACATCCTGATGAAGGTTTAAAGAAACCGAAATGTTTAAACATCGATAAATAAATTCATCTTATTTTCGGAACACTTGTTTTTTCAAATTTCTTAATATATATATATATATATATATATATATATATATATATATATATGAGATTTATCCAAAACTTGGTAGTAAGGGATGATTCTATATGTGATTTCAAGATCCACTGTACTAATATTGATGATCCAGTATGTATAAATACAGTGAATCATTAAATCACTAAAGAGAGCTCAATGTAAAATAACCTTTTAGATTATATACAGAGCAATATTTATCAATAAAGGAAGAACTCAATACAGTAATCCCATAATAAATTTAATTCGACAAAAAAATTGGGGCCCATATAAATCTAAGTTGATTTAAACCGGCTCCCCAAATTTTTGCCTCATCAGATGGGTCACAATTCACTTATGAACAAGCATATCACAAAAAAACCCAAATAGCTGAATATATGTAAATTCAACCAAAAACAAAAAAATAATAATAAAATTATATATATTTTTTAACAGTGTGGGAGTGTAACCATAGAAACAGGAAGTGAATGAAAAAAAGAGATACATCTCAAAGTTGATTTCTAGGGTGTCCAGACAGACAAAAAGGTGACATGACAGAAAAAACAGAATAGTATATTAAAATATAAATAGACAAGTAAAATAAAAAGATTTTAAATTTAAACATTAGAGTATAATGATGTATAAAAGAAAATACTAGTTAAGATATAAATAATAAAATAAATTAATAGAAGATAATAAAATAAAAAAATAAAAAAAATATATATATATATATTTAAAGGATGAAATGAGAAATTCTTACTCATAATGTTCCTTTGTGAATTCTTCAGCTAATATTAAAAAAACAAAAACAGATAACATTTTTCCAATACTTTATTGATTTAATGTCTGTCTGTATGACTCATTAAAATCTATACTAATAAAGTCAATGTTTTCTTACTTGTATACTTATGGCTGGGTCACATTGTAAGGCACCAGTTCCTTCTAGATCAACAAAGTTAAGCAGCAATGAGCCTGTTAAATACTTGGGTGACAATTTAAGCAACAGCAGGTACTGTAAGTAACTTGGTATCAAAAAGCTGTAAAACAAGACATCCAGCCAAGTTCTGTGAAAGCTCCTGATTATCGACAAGAAGGTTTCTGAGTTTAACAAGAAATATCTGAAGAAGACCAGTGGGGATATTGGCCGAAATGTTGTGTATATAACATAAAGATGAAGACAACTGTCTGAAAAATCTAATTAATTTAAATTTTAAAAAAATAAAAAAAAAAAAAATTAAAATAAAATAAAATTAAAAAAAATTAAAATCTGTTTTCAAATGCTTTAAAGTAATAAAGAATTCATCATTCGCATCTGATGAGTCAGGAGAGTTAGACACTTTGTCTAAGCTCCCTGAAATAGACTATAATGCTAAATCTCTGAGTCTTTTGTTATTTCTTTACTTATATATTTGCTCTGTGACTCTAACATTAAGAGCACACATTGAGCGCTCAAACCGTTTTTTTAAATAAAACTCTTGTGTCGTAAGGAAGATTTCTTCTCTGGACTTTTGGATTATATATATATATATATAGATAGATAGATATATAGATAAATAGATACAGATATATAGATATGATAGATCTCTGAATCATTAACCACTCCCAGTGGAAGAACATTCCATTGACATTCCAATGGAAAAGCTAAATTTTTCAATAAAAGGAGAAAAAAAATCTATCAAATACTATTGGAAATTCCATAGTTAATTATCTCCCCCTGCCGCTAGGGGGCGAATCGCCAACACCGTATGTTGGCGCCAATACCAAAAACTTCACTTATCACGGAGCACCCACGGAGGGTAGTCGTGTAAATTGCAGTCCCTACACTTCATTCATCACTTAGCCCCAAAACAAGGCTTACTTCTAAGGACCGTTGACCTGGACGGAGGCCTTTTTTTCACAGCACACTTTCAAAGGCACAAAGCACAGTATAGAAGTTTGGAAGACCATAGTCTCTTGAAAGAGCATTCATGTCATTAAAGAACATTAACAGGGCGAGAAGCTTTTAAAATAGCATCCCATTACTTATCACTGAACCGATATGAAGAAGAAGAGAAACGTCCGAAGAAACGTCCTATCACTTTCTACAAAGCAACAGAATACCCTGTTATCACACTATCCACGAACATTTAACTCAGATAAGTTGTAGCAAATACCAATAAATTTGCAACAAGTTCTTGTATTATTTGTCAATACATGTATTAAATTTCCTTTGTGTGTTTGCTTCTTTGTCCGACAGTTTGCCTAACAACTAAGAGAAATAAGAGCTCCTTGAATACTCTTAATACAGCATTTTAGAAACCTATAAAGGTAGTTGGATATTAAGTTTTGAAACCCTTATCCTAACAGGTAGTTGGATATTTGTGAAAATCCCATTCTGCACTCATGCACCTTCGATGCACAAATGTCTAGACCCAATATTGTGATGTTCTGTATTGGCGATTTGAAGGGCACAAGTCAGAGACAGGTTACAAGGACCAAAAGAAAACAAAACAAACAAAGTCTGATAATAGGACACTCATGGAAGAGAGAGAATATAACACTTTAGAAATCTATCTCAATGGCTGGCTACTGACTTCATTGTTGTAGATTCGGGGCTAATCTACTGCTACACGTTAACACCTCGAGGCCGGGATTGACTGCTCAAGACTTGGGCTTAGCTGAATTTATGTAAAATTCTACCTACACCCTCTATGGCCGGACCACCCAAATGCCGGCACTTAAATCCGACACCGACTTTTAGTCGGCATTATCCCTAAAATTAAAGCAATTAACTTCTTTTCGGACTTAGTGTCTTCAATATTAAACCATTAATTTCTTCAAAAGAAGATTTCCTCATAAAAATAGCCTTTTTGCTTTTAATACTAGATGATATTTTCCACTACCCCACTGTTCGGGTCAGGCACAAGCGAGACTCATGGGGTGGCGGTTGAAAAATTGCGTCGATCCCGTCGGCATTACCCCAAGGGGGGCGCTCAGGGCTGGGCATAAACGCGCCTGCCCTTTAAATCAAGGGGCAGGTGTTGCCTGGGGAGATGGCCCCTGAGATCGACGCTATTATTACAACATAACCGGTCCAGCGGCCGAAACTCACCGGGCCCGGTCGAAACGGGTAGGTAAGTATATAATACCTAGATGCCTAAAGATATTATCACTAGTGGCCAACTTCACTGTGGCCGTACAACTCTTAACCTTACGGCTAATCTTTTGTGTTTGTAAAAGGACAACACCACACCATCCACCTATGCCTGGGCTTTAACATATTCTATTTTTATTTATTTTTCCTGACTATGTTCTTCCTCAATCATAGTATCACATATTAATCAGTTGGTCAAGTCAAACATATTTTACGGCATTCAACAATGGTGGTCATTTAATGCTGGCAAAGTTTTGAAAGATTCATAGCAAGTTTAGAAGTGAATTTTTTTAAACTCAATTTTTTTTGTAACAAATTTTCTATTTAACTCATAGATGTGATCTAACAGGTACCACTACTTCGAGTCAGAGTGACCAGGGAGCAATGTCATAAAGGGGCGTGCCACATTCCCCAGACTGAAGAACCACACCATCAGTTAAAGTTTACGTCATACCCAGGACATGAAGACTCAGCAGCGCTTCTAGCACATATGATAAAAAGGGTTGGGGGGTTGCCATAAGGGCAAACTAGGGTCGGGAACTCATATAGGTGCTAGGGCTTGAATGAACAGCCAATTGATCAGAGAGGGCTACTCCAACTGCTTATCTAGCCTAAGTAAGGGCAAAGTAAAATGTTGCATGTCATGGACTGCTCAGCTACCAGGATTCCATTCTTAAGCATCACAGTCACCACCACGGCAACAGGTGGCCCTATAGATGGGAAGGTCTTACCGCTGCAGTCTGTGTATTCTAAAGCCCACATGTTCCTATGGCAAACCTTCGACCCTTCTATTATTTTATTTACCAGAAGGGAGTAACCTGAAGATTCTTAGTGTCCTGGTATTAAGCTAAACTCCATCTAGTGGTGAGGTTCTAATTCTTGGAACTCTGGAGACTGTGGAGTACTCCTTTATTGCATTACTCCCAGGTCCACTCTGACCAGAGTGGTAGTACCTTTTAGGTAGCATCTATCAGTTAAATAGATCCGATTGCTCCTGCACAACCAACAACCAACTAATAGACAATCAATAAATCCCTAGCACCAATATGATTGTCCAAACTTATTGCTCTTATGACAACCCCACCCTTCTATGATATATGTGCTAGAAGGCAGTGGTGAGATTCTTCAGTATCCTGTATATAATGTTAAATTGCATCTGGTGGTGAGGTTCCAATTCCAAACAGACTTAACAATAAATTACAATCCAAACACACAATACTACTGTTACCTTTTATGCTATGGCATTCACCTGGTATTAGCGACTCCACCCAATGAATTCACTGTGTTCCGAATGAATGCAGACAATACGCAACAATCCAACATGATTGAGTTTATCAGTGTCACCATTTGCAAGCCCTGGTGATATTTAATGTGTATAATATATTACTTTGTCGTTATTGTTTATTTTCAAAGTTTTCTGGACATACATTCACAACTGTCTTTATATATGCATAGAAAACCAAGCCCTGTGATTATTTAATGTGTATATATATTTTACTTTGTTGTTAATTGTTTTATTTTAGTTTCTCTGGACATACATACTCACAACTGCCTTTATATATGTATCAGATTTGTTGCGGGCATAAGGATGTCGACCCACAGACGTTTGAATAAGTGAAGACTGGAACAATGAAAGAGACAAGGCAGAAGAATTGGATGGCAGAAAGTAACCTGGTGGTCAATTTTATTATCCAAGAATTGACAAAAGTTAAATTGGCTAGTTGAGCGTTTGATGTCTGAGGTTGCTCACTCAACGTCGTCAGTCTTCGTCCGATCTGGATGATAGGTTGTCTGTTGTGATAAGCGGCTGAATCCAGAATCAGGATAGCATGCGTGCTATGGTCTTGGTTGACGTCGTAGTCGGTCAGTACGGCCTTGGTTGACGTTGTAGTCGTTGGTAACAGTCTCGATCACGTTGGAGTCACATTGTCGACTCCGCGACTTTTGGTCATTCAATCCTTTTTAACAAAAGTCCGCTCCACGACAGATTACTGATTGAGAATTAAAAGCTTGATTAAAAAAAAAATTACTTTCCATGTAAATTTTTATTAAAACTTGTGAGTCAGATGGTCCGAAGATCCTCTGGTATTATGACTTTCAGTCTAGAAATATAAATTGTGATAAGAATTTTCTTGATGATGAACCAAGCTGACCTGTAGGATTGAAGCAAACGCTTACACAGATTTTTTCAAATTTTTTAGGTTGGGTTGATTGGATTTAAGGCATGTCAAACCCCACTTGTGGGTTATTTAGTACACAGACATTTTGTTTTATCTATTTTCAAGTTTTTTTTTCTTTTTCAATCTTTTTTTCTTTTTCAATCTTTTTTTGTCTTTTTTAATCTTCTTTTTTTTTTTTTTTCAATCTTTTTTTAAAACTCACATCTTTTTAAACACCTTTTTTAAAAACGTCATTTTTTTTCTATTAACATAGACTGGGCAGTATATTTAGTTGATTTAAAGTGTTGACGTTTTGATATTGGTTTCAATTTTCTTCTAATCTATAGCAGTTCATCTGACTCAACCCCAAAAGCTTACAAAAAAAAACAGAAAAACAAAAGACAAAACAATAAAAGAAAAACAAGACCACCAAACCTTCATGTCACATATCAGTCTAATCTTCAATAAAAATAAGTAATCAAGTACAATTAACAAATCATGATAATCATACAATTTCAGTATTCAATGAGTCAATATCATTTGACATTATCACTCTGAATTTTAGAGATGAAGATTGAGATGTGTGCCTGCCTGCCTCTCTGCATCCAACTCCACCAGCAAATATTTCTATTATTCCTATATCAACAATCCCGAAGATGATCTAATTAATAGATCAAACACTGCAGCATGCCATAAAACTCCCCCATAACTCATTTAACTGTGTTTTTCTTCATTTTCTAATTATACTACATACGCGTCGGATTCAACTTCCTTTCTTTCATATATATAAGTATATATATATATATATACTATATATAATATATAAGTTGTTTCCTTTATAGTATCTTTGAAGCATTGTGTTATGTGTAATATAAAGATTTTGAAGGCTAATTTACGACTGCAATATGTGTTGAATTTAACTTTTTTTTCTACAAAACTAAATATTTTGGGAAGTAAAATTCTATCATTCAGAGTTTATTGAAAGTATAAGGTGTTTTTATAGTACTTATCCACGGCGATGATTATAAATCATCTGTTTGTTTAAGAAGTTGCAGGACAGCCTGTATATTTGAAAAAATTTTTCGATGTGATGTTAAATGGCTAATTGCCTGATTTCCGCCTGTATCGGCTCGTTGCTCGACACGTGGAATTTTGAAATTGCTTTTAATTTTTTACGTAAATATAAGCTCTCAGCATAGTGAGAATAAAGTTTGTTTCTTTATAGTAATCTTAAGCATTGGTGATGTATGTTGTAATATAGAGAGTTTTGAAGGCAATTTTACAATGGCAAACAAAATAAATTCAACACATTATTGCATTGTAAATTGCCTTCAAAATCTGTCTATTACTTAACATACACACAATGCTTCAAAATACTATAAAGAAAACAACTTATTTTAGTTTATTTATATGAAAATCAGTAAGAAAATGCAATGGACACAACCCTGGGATAATGCCAAAGTTTTTATTGGGGAACGGGGTAAGCAAATACGTCATATCATCTATATCTTATTAGATGATGAGGCTTGAATAATTTATATTATGTTGGATTATTCGGCACTATTGTCCTCATCTTTATATTATCTACACACGAATGTTTCAGCTGATGTTCCATACGGCCATTCTTCACGTATTTGTTGTTACTCAGACCTTCTCAAACCTCAGGAATCCCCTCCTCAATTGGAATTACCCAGTGTAACTCAGGACCTTCATTTTCTAATTTGTAGCCTGAAAGTCAGGTATTTGTCCATCTTTTCGTTTTCTTCCAACTCTACTGTATTCTGCCTGGAACTGAAAAGTCACAGTTGGCAATTCTCTGTTGTTTTGTTAATCAACACTAGGTCTGGTTTTCCCTGGCGTGTTGGGGTGAACTGCATGTTATCTCGAAATTATTATTATTTATTATTATTATTATTTATCCTTGGCGATTGTACAATCAGCTAGTTGATATCCTTCACTGATTGGAGCCACAAAGTCTCCTCAGGTCTGCCAAGTCTCTTCTGACGTATTCTAGCAGATTTCAACAATGCTTTTGTCTGGATGTCCAAATTCCTGTCACTGACTCTCCGGTCCCTCTAGTCTCTGGTCTAGCTTTTGGACGATTTCCAGGGCAACACACTACAATTGTTATCACTGTACCCGTATATTAACATAGTTTTTTAAAAAAATTATAACTAACAGGTTTAGATATTTGATCTTCTTTTTATTTTTTCATACTTCACTCTGTGATCTGCTGGAGGCTCAAATCTACAGTGACTGTGTGTCCCTCCAGTGAAGTTCTTATAGTTGGTATATGTGTATATTAAATGTCCTATGTATATTCTAAACATGATTTATTTCCGTCTTTTCTTTCCGTTTATTCAGTGTAGTTAGCAATGCATCATACATATACTGATATTCGGATGTGAGTTGCTACAGATATACATATCCTACTAGCAAAACTGAACTGCATTTAATGATGAAGTTTCCAATTCTGCGGAGCTTTGTTGCCAGGTCATATCTGACGAGAGTCGGAATACCTTTAGCGGTCCCTTCTATGGGTTAAATAAGTCAAAGAAATGATTTTTAAAATGTCTTAGAGATTGAGTTTAAAGATACTGCACAAGACGTCTTTGGTATAAATAACCCACGTTGACTGCGTAAAAATCCTCCAACCAAATCAAATACTCGTAATGTTTTCCGATAGATTCGCATAATTCAATACCTTACTTTGATAGTTACACACAAGCGGTTTTGAAACCTGAATCATCCCAAGACCATTGTTACGCTGTCCACAGCTAATCTTGAGCGTTGTCCAATTCTGGTCCATTAAAGGTATTGATTGGGAAACAGAAGCTTCTGATTCTCTGAGCGTGGAAACTCACAACTAAACCCCATGTATCAATGCCACTGGCTAGACTTCTGATTTTGTAACTGATGAATGATAACCGTTTAAGCATTGTTAATTATTCTATCATACTGGCACCCATGACGAGGGATTGAACCTGTTTATTTGTTAATATATTTATCATTGAATTTATTTGATATTAGAAGCAGCTACCCAGCATTGCAGGTAGAGGGATGGTGGTTACAAAAAAAACTGTTTTACATTTGAAAAAGATTGACCAAAGCTGGCATTCTAAATAGAATTTCAATGCTATTTCTGTGTATATATTTTTTTTTTTTTATATATATCTTTGAATATAACATAATCTTCATAATTTTTGCACATAAGCACAGAAATGGTGATATTATGTGCATTATATTTAACTTGTTGTGTTAATTTGTTTTGTTTTTTATGTTTCATCCGAGACACTAATATCATTAAATGGTAATTTATAGAAGTGCCGTCCCAGTTCCTGCTCAGAAAGTACCCGGATGCTATTAAAATAACATCCCCGCTATTGTCGTTCGGTGGGTTACTTGAAAGAAAACAACCAACGTAGGGTGTTAAATGTATTCTGGGCGGGGGGGAAGCTTCACTTGTTTTTTGTTGTAATTCTTATTTATCTTTATCTAATTGTTTAGAAATTATTGTATAGAAATTTGTCGTAATTCTTGGTTTTATGTTATAGAAATTTATGTATTCTTGTTTAGATATGAAGAAGGAGTATTATCTATCTTATATCTATCTCCTCATTTGTTCATTTTTTATCTTTGTTTAATATATATTATCACCCATCTCCATTTGTTCATATCAAAAAGAGAAGCCTGCCTTAAAATACATTTAACCTAAGTTGGTTGTTTTCCTTTCAAGTAACATCACGATACGAATAGCGGGGAGTTGTTTTAGTAGTCACCGGGTAGCAATTTCTGAGGCAGGAGACGGGGACGACTTCCTCATAAATTACGCATTATTTTGTGGACATGAAATTTGTTTGCTTCTTTTATTCTTACTTATTAAATTGTTGTTGTATACATAATAAATGAAATTTATGTGTAAGTGCTCAGGTGCTCACAACTCATCAAGTCACCATGAATACTGCATACATACATAATACACACCAACTGCCTTTATATACATTTAGCAAATATATGCAGGGTGCAAGTATTTAAGCTTTTAATGTAATTAAAATATTGTATTAATTAGAAAGCTATGAACTAAATAAGAAATACAGATAAAAGATTTGAAAAGGGGAGTATATAAAGATTTGAAGACAGGAGTGGAGTATAATAAGAATTTGAACAGAGGGAGTATAATAAAAAATGGGAACAACTGAACTTATTTTCATCACTCTGTCACACAACTGCCTTTTATATACATATATGTAGTGTCAGGTGCTCCACAACTATCAAGTCATCAAGACATACAATCCATACATCATATACAATGCCTTTATATACACTATATGTACAGTGCTCAGGTGTCCATAACTATCAAAGTATCAAAGACTACATAATACATAATATATACAATACATACACAAATGCCTATATACATATAATGTAAGTGCTCAGGTGCTACACACTCATCAAAGTCATCAAGACATACATAGCATACATACATACATAATACACACCAACTGCCCTTTATATCATATATGTAAGTGGCTCAGGTGCTCCAAATCATCAAAGTCATCAGACATACATCCATACATACATACATACACACCACTGCCTTTAATACATATATGTAAGTGCTCAGGTGTCCACAACTATCAAAGTCGTTTTTCAGATACTACAATACATACATAATAACAAACTGGCCTTCTATATACATTATATGTAAGTGCTCCGGTGCTCACAGGATATAAAAGTGCATCAAGACTAACATACCTACATACTACATACATCCACCATGCCCTTTAATTATACATATATGTACAGTGCTCGGTGCTCCAAAACATGCATCAAAGTCATCAAGACTACATACATAATACATGCATAAACAGTTATACCAACTTGCTTTATTAATATATGTACAGTGCTCAGAGGCTCCACAAATATCAAGTCATCAAGACATACATACATACATACACAACACTGCCTTTATATACATTATAGTTAAGTGGCTCAGGTGCTACCAATCTCAAGAGTCTCAAGACTTTTACATAATACTAATACATACAACAACTGCGCCTTTTATAGCATATATGTAAGTGCTTTCAGGTGTCCAAACTCATCAAAGTATCAAGACTAGCATACATCATACATAAATACAAAGATTGTTGTGCAACTGCCTTTATATACATATATGTAAGTGCTCAGTGCTCACAATCATAAAGTATAAGACATACTTACATCAGACATACATACACACAACTGCCTTTATATACATATATGTAAGTGCTCGGTGATCCACAAGCTCATAACAGCATCAGACATACATACATACATACATAATACTAACACCAGATGCTTTATATCATATATTACAGTGTCAGGGTGCTGCACAATGATCAAAGTCATCAAGACATACATACATACGATAACATCAGTAACACCAACTGCCTATTTATATACATAGTTGTACGTGCTCAGGTGCTCCACAACTCATCAAAGTGATCACGAATCTACATACATTACATAATACACTACCAACTGGCGCTTTTATACATATATGTAAGTGCTCAGGTGCTCCACAACTCATCAAAGTCATCAAGACATACATACTATACATAACACAACTGCCTTTATATACATAGTATGTAAGTGCTCAGGTGCTCACAACTAAATCAGATAGTATGCAAGAATCATACATATACATACATACATAGACACAAACGCAACTGCCCATTTATATCTATATGAGGTGATCAGTGCTCAGTGNCAAGAACTTATACCTTGGAGAGATGCGTCAGAGTACTGAAATTAGCATATATAACACCCCCACAGTCCAATAAGGCATGTGGGAGGATCAAACCTATCAATAAAATGAAATTAGACAAATGTTTTTAAAACCTCCCCCTACACTCACCCCTGTTGAAAGCTCTTCTGAAGACGTGACTTATCGAGAAGGATCTCAGATGGATTTACTTACAGGAACTTCTAATCATGTCTTTACCGTCCACAGAACCTTTATCCTACTTATGCATCCTACGAGTTTTTGGGAATCATATCAAACTTGTTCCCCGCGAAAATTCCTACTACCATAAAACAAAACTGAACCAGCTCATTTCTATTCCGTGGTTTTGCAATAAATGTTTTAAATACGTTTGTAATAAATGTATTTAGATTGCAAAAAAATATATCGAAATATATAGTATAAATAAAGCTGGGGTATCACGAAAACATTTATTTGCGAGGCAAAAACACGACATAAAAAATGAAGTTCAGTTTTTTAGGGTAGAAATTTACGAGGCACAAGTTTCACCATGATTACCAATACTCTAAGTTGATCGATTTTTTTTTTAAAATCCTGTCAAAAACAACATCTAAAACGGACGAGAAAAGTTCGAGTCGACGAGAGAAAACGACCATATGACCTTAAGGCACCAAGACGATTTTGTCTCTCCTCCTTTTTCCACCTGCTGATCTCTCGAGAACATGCGTGGGACCTTTATTCCTCAATTCACCCGTCAAACATCCGGTTGTCTTGGTCAAGGGAGTTTTGAGGGTTTTCAAGGAGGTTAATGGGTTTGTTAAGGGGTGGTTTTTATAATTTTAACAAACAAAACAACAACTCTAAATCGTCTTAGTAAACCATTACGGCGGGATTTTGGACTGAGTTGGTGATAAATACAAGGAAAAAAATGTGCCCACCTAACTGCACAACAGCCCCATCGAATCGAAAAGGGGTATGCCTATAAGGATTCAATTGTTGTGCGTAGGGTCTTTAGAATAATATGAGGGTTTTCAAAATAAAGACAAAATAACCCATCACGACGGGTAAACAACATCAATAAGACCAAAAAAATAAAAATAAACATTATATAATCAAAAAGAAGTTAGAAATTACAGCAAAAGAAAAAGAGAGATTTGTCGATTAACCTGAACCAAATATATATGTTTGATTCATGATTTAAGAATTTGGGGGTTTGTAACCGTTCCTTATCTACGAATAACGAGGAACTGACCCCATTTGCCATTCAGCCGTCAAGTGGCACAAAATGTTGATACACTATTAAATATAAGTACGTCTCACTATGTGCTATTTCTTACGGGGTGTCAGTATAGTCAGCCACGTCAGTCGGCCGCATATTCACCATTTTGGTCACATGAGGTGACATTATAGGATAAAACGAAAGCGATAAACACAGTAATAGCATTAATATAGTTGGCCGGTTAAAATACCGATGAGAAATAACGTAACGGGGTGAAATTGCCCGTAATTTCATAACCGTAAGTAAATAGTAATTTAAATAATTTTATAAACATTAGACGTAATCAATGATATCTCGCGTAGAAAGAAATCATACTGTTAAGATATAAAAATAATATTTATCTAGAAGAAATATAGTTAATTTTTTTTGCAGACTAGTTTACATATTACTGTTTGTTTATTTCACAGGAAAAAATTCATCAAATCCTCCACAAATAAAAATATCATATAATCTGACCACACCATCGGGTAATATCCATCCATCTGAATTAGTTTAAGACTTAATAATTAGATGGTATAGGATAAAAGAGTAAATTTCTTAACTCATCATTCAGACCTAAAATGGGTTCCTGTTGTTTATGAAATTCTTTGTGGCAAAGGCTTGAACTTATGGTAACAGGGAACAACAGACACTTTTTAAAAATAAGAACGATGAATAACGAATGTGTTTCATTCATAACAAATAAAACGAAGGAATTACGTCTTTTATTGATTTAATGTGCAATATGTCTGCTAATGACTTTAACCTAAAATCTATAATTACTAATAATTATTTTTTTGTTGTTCTTATTACTAACTTATCTTAGTATAATCTTAATGGCTGGACGTGTGGATGAAGCTTCACCATGTGAAGGGCATCCAGTTCCTTCTAGATCCCAACAAAGTTGAGCGCATGAGCCTGTTTCTCTTTGAAGGTGATAAATCTTGTTAGGCATGCAACCAGCAGGTTATCTTGGTAGTACTGGGTTATCAGGAGGTCTAGATAGATAGGGAAGATCGGGGTGTAAGACTAGGCGCGTTCTTCCGCATGTTTTGAGTTTGAAAAAATAAGAAATACTCCATGCATTGTGTCATTTATCCAGTTTTTTTTAAAGTTAACACCTCCCAGGCCGAGAAAAAAACCTTATTTTTCTTATTATATTTACATTTTTTCTCCCAAGTTCGTGAAAAGCTCCTGAATATTCGACAAGCAACAGTCAAGAGATCTGTTTCTGGAAGCTGGATGACATTCTTCTAACTTCTCAGTTCACTCACTCGCCTCTTGCGCAGTTAAACGTTCCAAAACTGACCCCAGCCCTCTCAACTCTCACTCTTAAGAAACAATACCTTCCTCTGCCAAAGAACGACGTTCAGTGGGTTTGATATTTGGCCGAAATGTGTTATATAACATAAAAGAATGAAGACAACTGTCTGGAAACAATATCCTATTAATTCGCTACTTAACAAATTTAAACATTAAAAAATCCTCATCGAGCCAATAAGAAAAAACGCAACAATTATTCTATTGTTATAAAATTTAAACCTTGACTCATATACCATAAAAACTATCACCCAATTGCTTAAAACAAATAACAATCCCATTAAACAAATTATATCTTGTTCCCTTTGCTTTTAATACATTTATTCTTCGTTCCTTTAAGTCCGCAATAGTATCCACTCTATTAAGTTCACAATGGTATAGATTTTTTGTTTTTTCACACCATTGCTGTGGTGCGGAAATCAAATTTAGATTTATGAGTATTTTCAGCTGATGAAGCATTTGCCGACCGCGGTTCCGTGCCGTCCCTGTGACTCTTAAAAAGTTATGAAGAACTCAATGAAAGCCACATTTATTATTACAAGTGTTAAAGAGGTTTAGTTGAAAGCGTTGGAAGACGCGAAGAGTTCTATATATCATATCAGCTAGGCAAAGTAACTTGTGTAGATCTTTGATGTGATGTTTAATCAGCCGGGAGACAGATATTAAAGACGCACTATTTTGGTCAGTTATTGTCACAGGGCGTTCTTTCGAAGTCCTCATTTTTGAATAGCAAAGTGGTTCGTTTCGAGAGACCATTACTGTTGTCTGTTAAGGGTGATTAGAAGGAGTCGCAGTCTTCGTTTCTTAACTTATATAAGAGGCACTAGGGCAAGAAATACAAGTGATCTCTTACTTCTTGAGCTATTTGGCCTATAATTCAAAACGGTTGTAAAGTTGCTATCTGAGGGTTGATACAAGTATCTAACTCGATACCCCTATTCTAGGGGATTCATTATTATGACTTACTTTCGTGAGCGTACTAACATTTCATGACACGAACTGGTAAACGATTAAAGGATTAAAATACACGTGGAAACCTTCTAACCAATTACGACAGGATAGAGACTTATAACGCTTACCAAAAGGATCAAAACGATTCCATACACTAACGATTTCTTTAATGCCCTTTTTCGACTGGCCAGGAAGGTCACAATTAAAAACATTTACAAGGTTTGGCTTTACCCAGTGGCCGCTGTGTCTGCGGCTTGCCTTTTTAAATGGACGACATTCGGTCAGCGTCCAATTATTGAATATGGCTCATTTGTTGCTTAACTTCCGAGCTGATCATCAAACGGTGCCAGCAAAATGATGTTTTTCAAAGCTATGGGCTTTTTGACGAATTAGACATAACTAAAGACGCACAAGTAATATCGTAAAAGAGAAAGAAATCGTGAATATTGCTGCAAATTCGATATTTTTTATAGGATTGTTGTAAAGATATATGTCTCTGGTTTAAAAGAAAAGGAAAGTTATGTCTTTTCATCTGCTTCCCATCAAGATGTCTGCAAGCAGAGACCTTGTGTACTAAAGATGGCAATTGTGACTAGCAATTACGACAGTAGACACTGTGGAAAGGCTTGTTGCACAGAAGTATCAGCTATAGATGTAGCACCTGGTAGCGATCTTACCTCAGTCATAAACAAAGGAACAAAAAAGGAAGTGAAGATGAGGAGGGGAGTAAAAGCATAGCTATAGACTAGAAGACAAAGGATGATGACCTAATAAAGAAGAGAAACAAACAGCATACCGATACTGCATCAAATCTACATGCAACCAACAAGCAATTAAAGAACATCCACCTTTTGTTGCAGCCACATGGCATCTAGAGCTTCCATTCGAGATCGTCTGTTCAGCCAATCGACGTAGCTGTGAGTGACAGAGAAGAAGAAAAAACTTATGTCATCATCGTCCAAATAGACGGGAAGGTTGCCAAACACAGTTGTTTCGAAAATATGTATGAATTCACATAATGCTTGCAGCAATTAGATGACATTACAACTTATGGATATAAGTCCTAAATTTTATCTTTTTCAATAAAAGGAGAAAAAATCTACTATCAATACTATTTTAAGTTTATGGAATATTCCCATAGTTTTAATTATAGCGATTTCTTTTGACTATGAATACCGAACCTCTTAGGAAATATAGAATATGACAAAACGTACCCTGTTCCCGCCGCTAGGGCGGAGGGCGCGAATCGCCAACAGCAACATCATGTAGTTGGTCGCCAGGGATTGGACCAAAAACTTTCCGTTATACACGGAGCACCCACCGGGAGGGTAGTCGTGTAAAATTGGCAGTCCCCAATACACTTTAACATTCACTCACCACTAGCCCCAAACAACGGCCTTACTTTCTAAGAACCGTGTGACCCTGGAAGCGGAGAGCCTTTTTTTTTCGACCCATTAGCTAAACAACAGTATTCCAACAGGCCACAAAAGGACAGTAGCACCAGTTATTAATAAGATAGAGTTGACACAGCATTCGCAAAAGTCTAGGACTGAAAAGAGCCACCATTTCAACTGTCAATTTAAAGAACTTATCTTTAACCAGGGCGAGAAGCTTTTTTAAAATAAGCATTCACGGCCAATTACTTTCACTGAACACCCGATTTATAGAAGAACGGAGAAACGTCTCAAGAACGTCCCTAGGTCAACATGTTCCTACAAAGCAACAGAATCAACCCCTGTCTATTTATTTCGACACTCTCCATCGGGATTAACAAAACATGAAGTTAACCTGATTGTTTCGGATGGTTTAAGACAGATAGTGTAGTCTTGTAGCAAATAACCGAATAAATTTGCAGAACAAGTTCTTGGTATTATTACTGGTCGCAATGTCAATACATGGCTATGTAGTGTTCGGCGTGTTGTGTATTTTGTAGTGCTGTTTGTGAGGCTTATCTAGGGAATGTCCTTTGATTTAGATTTCAGTTGTAGGCACTACAGAACAAATGAATCATGAGAGAGATAAAATAAAGGAGCATCACTCTAACTCCGAATACTCTTAATACAAGCATTTTAGACGACAACGCGTATAAAGGTAGGGCTAGTTGGAGCAGTATTAAGGGTTTGAAAGACCTGCCTTAGGGTTACTAGACCACAGCAGGCTAGTTGGATGAGTTATGTGGTGAAAAAAAGAAGCGTCCGATCTGCGACCTCGCTAGGAGATAGATGGCACGTACGTTGCGATGCAGGCATACTGTCTAGGGACTGACCGCAATATGTGATGTTCTGTGACTATTGCGCCGACTTATGGAAGGGCACACAAACCAAGTCCAGAAGACCACGGTTCAATTCATTGACGTGTAAGAATGAAGACCAAAGAAAACAAGAACAGACACGAAAGGGTGCTGATAATAGGAACACTCATGGGAAGAGAGGAGAAATAACACTTTAGAAATCTAATTCAAGCTGGGGAGGTGGCGCTGTTGGAGGACCATTCACTTGTTGTAGATTTTGTTATCGGGGCTAATTCTAAAACCTGGCTGTGAGATTTGACCGGTCAGCGGCCAGCGCGACGAGGGCCGGTTAAGATTCAGCGGCGTTGGGTACGGGGTAACACGTCGAGGCGCGCGGGGATTGGACTGCCTCAAAGACTTGGGGCCCCCCTTTTTAAGCTGAATTTAGGTGTGAAAAATCGTCCCTATCCACCTCTATGGCCGGAACACCCAAATGGCGCGGCATAAAAATCCGACAAGTGTTGCCCGGATGACTTTTTTAGTCGGCATTATCCCTAAAATTAAAGCAATTAAATCTCTTTTCGGACTTAGTGTCTTCAATACTTCAACCATTAATTTCTTCAAAAGAGATTTCCTCATAAAAATAGCCTTTTTGCTTTTAATACCTAGATGATATTTTCCACATACCCCACTTGTACGGGTCAGGCACAAGCCGAGACTCATGGGGTGGCGGGTGAAAAATTGCGTCGATCCCGTCGGCATTACCCCTCAAAGGGGGCGCCTCAGGCGCTGGGCAATAAACCCAGCCCTGCCCCTTTAAATCAAGGGGGCAGGTGTTGCCTGGGGAGATGGCCCCCTGGATCGACGCTATTATTACAACATAACCGGTCCAGCGGCCGAAACTCACCGGGCCCCCGGTCGAAACCGGGTAGGTAAGTATATAATACCTAGATGCCTAAAGATATTATCACTAAGTGGCCCAACTTCACTGTGGCCGTACAACTCTTAAACCTTACGGCCTAATCTTTTGTGTTTGTAAAAAGGACAACCACCCACCCATCCACCTATGCCTGGGCTTTAACATATTCTATTTTTTATTTATTTTTCCTGACTATGTTCTTCCTCAATCATAGTATCACATATTAATCAGTTGGTCAAGTCAAACCATATTTTACGGCATATCAACAATGGTGGGTCATTTAATGCTGGCAAAGTTTTGAAAGATTCATAGCAATAGTTTAGAAGTGAATTTTTTTAAACTCAATTTATTTTTGTAAACAAATTTTCTATTTAACTCATAGATGTGATCCTAACAGGTACCACTACTTCGAGTCAGAGTGAACCAGGGAGCAATGGTCATAAAGGGGCGTGCCACATTCCCCAGACCTGAAGAACCACACCATCAGTTAAAGTTTAACGTCATACCCAGGACATGAAGACCCTCAGCCACCGCCTTCTAGCACATATGATAAAAAGGGTTGGGGGGGTTGCCATAAGGGCAATAGGGTCGGGACAATCATATAGGTGCTAGGGCTTGACATGACCAGCCAATTGATCAGAGAGGGCTACTCCAACTGCTTATCTAGCCTAAGTAAGGGCCAAAGTAAAATGTTGCATGTCATGGACTGCTCAGCTACCAGGATTCCATTCTTAAGCATCACAGGTCACCACCCACGGCCAACAGGTGGCCCTATAGATGGGAAGGTCTTACCCCGCTGCAGTCTGTGTATTCTAAAGCCCCACATGTTCCTATGGCAAACCTTCGACCCTTCTATTATTTATTTACCAGAAGGGAGTAACTGAAGATTCTTAGTGTCCTGGGTATTAAGCTAAACTCCATCTAGTGGTGAGGTTCTAATTCTGGAACTCTGGAGACTGTGGAGTACTCCTTTATTGCCATTACTCCCAGGTCCACTCTGACCCAGAGTGGTAGTACCTTTTAGGGTAGCATCTATCAGTTAAATAGATCCGATTGCTCCTGCACAACCAACCAACCAACATAATAGACAATCAATAAATCCCTAGCACCAATATGATTGTCCAAACCTTATTGCTCTTATGACAACCCCACCCTTCTATGATATATGTGCTAGAAGGCAGTGGCTGAGATTCTTAGTATCCTGTATATAATGTTAAATTGCATCTGGTGGTGAGGTTCCAATTCCAAACAGACTTAACAATAAATTAAACAATCCAAAACACACAATACTACTGTTACTGTTACTGCTATGGCATTCACCCTGGGTCAGTTGAGCCGACTCCACCCAATGAATTCACTGTGTTCCCGAATGAATGCAGACCATACGCAACAATCCAACATGATTGAGTTTATCAGTGTCAGCCATTTGCAAGCCCTGGTGATATTTAATGTGTATATATATTTACTTTGTCGTTAATTGTTTTATTTTCAAAGTTTCCTCTGGACATACATACTCACAACTGTCTTTTATATATGCATAGAAAACCAAGCCCTGGTGATATTTAATGTGTATATATATTTACTTTGTTGTTAATTGTTTTATTTTCGAAGTTTCCTCTGGACATACATACTCACAACTGCCCTTTATATATGTATAGATTTGTTGCGGGCCGATAAGGATGTCGACCCCACAGACGTTTGAATAAGTGAAAACGACTGGAGACAATGAAAGAGACAAAGGCAGAAGAATTGGATGGCAGAAAGTAACCTGGTGGTCAATTTTATTATCAAGAATTGACAAAAGTAAATTGGCTAGTTGAGCGTTTGATGTCTGAGGTTGGTCACTCAACGTTCGGTCAGTCTTTCATCGATCTGGATGGATAGGTTGTCTGTTGTTGGATAAGCGGCTGGAATCCAGAATCAGGATAGCAGTGCGTCTATGGTCTTGGTTGACGTCGTAGTCGGTCAGTAACGGCCTTGGTTGACGTTGTAGTCGGTTGGTAACAGTCTCGGATCACGTTGGAGTCACCACTTGTCGACTCCGCGGACTTTTGTGTCATTCAATTCCTTTTTAACAAAAGTCGGCTCCACGACAGATTTACTGATTGAGAATTAAAAAGCTGATTAAAAAAAAATTACTTCCACATGTGAAATTATTTATTAAAAACTTGTGAGTCAGATGGTCACATGAAGCCAATCCTCTGGTATTCATATGACTTTCAGTCTAGAAATATAAATTGTCATGAAATAAATATTCTTTGATGATGACCTAAGCTGAACCCTGGTAGGATTAACAAACTTACTAACAGATTTTTTACAACATTTTTATGGTTGGTTGATTGGATTTTAAGGCATGTCAAACCTTGTTGGGTTATTTTATACCGAAGACATTTTGTTTTATCTATTCTTCAATTTTTTTTCTTTTTCAATCTTTTTTTTTCTTTTTCAATCTTTTTTTTTCTTTTTCAATCTTTTTTTTTTTTTTCAATCTTTTTTTAAAACTCAAATCTTTTTAAACACACTTTTTTAAAAACTCATTTTTTTTCTATGTAACCCATAGACTGGGAATATCATCTTAGTTGATTTTAAAAGTGTTGACGTTTGAATGGTTTCAATTCTTCTTCTAATCATCAGTTCATTGAGTCTCTAACCAAAAAGCTACAAAAAAAAACAAAAAAAAACAAAACAAAAAAAAAACAATACCACCAAACCCTTCATTCATCAATCAGTCTAATCTCAATAAAAAATAAGTATCAAAATACAATTAACAATCATTCTATAATCATACAATTTCAGTATAAAATGATCAATAGTATTTGACATTATCTCTCTGAATTTTAGAGATGAATGTATTGGATGTGTGCCTGCTGCATCTCTGCATCCAACTCCACCACAAATATTTCTTATTACCTTCCATATACCAACAAATGCCCTGAAGATGATCTAATTAATAGATCGAAACACTGCAGCATCGGCCAATAAACTCACCCCATAACTCATTTAAACCTGTGTTTTTTCATTCTTTCTTAATATACTACATACCGTCGGATTCACTTCCTTTTCTTCATATATATATATATATATATATATATATATATATATATATATAAAGTTTGTTTCTTTATAGTATCTTTGAAGCATTGTGTGTATGTGTAATATAAAGATTTTGAAGGCAATTTACAATGCAATATGTGTTGAATTTAACTTTTTTTTCAAAACTAAATATTTTCGGAAGTAAAATTCTATCTTCAGAGTTATTGAAAGTACTAGGTGTTTTTTTATAGTACTTATCCCACGGCGATATTATAATCATCTGTTGTTTAAGAAGTTGAGGAACGCCGTATATTTGAAAAAATTTTTCTGTGATGTTAAATCGGCTAATTCCGTGATGTTAAATCGGCTCGGCTGCTCCCGCACGTGGAAATTGTTTGAAATTCTTTTAATTTTTACTATAAATATAAGCCTTGCTCAGCATAGTGAAATAAAGTTTGTTTCTTTATAGTATCTTTGAAGCATTGTGTGTATGTGTAATATAGAGATTTTGAAGGCAATTTACAATGCAATAAATAAATTCAACACATATTGCATTGTAAATTGCCTTCAAAATCTTTATATTACACATACACACAATGCTTCAAAGATACTATAAAGAAACAAACTTTATTTTAGTTTATTTATATGAAAATCAGTACAGAAAATGCAAATGGACACACACCTGGGTATAATGCCCAAAGTTTTTATTTTGTGGGAAACGGGGTACAAAACTGGTCATACTTCTATATCTTTTAGAGATGAGGCTTGATAATTTATATTATTTGGATTATTCGGACTATTGTCCTCATCTTTATTATTATCTACACAATGTTTCAGCTGATGTTCCATACGGCCTTCTTCAGGTATTTGTTGTTAGACTCAGGAACCTTCTCAAACTCAGGAATCCCCCTCCTCAAACTTGGAACTTACTCGTTGAACTCAGGAGCCTTCATTTCCTAATTTGTAGCCTGGAAAGGTCCAGGTATTTGTCCATCTTTTCGTTTTCTTCCAACTTCACCCTGTGATCTGCTGGAACTGAAAAGTCCACCAGTTGGCACGTTCTCTTTTTTTTGTTAATCAACACTAGGTCTGGTTTCCTGGCTGGGTTGGGGTGAACCATGTTTATCTCGAAATTATTATTATTATTATTATTATTATTATTATCCTTGCGAGTTATTTACATCAGCGTAAGTTGATAGTCCTTCACTGGAGGGACCACAAGTCTCCTCAGGTCTCCAAGTCTCTTCTGAGTATTCTAGCAGATTTCAACAATGCTGTTGTCTGGATGGTCTCAATTCTTACTCCGACTTCCGGTCCCTCTAGTCTCCTGTCTAAGCTTTTGGGGACATTTCCAAGTGCACCCACTACAATTGTTATCACTGTTACCCGTATATTACATAGTTTTTAAAAATTCTATAACAAGGTTTAGATATTTGTCTATCTTTTTATTTTCTTTCATATTCACTCTGTGATCTGCTGGAGCTGCAAAATCTACCAGTTGACTTGTGGTCCCTCCAGTGAAGTTCTTATAAGTTGGTATATGTGTATATTAAATGTCCTATGTATATCTAAATGATTTTATTCCGTCTTTTCTTTTCCGTTTATTCAGTGTTAGTGTAGCAATGCATATACACTATACTAGTATTGGACCTTGGTGAGTTGGGACATGACTAAATATCCTACCTAGCAAAATACTGGTAACTGCATTTAATGATGAGTTTCCAATTCTGGAGCTTTGTTGCCAGGTCCACTCTGACCGAGAGTGGCAATACCTGTTAGGGTCCCGTCTATGGGTTAAATAGATCAAAGAAATGAGTTTTAAAAATGTCTTAAGAATTGAGTTTAAAGAATACCCCACAAGACGTCTTTGGTATAAAATAACCCAACGTTTGACATGCCGTAAAATCCTACCAACCAATCAAATACTGGTAATGTTCCGATGATTCGATAATTCAATACTTACTTTGATAGTTACACACAAGGCGGTTTAAACCTGGAACACTCCAAGAACCATTGTTACGCTGTCCACAGCAATCTTTGAGGCTTGTCCAATTCTGGTCCATTACAGGTATTTGATTGGAAACAAAACTTCTGATTTTCTGGCGTGGAAAACTCACAACTGAACCCCATGTATTCAATCCACTGGGCTAGACTGTTCTAATTTTGTTAACCATGACTGGATACAAGTGTTAAGCTGTGTTAATTATTCTATATTACTGTCACCCTTGACCAGGATTGAACCTGTTTATTGTTAATATATATTATCATTTGATATTTATTTGATATTAGAAGCAGCTACCCAGCATTGCCAGGGTAGAGGTGGGGTAAAAAAAAAACTTGTTTACTTTTGAGATTTACAAAAGCTGGGCATTTTTAAATAGAATTTCAATGCTATTTCTGTGTATATATTTTTTTTTTTTTATATATATCTTTGAATATAAATCAAATCTTCATAATTTTTGCACAAGAAGCAAGAAATGGTGATATTTAATGTGCATATATATTTACTTTGTTGTTAATTGTTTTGTTTTTTTAGTTTCATCCAGACACTAATACATTAAATGGTAATTTATGAGGAAGTGCGTCCCAGTCTCCTGCCTCAGAAATTGCTACCCGGTGACTATTAAAATAACATCCCCAGCTATGTCGTCTCGGTGGTGTTACTTGAAAGAAAACAACCAACTTAGGGTGTTAAATGTATTTTGGGGGGGGGGGAAGCTTCACTTTTTTTGTTGTAATTCTTATTTATTTATCGTAATTTGTTTAGAAATTTATTTATAGAAATTTGTCGTAATTCTTGTTTATTTATAGAAATTTATCGTAATTCTTGTTTAGATATGAAGATGGATATCTATCTATCTATCTATCTATCTACCTCAATTTGTTCATTTTTTACTTTGTTTATATATATCTATCCACCCATCTCCATTTGTTCATATCAAAAAAGAGAAGCCCCTCCTCTAAAATACATTTAACACCCTAAGTTGGTTGTTTTCTTTCAAGTAACATCACCGATACGACATAGCTGGGGACGTTGTTTTAGTAGTCACCGGGTAGCAATTTCTGAGGCAGGAGACCGGGACGCACTTCCTCATAAATTACCCATTATTTTGTGACATGAAACTTTGTTTTGCTTTCTTTTATTCTACTTATTATAATTGTTTGTTGTATAATAATAATGAAATTTATTGTGTACAGTGCTCAGGTGCTCCACAACTCATCAAAGTCACCATGACATACATGCATACATACATACATACACACCAACTGCCCTTTATATACATTAGCAAATATATGCACCGGGTGCAAGTATTTAAGTTTTAATGTAATAAAATATTGTATTAAATTAGAAAGGCTAATGAAACTAAATAAGAATACAGATAAAAAGATTTGAAACAGAGGGAGTATAATAAAAGATTTGAAACAGAGGGAGTATAATAAAAGATTTGAAACAGAGGGAGTATAATAAAAAATGGAACAACTGAAACTTACTTTTCCATCACTCTCGTCACACCAACTGCCCTTTATATACATATATGTACAGTGCTCAGGTGCTCCACAACTCATCAAAGTCATCAAGACATACATACATACATCATACACACCAACTGCCCTTTATATACATATATGTACAGTGCTCAGGTGCTCCACAAACTCATCAAAGTCATCAAGACATACATACATACATACATACATACATACATACACACCAACTGCCCTTTATATACATATATGTACAGTGCTCAGGTGCTCCACAACTCATCAAAGTCATCAAGACATACATACATACATACATACATACATACACACCAACTGCCTTTATATACATATATGTACAGTGCTCAGGTGCTCCACAACTCATCAAAGTCATCAAGACATACATACATACATACATACATACACACCAACTGCCCTTTATATACATATATGTACAGTGCTCAGGTGCTCCACAACTCATCAAAGTCATCAAGACATACATACATACATACATACACACTGCCCTTTATATACATATATGTACAGTGCTCAGGTGCTCCACAACTCATCAAAGTCATCAAGACATACATACATACATACATACATACACACCAACTGCCCTTTATATACATATATGTACAGTGCTCAGGTGCTCCACAACTCATCAAAGTCATCAAGACATACATACATACATACATACATACACACCAACTGCCCTTTATATACATATATGTACAGTGCTCAGGTGCTCCACAACTCATCAAAGTCATCAAGACATACACATACATACATACACACCAACTGCCCTTTATATACATATATGTACAGTGCTCAGGTGCTCCACAACTCATCAAAGTCATCAAGACATACATACATACATACATACATACACACCAACTGCCCTTTATATACATATATGTACAGTGCTCAGGTGCTCCACAACTCATCAAAGTCATCAAGACATACATACATACATACATACATACACACAAACTGCCCTTTATATACATATATGTACAGTGCTCAGGTGCTCCACAACTCATCAAAGTCATCAAGACATACATACATACATACATACATACATACACACCAACTGCCCTTTATATACATATATGTACAGTGCTCAGGTGCTCCACAACTCATCAAAGTCATCAAGACATACATACATACATACATACATACATACACACCAACTGCCCTTTATATACATATATGTACAGTGCTCAGGTGCTCCACAACTCATCAAAGTCATCAAGACATACATACATACATACATACATACACACCAACTGCCCTTTATATACATATATGTACAGTGCTCAGGTGCTCCACAACTCATCAAAGTCATCAAGACATACATACATACATACATACATACACAACTGCCCTTTATATACATATATGTACAGTGCTCAGGTGCTCCACAACTCATCAAAGTCATCAAGACATATACATACATACATACATACACACCAACTGCCCTTTATATACATATATGTACAGTGCTCAGGTGCTCCACAACTCATCAAAGTCATCAAGACATACATACATACATACATACATACATACACACCAACTGCCCTTTATATACATATATGTACAGTGCTCAGGTGCTCCACAACTCATCAAAGTCATCAAGACATACATACATACATACATACATACATACATACACACCAACTGCCCTTTATATACATATATGTACAGTGCTCAGGTGCTCCACAACTCATCAAAGTCATCAAGACATACATACATACATACATACATACACACCACTGCCCTTTATATACATATATGTACAGTGCTCAGGTGCTCCACAACTCATCAAAGTCATCAAGACATACATACATACATACATACATACATACATACACACCAACTGCCCTTTATATACATATATGTACAGTGCTCAGGTGCTCCACAACTCATCAAAGTCATCAAGACATACATACATACATACATACATACATACACACCAACTGCCCTTTATATACATATATGTACAGTGCTCAGGTGCTCCACAACTCATCAAAGTCATCAAGACATACATACATACATACATACATACATACATACACACCAACTGCCCTTTATATACATATATGTACAGTGCTCAGGTGCTCCACAACTCATCAAAGTCATCAAGACATACATACATACATACATACATACATACACACCAACTGCCCTTTATATACATATATGTACAGTGCTCAGGTGCTCCACAACTCATCAAAGTCATCAAGACATACATACATACATACATACATACATACACACCAACTGCCCTTTATATACATATATGTACAGTGCTCAGGTGCTCCACAACTCATCAAAGTCATCAAGACATACATACATACATACATACATACATACACACCAACTGCCCTTTATATACATATATGTACAGTGCTCAGGTGCTCCACAACTCATCAAAGTCATCAAGACATACATACATACATACATACATACATACACACACCAACTGCCCTTTATATACATATATGTACAGTGCTCAGGTGCTCCACAACTCATCAAAGTCATCAAGACATACATACATACATACATACATACATACACACCAACTGCCCTTTATATACATATATGTACAGTGCTCAGGTGCTCCACAACTCATCAAAGTCATCAAGACATACATACATACATACATACATACATACACACCAACTGCCCTTTATATACATATATGTACAGTGCTCAGGTGCTCCACAACTCATCAAAGTCATCAAGACATACATACATACATACATACATACATACACACCAACTGCCCTTTATATACATATATGTACAGTGCTCAGGTGCTCCACAACTCATCAAAGTCATCAAGACATACATACATACATACATACATACATACACACCAACTGCCCTTTATATACATATATGTACAGTGCTCAGGTGCTCCACAACTCATCAAAGTCATCAAGACATACATACATACATACATACATACATACACACCAACTGCCCTTTATATACATATATGTACAGTGCTCAGGTGCTCCACAACTCATCAAAGTCATCAAGACATACATACATACATACATACATACATACATACACACCAACTGCCCTTTATATACATATATGTACAGTGCTCAGGTGCTCCACAACTCATCAAAGTCATCAAGACATACATACATACATACATACATACATACACACCAACTGCCCTTTATATACATATATGTACAGTGCTCAGGTGCTCCACAACTCATCAAAGTCATCAAGACATACATACATACATACATACATACACACACCAACTGCCCTTTATATACATATATGTACAGTGCTCAGGTGCTCCACAACTCATCAAAGTCATCAAGACATACATACATACATACATACATACACACCAACTGCCCTTTATATACATATATGTACAGTGCTCAGGTGCTCCACAACTCATCAAAGTCATCAAGACATACATACATACATACATACATACACACCAACTGCCCTTTATATACATATATGTACAGTGCTCAGGTGCTCCACAACTCATCAAAGTCATCAAGACATACATACATACATACATACATACACACCAACTGCCCTTTATATACATATATGTACAGTGCTCAGGTGCTCCACAACTCATCAAAGTCATCAAGACATACATACATACATACATACATACACACCAACTGCCCTTTATATACATATATGTACAGTGCTCAGGTGCTCCACAACTCATCAAAGTCATCAAGACATACATACATACATACATACATACACACCAACTGCCCTTTATATACATATATGTACAGTGCTCAGGTGCTCCACAACTCATCAAAGTCATCAAGACATACATACATACATACATACATACATACACACCAACTGCCCTTTATATACATATATGTACAGTGCTCAGGTGCTCCACAACTCATCAAAGTCATCAAGACATACATACATACATACATACATACACACACCAACTGCCCTTTATATACATATATGTACAGTGCTCAGGTGCTCCACAACTCATCAAAGTCATCAAGACATACATACATACATACATACATACACACCAACTGCCCTTTATATACATATATGTACAGTGCTCAGGTGCTCCACAACTCATCAAAGTCATCAAGACATACATACATACATACATACATACACACAACTGCCCTTTATATACATATATGTACAGTGCTCAGGTGCTCCACAACTCATCAAAGTCATCAAGACATACATACATACATACATACATACATACACACCAACTGCCCTTTATATACATATATGTACAGTGCTCAGGTGCTCCACAACTCATCAAAGTCATCAAGACATACATACATACATACATACATACACACCAACTGCCCTTTATATACATATATGTACAGTGCTCAGGTGCTCCACAACTCATCAAAGTCATCAAGACATACATACATACATACATACACACCAACTGCCCTTTATATACATATATGTACAGTGCTCAGGTGCTCCACAACTCATCAAAGTCATCAAGACATACATACATACATACATACATACATACATACACACCAACTGCCCTTTATATACATATATGTACAGTGCTCAGGTGCTCCACAACTCATCAAAGTCATCAAGACATACATACATACATACATACATACATACACACCAACTGCCCTTTATATACATATATGTACAGTGCTCAGGTGCTCCACAACTCATCAAAGTCATCAAGACATACATACATACATACATCATACACACAACTGCCCTTTATATACATATATGTACAGTGCTCAGGTGCTCCACAACTCATCAAAGTCATCAAGACATACATACATACATACATACATACATACACACCAACTGCCCTTTATATACATATATGTACAGTGCTCAGGTGCTCCACAACTCATCAAAGTCATCAAGACATACATACATACATACATACATACATACACACCAACTGCCCTTTATATACATATATGTACAGTGCTCAGGTGCTCCACAACTCATCAAAGTCATCAAGACATACATACATACATACATACATACATACACACCAACTGCCCTTTATATACATATATGTACAGTGCTCAGGTGCTCCACAACTCATCAAAGTCATCAAGACATACATACATACATACATACATACATACACACCAACTGCCCTTTATATACATATATGTACAGTGCTCAGGTGCTCCACAACTCATCAAAGTCATCAAGACATACATACATACATACATACATACATACACACCAACTGCCCTTTATATACATATATGTACAGTGCTCAGGTGCTCCACAACTCATCAAAGTCATCAAGACATACATACATACATACATACATACATACATACACACCAACTGCCCTTTATATACATATATGTACAGTGCTCAGGTGCTCCACAACTCATCAAAGTCATCAAGACATACATACATACATACATACATACATACACACAACTGCCCTTTATATACATATATGTACAGTGCTCAGGTGCTCCACAACTCATCAAAGTCATCAAGACATACATACATACATACATACATACATACACACCAACTGCCCTTTATATACATATATGTACAGTGCTCAGGTGCTCCACAACTCATCAAAGTCATCAAGACATACATACATACATACATACATACATACACACCAACTGCCCTTTATATACATATATGTACAGTGCTCAGGTGCTCCACAACTCATCAAAGTCATCAAAGACATACATACATACATACATACATACATACATACACACCAACTGCCCTTTATACATATATGTACAGTGCTCAGGTGCTCCACAACTCATCAAAGTCATCAAGACATACATACATACATACATACATACATACATACACACCAACTGCCCTTTATATACATATATGTACAGTGCTCAGGTGCTCCACAACTCATCAAAGTCATCAAGACATACATACATACATACATACATACATACACACCAACTGCCCTTTATATACATATATGTACAGTGCTCAGGTGCTCCACAACTCATCAAAGTCATCAAGACATACATACATACATACATACATACATACACACCAACTGCCCTTTATATACATATATGTACAGTGCTCAGGTGCTCCACAACTCATCAAAGTCATCAAGACATACATACATACATACATACATACACACCAACTGCCCTTATATACATATATGTACAGTGCTCAGGTGCTCCACAACTCATCAAAGTCATCAAGACATACATACATACATACATACATACACACACCAACTGCCCTTTATATACATATATGTACAGTGCTCAGGTGCTCCACAACTCATCAAAGTCATCAAGACATACATACATACATACACACCAACTGCCTTTATATACATATATGTACAGTGCTCAGGTGCTCCACAACTCATCAAAGTCATCAAGAACATACATACATACATACATACATACATACACACACACAACTGCCCTTTATATACATATATGTACAGTGCTCAGGTGCTCCACAACTCATCAAAGTCATCAAGACATACATACATACATACATACATACATACACACCAACTGCCCTTTATATACATATATGTACAGTGCTCAGGTGCTCCACAACTCATCAAAGTCATCAAGACATACACATACATACATACACATACACACACAACTGCCCTTTATATACATATATGTACAGTGCTCAGGTGCTCCAC
This sequence comes from Doryteuthis pealeii, assembly GCA_023376005.1. Taxonomy (NCBI): domain Eukaryota; kingdom Metazoa; phylum Mollusca; class Cephalopoda; order Myopsida; family Loliginidae; genus Doryteuthis; species Doryteuthis pealeii. The sequence goes on from CM042179.1 coordinate 49,049,426, forward strand.
AACTCATCAAAGTCATCAAGACATACATACATACATACATACACATACATAACCCAACTGCCCTTTATATACATATATGTACAGTGCTCAGGTGCTCCACAACTCATCAAAGTCATCAAGACATACATACATACATACATACATACATACACACCAACTGCCCTTTATATACATATATGTACAGTGCTCAGGTGCTCCACAAACTCATCAAAGTCATCAAGACATAATACATACATACATACATACATACACACCAACTGCCCTTTATATACATATATGTACGTGCTTCAGGTGCTCCACAACTCATCAAAGTCATCAAGACATAACATAACATACATACTACATAACATACATACACATAGCCCTTATAATAATACAAATATATGTACAGTTTGCTCAGTGCCCACAAATCATTCAAAAGTCATCAAGACATAACATACATACATAATACTACATTTAACACAACCCAAACATGCCCTCTTTATATACAATAATATGTAAACAGTGCTCAGGTTGCTCCACAAACTCATCAAAGTCATCAAGACATACATTACATACATACATACATACATAACATAACATAAACATACATAAACAGTACAACAACCAACTAGCGAACTTATTATTACAATATATGCACCATTACATGTGCTCAAGTGCTACCACAAACTCATCAAAGTCATCAAAGGACATTACATACATACCATACTAACATACATACACCACCAACTGCAACATTTANCCATTAAAGTCAAATTTTTTTCAAACATTAAGTAGTCCTGAAACCAAAGAATATTTTAGTATAAATTTTGTGTCAATAACATAAATAGAAAAAAGCCTTAGGGAAATGAAAGGTGTATCACTCAGCTTTAGTATAATATAATAATAATGATAATAATAATAATAATAATAATAATATATATATATATATATATATATATATTATAATATATTACATATAGCAATAGCATAATCTTTACAGATCACTGCAGTCCCTGACAATCCCCTAACCCACCATTAGAACCTTTAATATTCACTGCAATATTACATATTAGAATATTACATATACTAGCAAATATATGCACCCTCCGGGTGCAAGTATTTAAGTTTTAATGTAATGAAATATCGTATTAAATTGAAAGTCTATAAGAAGGCAGATAAAAAGATATGTAACAGAGTGGGGTATAATAGAAAAAATAGAAATGAAACTTACTCTTCACTCCCGTCTTTCATTGCTGAATTTTACTTATTTAACTATTTAGTTAAATTAGGAAATAAGGAATAAAATGACAGTTATTTTTTCTTGTTAATGGATTTCATTTAAGATTCATTGAAGAGATTTTTGCTTATATTCATTAAAATAAACCAAACAATTAGAAATCAATAATACTAAGCACATATTTAATAAAATCACATTTTAATATTAATATGCAAATTAGCCTTCCCGTTCACACTGTAAACAGCTATTTTGTTGTATATAAAATACAATTGCATGTTATTTGTATGTAGATATGGACAACACTAATAAAAAGGTGAAGCAATTTATTATTGTAATTGAGGTTAAATATAAATAAATCATGGAGAATGTGATGTAAATAACGAAGGGAATTGTGACTTGAGTAGTAATATAGTTTCAGTTACAGACAGAAAAAACACACAATCTCCATTATAATAAGATATATTATCATACATTATCATAATATATATTATCATATATTGTTAATATTACATATACATATATACATTATCATCTATTATCAATATTTTCATATATAATTTACATGTATCAACAATATTATCATATATGTTAGTATATATCAAAATTCTTTTCATTTTTTTACACACTAAATATATGAATTTTTACTCTATAGCACATATCATCTACCCACCACCAGAGACTACCGAATATGCCACCTTATTTTCATTTTTTTTTACCACTTTAGTTTCGGTTTCTTACAATTCTACCCCGGGCCTTTACACAAGACTTGGGGGTGAGGGAAGGCAGTATGTTATGTTGCATCCATTTTTTTGTTTGTTACTTTTCCAATCATAATGATAATACTAAGCAGATGAGTAGCTCCAAAAAGTGGATTTCTTTTTGTATTTAGGAATGCCAGGTATTTATTTATTTATTAGTAGATAGATAGATAGATAGACTGAGATAGATAGATAGATAGATAGATAGATATGAACAGATTGAGAACAGATGGATATGAATAGATTGAGATAGATGATATGAATAGATAGATAGATAGATATACAGACTGAGATTGATGAATATAGATAGATAGATAGATATGAACAGATTGAGACAGATGGATATAAATAGATGAGATAGATAGATAGATATGATAGATAGATAGATAGATAGATGATAGATATGACAGACTGAGATTGATGATATAGATAGATAGATAGATATGAACAGATTGAGACAGATGGATATAAAATAGATTGAGATAGATAGATAGATATGAATAGATAGATAGATAGATAGATATGAGACAGACTGAGATTGATAGAATATAGAGAGATAGATAGATAGATAGATAGATATGAACAGATTGAGACAGATGGATATAAATAGATTGAGATAGATAGATAGATAGATATGATAGATAGATAGAAGATAGATAGATAGATATGAGACAGACTGAGATGATAGAATATGAATAGATAGATAGATAGATAGATAGATATGAACAGATTGAGACAGATGGATATGAATAGATTGAGATAGATAGATAGATAGATATGAGACAGACTGAGATTGATAGAATATAGATAGATAGATAGATAGATAGATATGAAGATTGAGACAGATGGATAAAATAGATTGAGATAGATAGATAGATATGAATAGATAGATAGATAAATAGATAGATAGATATGACAGACTGAGATTGATAGAATATAGATAGATAGATGGATATAAATAGATTGAGATAGATAGATAGATAGATAGATAGATATGAACAGACTGGGAATAGATAGATAGATAGATAGATAGATAGGAACTACTGGGATAGAATAGATAGATAGATAGATAGATAGATAGATATGAACAGACTGAGATGATGGATGAAGATTGAGATAGATATGAAAAACAAAAAATGTTCAGATCAAAAAGTATGTCAATTCTAGAAACCAATGTAGATAGTCGGATATTACATCTTGAAACCCAAACAGACTCAACAACAATAATGAAAACCCCCAAGAAAACAATATTTAACCCTCAATTATTTATACTCATGTCGGGCCACCCTGGCCTTGACCCCTTTTTCAGAACGTACACGTGCTGATGCAAGCACGTAGGCAGAGTAAAAGCACGCACGTAGATTTCCCTTTCCACTCTCCGACTTTTTGCTCCGCCCTTTGGCCAAACGTTACGTCATTGATACTTGTATATAAGAAAGTCGTTTTGCAACGACACACACACCGGCAACAATTGACGATCACGATTCTTGTTCCAAATGAAATGGTTTCCTGACTGCCTGCCTCCCTGCCGCTATTACGTTCACGCTCGTACCAAACATTTTAATTAGTCGTAATTAGCAATTAAGTAAAGAATTGACCCGTCCCTCTCTGTCATTCTGCATTACTCTCACTCTCTCTATGTATGATTAAGAATAAGAGTGAAAACAGAGAAAAACGCCTTCAAACAGTTAGGGAGTTCATCAATAGTACGGACCGGATTTTGAGCAGGAACCCCTTAGTTTATTTTTTAGGCCAGGAGGCCACAACGCACTTATGTGATATGCACCAAAATGTTGGCTTTTCAATTTAAAACCGAATCAAAATCATTTAAATTCATTATTTAAGGTCAGATTTTTGTTTTAGTTGAAAAATAGTAACACCATAGACACCAGTAAAAAAAAAAAAAAGAAAAAAAAAAGAAAATTAAATTTAAATATCTAATATTTTTAATATTCTTTTAGACAATTAAATTCATCTCAAAAGGCGTTATTTCTGTTTAAGTTAATTACCCTAAAAATTGTAACACAATCATCTTTAAGAAAAACCATAGCTGAAGCTGATTTTTTTTAATTATTTGGCTTCCAGTAATTCTTTTTATAGTCTGCTGTAAATAAATGAGAACAATTGTTAGTAGAAAAAAAAAACCAAAAATGGAATATGTAAAAATTCGGAAAACATGTCTTAGTTAACATGATTATTAAGCCTACTATTGTTTTAATAGATTAGATAAATATTCAATTTAAAATATTTCATGTTGAATAAAGGTAGTTACTGAGTTTTTCTAGATATTTAGAAATTATGGAATTTCATTCAAACGTTGACTCTCCCCACCCTTTAAGTGAAAAAAGTTTTCTTCCAAGCCATAGTTGTATTGTTACTACTGTATGATTGCACCACTTGGACACTAACCTAGCCTAGAGTAAGTTAGATGGGAACTGCTCAAGAATGCAAGTAATTTTAAACAAGTTGTGGAAGCAACACTCCACGAGAAAGCATTTGTATAGCCACTTGCCACTTATCACACAAACCATTGGATTTTTCCGACAATCTAACCCGGGCTCGATGGGTGACCCAACGTGTCACGTTTTTTATAGTATATATATATATATATATATATATATATTTGTGTGTGTGTGTTGTTGTTGTTGTTGTTAAGGCATCCACGTATGCTTCTCATTGATATATGTGTGTTTATATATGTATATATATCCGTCTATTGGTGGTATATATATTTTGTTTGGACTTTCGTGTGAAGCCTTAAAAATATTAGAAACTCGGTTCCGATGAAGAAAATATAACACTCTTGAAAATTTAACAGAATAAAATAAAACTTAACACTTAATATCGAGTTTTTAATAACAAATATATACCACAAATAGACGGATATATATACATATGCAAACACACACACACACACACACACACACATATATATATATATATATATATATATATAAAAAGATTTGATAATTTGCTTTAGAAGCATTGTTGAGTAAAGTGTATTATTATTAATATCTTTTGCTTGAAGGCAATTACAATGTCTCTATCATATAAAATTTGATAATTATTGAAAATAATCATGACAAGCAAACTCGGCAAATATTGTGCCCCAGGTAGAACATCGTACAGCTGTTTCAACTTTATCAAGTCTCATCAGCTATGTATACTGATGAGACTTAATAAAGTTGAAACAGCTGTATGATGTTCTATCTGGTGCACAATATTTGCCGAGTTTGCTTGTCATGATTATTTTCAATAATTATCAAATTTTATATGATATACGCATTCAAGCAAAAAATATAAATTATAATAAAAAAAATATATATATATATATATATATATATATATATATATATATATATATTTCAAACTGACAAAGTCTGGTGGTATCATGAGATACTGCTGGGGTGCTCTGTGTTAGTGGTAATGATGCTTCAGACCCAAAACCATGCCTGAACCCAGAGTCATCATCTGATGAAAGACTTGTTGGTTGCAATGCTACTGTGTAAATAGCAGTCATTGTATGAAGATTGTATATATATATATATATATATATATATATAATTAATGGTGATATTATGATTTCACACTCATAACTTCAAGTTTCTTGGTAGTCCAATCATCAGATGAGAAGTGGTTGAGATGTCAAAAACCAGTCGTGTATATATATATATATATATATATATATATATATATATATATATATATATATATATATATATATATATATATATATATATATATATATATATATATATATATATATTATATATATATATATATATATTATATATATATATATATATATATATTAAGTCATCCACAGACTCGGTGTTTTGACGTTTCACATCTCATCAGTGTGGCTAGACACAGCAACTACTTCTGACCAGGAGCGAAACCCGACTGACTTTTCCTCACACCAGTTCCTTAACCTTTTGGCCATTGACAGCTGCAATTAAGCCGCAGTGTTTTAACTTGTAAATACATATATTAGTGTATATATTTTATGATCAGTGATATATATATATACATTTATGGAAGTAAAATGAGAGAAATTAATCCAACAGTATGTGTAGAAATGTAGACAAACATGGAAGGAGAAAAAAGATTTTTGTTGTTAAAAAGATGATGAGTTGAGTTTGTTTCATACATGTCCTGAAGAAGATTTCTCTATAAACCGAAATGTTAAAACATCGACACTACAAATAATAAATTTCTATCCATTGTAACATCCTGTGTTTGTCTACAGTTATATATATATATATATATATATATATATATATATATGTAAATAAATGGAAATTAATCCGACAGAATGAATTTAACATTTTGAAAAAACAATTAGTAATCATTATCTGCTGACAGAATCTGTTTCGACCGCTTAGTAGAAGGGTCATCATCAACGAGCAAAGCATATGAAAGAAAGAAAGGATAAAAAACCGTTGGAAGAGAATAGGGGGTACAAACACATGCTGGAATGCTTGAATTTTTTAAAATGCGCATACTGTTTCAAAAATAAAATAAATTTTATTTTTAAAAATCAGAAACATTTTTAATCTAAAAATAAACTCAAAAAGAGTTTGGTGTAAATATATAAAAAAGTGTAAGAGATTATCAAAAATGTTCAAAATATAATCCAGCTATTAAGTTGTTTACATGTCCACAGCACAATTGAAGGAAGATGTTAAGTTTCAAAAAGTTTGTGGTGTTTGTAAATTTTTTTTTTTGTAGTGTTCGTAGAATAATCTTCGGAGGTGTGACCCTTCTACTAAGCGGTCGAAACAGATTCTGTCACCAGATAATAATTACTAATTGTTTTTTCAAAATGTTAAATTCATATTTATATATATATATATATATATATAATATATATATATAATATATATATATCCACTCCAGAGTAAATGTACCTCAATACAAAAATGAAATGGGTTGTCTATTGGAATGGATATCAAGAGAAATTATTACAAACTAGCAGGACCTGTGGATATACCACAATATGATTATTTAATTATTACAACATTTGATATGTTTATTTAAGAGCTATTGCTAAAATACTTCAATATGTAAAAAGTATAATAATCTTGACTCACGGGACCTGTGGATATACCACAGTATGATTATTTAATTATTATGTTTGTTATGTTTACTTAAGAGCTATTGCCAAATAGTTCAATATGTAAAAAGTATAATAATCTTGACTAGCAGGACCTGTGGATGTATCACAGTATGATTATTTAATCATTATGTTTGATATGTTTACTTAAGAGCTATTGCTAAATACTTCAATATGTAAAAAGTATAATAATCTTGACTAGCAGGCCCTGTGGATATACCACAGTATGATTATTTAATTATTACAACATTTGATATGTTTACTTAAGAGCTATTGCTAAATACTTCAATATGTAAAAAGTATAATAATCTTGACTAGCAGGCCCTGTGGATATACCACAGTATGATTATTTAATTATTACAACATTTGATATGTTTACTTAAGAGCTATTGCTAAATACTTCAATATGTAAAAAGTATAATAATCTTGACTAGCAGGCCCTGTGGATATACCACAGTATGATTATTTAATTATTACAACATTTGATATGTTTACTTAAGAGCTATTGCTAAATACTTCAATATGTAAAAAGTATAATAATCTTGACTCACGGGACCTGTGGATATACCACAGTATGATTATTTAATTATTACAACATTTGATATGTTTATTTAAGAGCTATTGCTAAAATACTTCAATATGCAAAAAGTATAATAATCTTGACTCACAGGACCTGTGGATGTATCACAGTATGATTATTTAATCATTATGTTTGATATGTTTACTTAAGAGCTATTGCCAAATACTTCAACATGTAAAAAGTATAATAATCTTGATTTAACTCTCACTCTTTTTTCTTTCTTTCTTTTTTCATTATGTTCAATTGAAACAGATTAGCATTATCACTTCCGCGTGCTCACCCCCTCTCTCTATCTTTCCCCTACTCTCTTTTTTTTTCTTTCTTTCCTTCTTTTCATCTTTTCATTATGTTCAATTGAAACAGATTAGCATTATCACTTCTGCATTCTCACCCCTCTCACTATCTTTCCCCTACTCTTTTTCTTTCTTTCTTTCTTTCTTTCTTTCTTTCTTTCTACTGTGTAGTATGTCCTTTTTCTTACCTTTCTTTTTGTATGATAAAAACAGAATGGTCTATTATTTAGCAGGGGTGACAACATTTATAAAAAATAAGAATTTGACAGATAAGTAACAGCAGATAATCAGGATTTACATTTTTGCATTTCATCTTGGAGGATTTGGACAGTCTCATTTTTAAACAGAGGATGTTGCAAGATGATAGTGGACTGAAGATTAAGGAACAAGTTTATTAATATATAGATTCTAAAGAATGGCCCCCACACTAATGGACCTTGTAGCTGACCGGAAAGGATGGGATGTTGGAAAATACACCTATCTAAGCACAGAGAAGATTCAGCACTGCTTACCTTTCATGATCAGATGGACATCATTTTGTTTTGTTTTGTTTTTTTACTGGATTTCAAACTCATTTACTACATACCAGGCCCCGACACTAACTTTTTTCATAACCGTCCCGAACAAAAATTATAAACCATCCCAAATGGGGTTTGGACCGTCCCAAAATCAAAATATTTTTGTTTAATTCATTAGCATCATCTATACTTGTCAGTCATCAGTAGCATAATAACATGTAATAAAACATTAAGAAAAGCTGAAGCAGTGATAATTCTGGATATTTGGACAAAAAATCCATTTCCTAGTGTGTTTTGAGCTAAAAAAAATACTTTTTTACTTTAAGTTACCCTGAGTAGGGTTAGTAATACATTATTTGGTCCTTTTAAACTATCTCCCTCCACCATTATTCATTACATGGCTTTGAGAATAGACCTGCGGTGCCGTAGCCTCATTTTGAGGTCAGCATTCGGGCAATCACTGGACAGCCAATATTGGAATGTAGTACTAACTTTTATGAAAAATTTTTACCATCCCGTGCAAACTGTCACAGATGATGTATTGATCGTCCCGAATGTAATTTTTATCGTCAATGGGACGACAGGACGATATTAATGTGGAGCCCTGCTACATACAATATGTATACAAAACTACACAATAATGTAAAATCGTACTGAGACAAAAGACAAAAGATATAACTAGGTAGTACAGAAATTCTAAAATTATTGAAACATCAATTTATTTCTACAGAACGCAGCTGAGGAGAATTACTGAGAGAATTCAATATGAATAATTTACTGTCTGGGATTCTTAATGAATCATGGAATTAAAAAATATACTTTTTATCTTTATGGTTAGTTTTCTTAGAATTAATTTTTGCAAATGGAACAATTAAAGGAATTTGTTTAATGATATTTAGAATAAAACCATTCCCTCGATGATTTTAAGATTTCAAATGTGGAAAATATGAAAAAAATCATTAGAAAATAGATCCAAAGAGATGAATGGAAATTAAAATACAGGGAATAACTTAAACAGTTGGAAAGGAAAATCCAAGGAATAACTCTAAGAGTTGGAAAGGAAAATAGAGGGAAAATTCTTTGAGAAAGGGAAAGGAAAATCCAAGGAATAACTCTAGGAGTTGGAAAGGAAAATAGAGGGAAAATTCTTTAAGAAAGGGAAAGGAAAATCCAAAGAATAATTCTAAAAGTTGATGGAAAGGGAAATATGAAGAATAACTTAAAAGAAGGGATCAATATGGATGATGGTTTCTTTGTTTAATGGCACATCAACCCTCATGGGCTATTTAATGCTAAAGCCATCTTTGTAGAAGAACAATAGTGGTATTATTCAAATGAAAAGAGGATTGACTCACTCACTGTCCAGCTAACACTGACAATAGGTCACCCACCTATTTTGATACTAATATATATATATATATATATATATATATATATATATATATCCTAATTTCAAAGTTTAATAATCTCAGTAATGTTTGATATAAAAGGAGGGGGGAGAAGGGGGGGAGGTGGGGGAGGAGTGTGAGAAGGGGAAAAGAGTAGTAGTAGGAGGAGGAACAGAGGGGAAGGAGGTGCAGGATATCATTTTGGTCTATTTTTTTTATTTTGACTTGATAAAAGAGAAACTGATAAAATGACCTTTGAACCCTTTTGTGAACTATTTTAAAGAGATTAAAGTTTAATGAAAATAAAATAATGATAATTTTTAGTAAAATAAATTCAGTTGAAATTTCTCATGATTACAACTCAATTATTATTTACACTAGCAAAATAAAAAACGCCCTCTGGGCAACGTAAAATAAATATTGCCTGAGGGGATGGCAGTTGAAAATTTGATATCAGAGAGGTTGTATCATAAGTAAAGTAAAATCATCAAATTTATTAAAGGAGTAAAAAATAAAAAATTTGAAACGGAAACTTAGTTCTGATAACTTTAAATATATATTAAAATAAAACAAACTATATATAGATAGATAATACCAGGTATGTATTTATTAAAACTTGTTTAAAAAAAAACAATGAGGACTGTCTAACATTGCATGCTCAAATTTTGAGTATATTCTATTTATGACGATTTTAGGCAGTGTGACATAAGCAGTGACGTAGTTTTTGTTACAGACAAAAACCGGAAGCGAATCTCCATTATTAATAGATTTTGACAATTGTTTATAAAATGACCAACTTAAAAAAATGATTGATAATATTTCATCTAAAAATTAAAATGGCCGAAAATACAGAACCTAATCTGACCCATGATTTTAACTTGAAGTGACAGGAAAGGATACATGCCTCCCCCAAAAAATATTAGCATGAAATTGGTCATATCTATTAATGATGGAGATTAGGTGTATATCTGTTTGTAACCTGTGGATATTAAAATGAAATTAAGATAAAATTAAAATTAAAAAATATTTTTAAAATAACAAATTCCCATGAGCCTTTTCCGGATGAACACTCCGCACATGTGCGGGAAAAAGTACTCACTTCCAACCCTCCAAGAGAATCTCTCGCCCATTCAACTTAGGCCTTAACTCGACCAGGGAGAAATTCCCTTGCCCTGTGGTGGCTATGACCAGTGAATAAAGCCTAAATCATAAAACCACCTTTTGTCTTTGTCTCTTCCTTTTTCATTGAATTCCTTCCTTTTCAGTACGACTACCAAATAAGATGGGGTTAAAAGCAAACCCTAGGAATACGCACCACAAATAACCACAGCCACCTTTAAACCTAAAACATAAAATCTTTTGCCACCCCATAAACTAAAACTACATCACAGCTTACATCATAGTATTCTTAATGATTGTGTAAGTCTATTAATGAGTGTTATATACCCACATGTTGGGCATATATACAAGTGTTCTTTTACTGGAGAGAAGAGAGAGATATATAGACAGGTAGACAGAGATGAGATGAATAACTTGCATTACTTACTTCTTTGGCCATTGGTGATCTCTAGTCGTTTCTATTCTTTCTCTCCATGTTGACATCTATTTCTAGGTTCCTGTTGGTTGTTCGTCTTTGATTCATTTTCTTCTTCTTGGTCAGTCTTTTTGCCAAGACATGCATCAACCAACAACACCATGTTATTTCTTTAAGACTTTTATTCTTAACTAAACTTCTTTCTCTAACTAAACACAGCGCGCATGAGCAAGTGAGCCCCAGCTAAGACAAGACATGCCTCCTGCCGGACGTCCAACTGGTACTGAGGGTTAACCAGCTCCGATTTGATTTCACGTGATTTGCGGGTTTTCAACCTGTGGGGTCAGAGGTCCTCAACCGTTTGTAAATTTCCATTCTACACAGTGTTGTCAATAATATATGCCGCGCACATAGATTATGCAACATGAGTATTTAATTTATTATCAAATCATTGATACATAGAATAAAGAACAACCCCGTATTATATACACTCAAAATTTGAGCAAGCAAATTTTTTAATTGTTTTTTACTCTTGCCCATTTATTTTCAGTAACAAAATGTTAACTAAAAAGTTTACAAATAAATAAATAAGTACTCACGATTTTGTGTAAAATTTATGTTTAAAATATTCAAAATGATTATTTGGTTAATAATTAATATATGCATGCAACATTTTATTTGAGGGGACAGAACTAAGTTTTCATTTCTAATTGTTTTATTTTATTTTTACTCCTTTAATAAATTTGATGATTTTACTTACTTATGATACAAATTATCTGATGTTGAATTTTTATGATACAAACCATCTGACGTTGAATTTTTATCTCCCACCCATCTCAGTCAATATCTTACAAAAATTAATTTTTACACCACCCGATGGGCGTTTTTTTATTGCTAGTAGTACCTAAATAATAAAGATATAGAGTAAACCCTTTTCCCTATCCTTAATATTTGTTATATTTATTCCTATTATTTTCTCTATTAACTCGAGTTACAACAATTGGCAACAAGGATGAGATAAACCCACAACAGAAAAGATATGACTCTCAAGGGAGTTAAATCTCAAAAGGGAAGATGTCATATAGTACCTAAATAATGACAATGGAATAATTGTTTTTCTTATAAATAATGTCTGACAACACTTTAGGATAGTGAAACAAGATCTCATGGGACTTGTTAATTCAACCTAGCAATTGCTAATTACTCTGTTCATCTTAAAAAATTGATAGATTTAAACCATTGTTTCTTGGGAATTTTTTCAGTAATATCTATGACTTTGTTCATACCTGAAGATGCTGTAGTTGAAATAAATTATTGTAATGAGGCAAATTTAAAGTTTTTTCCTTCGTTTATTGAATACTTTGCACTGTCCGTTCACTCAGTGGCACTAGGCACATTGAGCTCTCATTACGGTTTAACTGCATCACTTTGATTAAA